>MU858109.1:0-192853 GCA_033297075.1 Rhypophila decipiens | reverse complement strand
TATGTATCGAACAATCGTTAGCTCTTCTAAATCCGTAAGTTTGCGTGAATTGGCTGGAATATCGCGTCGTGCAGGCATGCCGCGTCGGCGGCGCCTAAGTGTTCTATCGCAAACTTCATAGATCTCTGCTGCGCTTCGTACGCTTAGATCTTTATCGATTGATCTTTTCTTTTCCCTAACAAGCTATTATCATGTAATAGCTTGACCGTACATCCACCTCAATCAACCTTTGCCCGATATCTATAACGTTATGGCACTAGAAGCAATGTCCAAACCTGGAAGAACACCTTATCAGTTAAGCAACTTCTTCGTGTAGAAGGCATCATCAGACTAGAACCGCCAGATCCACACGAGTACTAAAGATACCTCCCACACCGGGGCTCAGATAGTGACCTGGTTCCCAAGCACGATGGTATCGACGTCATAACCTTCATGTTTGCTGTTCCGTCTCTAATGAATCAGAAACCAAATGAGAGCAGCGCTAGAGACAATCTTGTTGGTGAGAAGCAACGGCGGCGGATACGTGAGCGTAGCAAAGTTTCGGGTGATTGCATCCACGCATTCAATTTGGATAGAACGAGAAACATTCACCAAGGTTAAAGAGTCAAGTTAAAGCAGCCGGGCACGGGCCAGATACATTTGGTAGCTATCTGAGAGGAAATACAAGCACCCGCTGGCCACGAAAACCTATTCTCCCTGCTCTCAAAAAGCAATCGACGAATGGATGTTGATTGCCGTTTTCTAGTCCTCGACTGAAGCACCGGATTCAGAAAAGAAAGGGGCAAAGAGCTCGGAACCGGATTTTACCCCATCCGTTGTACTGAGACGCAACAGTGACAAGCTTATTACGCGGACCCGCAAGCATAGGTATACACCCCCGGCGAAACTAGGGTCTCCACGCAAACCTCGTTGTTATTTGCGCACTAACGGATGAAGCAGGTTAGATTGGATCCGATGAAATGTCACCAAGTCCGGGCAGTATCGGCGATTGGGTCCACTTACATTCTCCGCTCCCGTGCACGTCTTGCCGCACAAGTAGTCGTTCTTGTAGGGAGCACAGACACCAAGGCCGTTGGGACCAGCCTCGCAAAGTTTGGAGCCAGGCCCACAATCGCAGTGTGCAACCCTTGTACCGTCCGTGGGTAAGGGAAAGACGGGGAAACATTTGGCTGGGCCAAAATTCTTGTGTTCGTCAGGTTGTGGGCACTAGGCAGGAATTCACCGAGGTCAGTGAGACACATACGATTACCACCAGGTACTGCAGCAAAGACAAAGGCATCAAGTTAGGGAAGAAGGCGGGAACTCAACTGACCTTGTAGCCACAGGATCCACAGTTCAAAATATCTCCGCCCGGCGAATCCACCTCGGGTCCACGCTTGACTTTGTCATAGTCGTCCTTCTTATCGGAGATATCCTCTCCCCAGATGTTGGCGCAATAGGCAAGAGCGCCTGCAGGTTCGCATAGCTTCGACTTCTTTGCCGGACAGATGCATTTGCTATTCGCGGCATCACACTGGGCATCCCACGGACACTAACATCTCTCATTAGCACATAGGTATGGACTACGACGAGGTCAGATACCGATAACTCACGTCCATGCATCTGTCGCCGCAGACGGGCTTGTGGCATTCGTCGCCCCTCTGGCAGGAGAACTGGTCCGGACACTCGCACGGGTAGTCCGTGTCGTAGCCGGCATCACATGTAGAGTATTTGGGGCACTAGCCATCGTGTTAGCTGCTACATAAAGGCGGCTGGGGTGAGATGGTTTTGGTCAGTACTCACCTCGAAACCGCATTGTCCACAGTTCTTGACATCACTGTCCAGATCCGCGCAGAATCCCGGGCTGCAAATGGTGCGCCCTGCTGCGCAGACTTGCTGAACAGTAGCAGCAACAGTGCCAGCAACGTTGACGTCGGCTGTCACAGTGGCCTTCAGGTTCACGTCGACGTCGACGTCCGTGGATCCACCGCCACTCCCACCACGATAGGAGCCATAAGCCCTCCAGCCTCCATGGGGACCACGCTGGGTCAGCTCAATGCCGTGTTGCAGCATTTTCATGTTGGGGATAGCTGCCATGTCGGCATTCTCGACCAAGCGGGCCTTGTTGATCTGCTTGGCTGCGGCGAGACCGGCAAGGGCGGAGGCCACGGAAAGGAGCTGAGCTCCTGTGAATCCCTTCATGGTGAGAGACGTGAGGGCGCGGAACGCTGGTTGCAATGATCAGAAGGGGAGAGAATGGCTGCCAGGTGGTCCAAAGGAGAGATGAACGATGGCGTGATGTGCTGTTTTTCGTTTCGATATGAGGGAAACAGCACATACTTTATACTATCAACTCTTCATTGTCAACTTCAGTCAAGATATCAGCCCCTGCCTCGCCACTTAATATTCGAGGAATGTATTGAAATCCGTCAGAGGTGGTCTGGTTGGTGGTGTCTTGTTAACACTGCATTCCTCTCGAGGCTCATATCAAGTACTCTTTTCCTAGGTGGAGGTTGGATATCTAGATAATTCTACCTCCAGATTGCAGTATCTTCTCATACCCTCGTATGTTAGTAAATTGCCAACGGCGATGCTTGGCAGATTCCACTCTCTGCTATGATCAAAGACCGAACCCCCAAGATGGCAACTAGGTCTTTCATGAGATCAGAATGTGCCGAGATTACTCCTTTGAATTGAAAAGAGTAAGTCTATGAGCGCGTCTCCATACCACAATCGTTGTTCCCTCCTCTTGAGACACTGTCTCACATCGACCCCGGACACATCCCTGTCCTGAAATTCGAGTGAGACCTGTCATCCGCCATTGTGTCTCGCGACGACATTGGTGCGAGTCTGGACATCTACTTCCAATATCACCATGAGAGCCGTGCTCGCCTGCCATCTCCAGAAGAGCGAGGTAAGAGCAACATGGGCGGGTACTCGAGTCGGCACGAGTACATTCCCACCAAAAACGGTCCGAACACAGCAGCGCATATCTTTCCCCAGGAGAAGCCAGGAATGGTCTTCGGCAGATTTCAAGTTGCACATTGTGGCTGATCGAAGAATCAGATACTCACTGTAGACCTATATGCCAAGACATTAAGACATCTCCAGTTCTGCTTTTCAAGCAACGACAAACTGGCTGGCCAGCGGAACTATCTGATCAGACTGATTGTTTTTAAAACCAGTCCATCTAAGGCCGGCAGTCGGATGAACGTCCGATCAATTCCGGAACGTAGGGGCTATTCCTCAGGTCGTCGAGTCCATTCAGGCAGAGCACTGACCCGAGCACTGGATCCTTGCATCAAAGAATCCACCTCTGCAATTGGCGCCCGCTCAGAGGGCACTCTAGTCGTGCCGTGATATGTAACGGTTCGATTCCTTGGGTCAATACTTTGATGCATAACCAGACTCTCGGGTAACAATGTCCCCGCTCCGGCACTTGGGTCCTACTACCTCTTCTTCTGTATAATCATGTGCACAAGTTCCTCAGTGTCTAGACGTTGTATAATATCCGTCTGGGGAGTTCCTTGCGTCTTCATTGTGACCAAGGGTTATCGGTTCTGTGAGAATACCGGGCCTTTCTTGGGCAGTGAAAACAGTTGCAGGATTCAGGCAAAAGTCAAACCCACACTTTTGGGAACTACATTTGTCCTATACAAATGTGTCATCAGCTTCAGTAATAGCAAGATCCTGGCTGAGGTTGTATTACGTGCCCTAAATGCAAGTATTAATTACATGGGTCTATGCTCTGGACTTTGAGGCTGCGGATGGTGGCGAAAAGTGACATACAGAATTCATTCATGAAATGAATTCATATAACTGTGTGATATTCTTGCCCTCATATTCTGATCCTGACGACTCTCGCACACTGTATCGGTCACGATCAACCCAGCAAAGATGGCTCGTCTCACTTTTGTCAGCCTCTTCGCCGCTGTTCTCGTACCTAATGGCTTTGGTCAACTCCTCACGGGCCAAACAGGCGAGACCATCAAGAACCCTGATCTGCTCGACTTTGAGCGACTTCAGCTAACCGACAAAGTCATCTCGAACCTCCAATCACAGAAGCAGTTCCAAAAAGAACTGAAACTCGTTTCATTTGGCGACTACACCCAGCCTCAGAACAAACCCAACAAGGAGATTGATTCCTCCAAAAAATGCAAGACATACCCAGGTGACAAGGACTGGCCGTCCGAGAAAACCTGGTCTCTGTTCAACTACCTCCTTGGCAACGGAGCCTTGATCAAGACCATTCCCGAGGCAGCAATCTGTTATGCCGACTGGGCAAATGAGACCACTTACTCGCCTTCCAAGTGCGAAGCGATGTCGACAACATGGAATAATTCCACTCTTCGTGGGGAAGATGCCACATCCATTCGATCGGTTCTTTTCCAAGGAATGACTTGCATGCCGCCGAATTACACCGCCTTGTTTCTCGGAAATACAGTAGGAAGCTGCACTGTAGGCGGATTCCCATCGTACTCAATCAACGTGAGCTCTGTGGCGCAGGTCCAACTGGCTGTCATTATAGCAAGAGAACTGGATATCAGGCTTGTCATCAAGAACACGGGCCATGATTTCGGAGGAAAGTCGACGGGAATGGGCGGATTGAGTTTGTGGACCCATCATATGAAGGACTGGCGGTTTTATGAGAAGTACCAGGCTGTCGATGGGTCATACTCGGGACCGGCGTTTCGGCTGGGCGCGGGGATCCAGGCTTTTGAGGCGTTTGAGTTGGCCAAGGCTAAGAATGTGACTGTTGTGGGCGGGGAGGGAAAGGTCAGCATCTCCTTTCTCATATTTATCTGGCTTGTTGTTTTGCTAACAATAGTGAACGGGAATACAGACTGTCGGCATGATAGGCGGGTACGTCCAAGGAGGCGGGCACTCACCTCTGACATCCATCTATGGCATGGCAGCCGACCACGTCCTTTCCATCAACCTCGTTACTGCCGACGGCCGATTTGTCACTGCCGATGCCAAGACAAACAGCGACATCTTCTGGGCGGTCCGAGGAGGAGGCGGCTCAACCTTTGGAGTCGTGACTTCCATGGTGGTCAGAGCCTTTCCCCAGATGAAAGTTACGATCATGACATACAACATGACCACCTCGTCCACTTTCACACCTTCTACCTTCTGGGAAGCGCAGCGGGCATATGTCGACAACTTCGAAGAGTATGCCGACAAGGGCTTTTACGCATACTATCGCATCCGACACGTCAACGCGCAGATATACCATGACATGAACGCCATGGTGGCACCCAACACCTCCGAGTCAGAGTTCCGGGAAACACTAGCTCCGCTCTTCCAAAAGTGGCAAGAATTGGGAGTCCCATTTACCCCATTCATCAAAGAATACGACAATTACCACGACGCATGGAAAGATGGGTTCCCGCACGAAGTCTGGACATGGGCCATGCGCCAGGCTAGTCGGCTCATTCCGAGAGAGAACATTTCTAACACGACAAAACGGGCTGAAATCTTTGACTCAATCAAGGGTGTGTTTGATGAAGGCGCCAACTTGATCATGTTCAACATTCGTAACCCGCCCGGGACGGACAAGATTGACAATGCAGTTAACCCCGCATGGCGAGACGTGCTCATGTTCGCAATCATGTTTGTCACCTGGCAGGTCGGGGATTCAGCCGAGTATGCGACGCAGCTGAACCGGAATCTGACGTATGAGTGGAATCCGCGGTGGAGGGCGTTGACGCCGGGTGCGGGGACGTACATGAGCGAGAGCGATTACATCGAGCCGAACTGGCAGGAGAGCTTTCATGGATGGAAGTACAAGCGTTTGTTGGAGATTAAGAAAACAGTCGATCCGTGGGATGTGTTTTATGCGACGAATGCAGTTGGGTCGGAGGAGTGGGAGTTGGAGGGGACGCTGTTGGGGCATTTGCCTAGTCAGAACAGTCGGCTTTGTAGGAAGTGATTGCACTCATGCCTTTGGGTAATTGGGAAAATTCCCGCAGTGAAAGCACAAAGCTGCTGCCTAGTGGGGTGTGCTAAGTCAAATGGAGGTTTGGTCTTTGGTTCAGATCAGAATCTCTGGCGGCAACGTTGTGGTGGAGGGGTGCTGATATATTTGGATGCATACTCCTGAGTTGTAAAGCAAGCTGAAAGTGCTGAAAGAAAATGATATCATCCAAAACCCAAACTTGGATGCACGGTTTTTAGCGTGTTTTATAACATGGTTACTGTATAAATAACCCCGAGTCACGCCAGTACCAATCATATTGTTACTCTTTTGAGAGGTACTAGGAGTCTGTTACCGTTTTCATTCGCCCGGCATCTGCCTCAGAATCGAAACGACGTGACTAGTAATCTCCACCATGTTCTCTATGGAAAAAGTGAAAATAGAAGTAGCACAACTATGCTGTACGTTGAACTAGTTGGCTTGTTGTGGTATGGGTGGATCATTGAACGGAGCCAAAGGTGCTGTGGATGGTAGAAGGCCTTGGACGAACGACTAGAATGAGAATCTCGGGTTGAGATTAAAGGATAGCTGCAGAGATATGTGTTCGAGGGCAAGATTGTAGACTGGCGTGGCTCCACATTTGCAGTGACGAGGGCCAGATCAAAAGTGGACGGCTTACTTGAGCAAGGTGGTTAGTCGAAGAGTCTTTTCATCCCAAGTTATCAGCAAACTCAGTCGCACAGTCAGGTACCTTCGAGTGACAAGTTCTCTTATAAAATACCCGACAGTTGCGCTGAGAACTTCCTCGACTTTCTTTTCTGCGCCGACCTGATTACTCTTTGCTTGATGATTCATAACCTTGTTTTACTTTGTCAAACGAGCAATATCACGATAGCCCCTTACTTGTATCTACTTCTAACCCCTCGGGCTCTCTTTAACTCCCTACTGATGTCCCTAATAGTAGATATCGACAAAAATGGCTCCTGGCCACGACAACGACGCGGCGAGGGCTCTTCGCGGCCCCATCCTCCCCAGCCGCCCACCCGACCACCCCCTCTACGAATCGACCATGAAGATGGCTAGAGAGTACGAGAACCGAGTGAGGAGAGCCAGGGAGAGGGTCCCGACCCCTCCACCAGAGACACCTCCCCCGAGCGACCCCGAGACGGACCTGGCCACCGAGGAGCCTTACCAGCTCCTCCTCGAGGCTGCCACCAACCGGGATGTCCCGGTACTGACTGACCTGCTCAAAAGAGCGGATGTCACGGCCACCCTGGCCGGCAAGCGGAGCCATCGAAAGGCGATCCCGCTGCTGTGTGCGGCCGTCAACCACCAGAACTTGGACGCCCTCAAACTCTTGCTCGGCCTCTCCAAGAATCTGTCCTCCGCCGCTGCCACCACGTACTCCTCGTCGACGCGACGCACCGACAAGCTGGTAATTACCAGATCCATGAACGCCTGGCCTTGGGTGTTCCGCGCCGCCCTCCTCTCCAAAAAGGGGGGTGATGTTCTGCGCGACACCATCCTCAAGCACCGCCGCCAAGACCGCAATCTCGCCAAGGTGATCTCGATCCTCCTCGCGGGGGTCAAAGAACTTGTCCCGGGTATCGCTGGTGCCAAGGCCTTCGTCAACCAGACCCTGCGCATTACTGAGCGCTTCAACGGCGAGGTAGTCGACAAGACACCCCTCGACCTGCTCCTCAACGAAGGCAGACCCCTGCCCCAGACGTCGGCCCTCTTCGTCCGCTACGGCGCAGATATCTCACGCCATGTCACCGGCGCGAACCCGCCGGTCACATACCTCGGCTTGCTCTTCTTCCCGGCCACCTGCATGTCCAACTTCTTCCAGCTGCTGACCCACGAGATCCCTCCAGCTTCACGCTCTACAAACAGCCCCGGAGAGGACAAGTTCGCAGCCTTTGTTGCCGACTTGTGGGATGCAGACTGGGACTTTTCTCTTAAAACTGATAATCTCGATACCGTCTTTACGCGCTGGTGTAAAGAACTAGACCAAGCGACAGTCGAGCATCTTCCCTTGCTGACCAACCAGTACGGTCCCACCACCAGACTCGAGTATCGCGGGCTGGACAAGCGCCTTGTCATCATCGGACATCACATCGTCGCCAAGTACCATGAGGTTACTCGGCAAGGGGCCCCTGCCTGTGTTGAACCTCGCCTGCCCAATGACCATACCATGCTTGTGTTGGACCTGAATTCGCGTTAGAGATGAATTTGAAGGCCCGAGAGGTTGTGGAAAGAGGCATCGGCATTCGCCGCGGATACGGACGCATTGCTTGGCGAACAATGAGGCGTGATTATGGGAATGACCAGACCTGTTTATAGCCTTTATTGTGGCTTCAAAATGACGAAATGAGGCATGATCGATGACAATGACAAGTATATTTACCGCCGAAAGTGCCCCGTTGATCAATGGGGTTCTTCTTCATTTCCAACTGCTTCTGGAAAGAAAACGTGACAACGATCACCGTGACCAATTCATATAACGAAATAACACTACAATCTCTATTACTTAAACAATCGGCTTCCCCGGATCCTGCATAAAAGTCAACTCGACCGTCTTGCACCCGGTATCGGGCATACCCATGCTATTGGCATCCCTCTTCCCACCCAAATCACCGTCCAACACATCACCCATGTAATCCAACGCCCTCTGCCGCCCATTCGTCAGCTCATCGTTGTGCCCGCCCCAATGATTCCTATGATACAGGATATTGGCCCCCTCAGCACACAACTTGGTCACCAAGGTATCCGTATCTCGCACAGGCGTCATGTCATCGTCTACAGCATGGTACATGTACAATTTCGTGTTGGGCTTGCCAAAACCGCCCAGCGTGCCTTCTTTTTCAAACATGGACGTGATTTGCGGCACGACGAGGTCGGCCTGGCCGCCGATGAAGTAGGCGAATATGTCGACGTAGCAGAAATAGAGGAGCGACTGCCAGCCTGACATGTAGGAGGCCCAGAAGAACTCGGTTGCGTTGTATGGGCCTGACGGGTTGAGGCGAGAGACGAGGTAGGCTCGTTGGGGTGGGTATTGCGAGGTTACGCCTATGAGGCCTTGTACGAGGAGACCAGCTACTTGGGTCTGGGAGAGGAGCGGACCAGCTGCGGCGACGTTGGGAGATAAGCCACCGATGGCAGCACCTTCGATGCGCAAATTGGGCGCGTACTCGGCTGCAAATTCCACGGCGGACTCGGTGGCAGATGCCCCGTTGGAGTATCCCCACATGGCAACCTTTGCGGAGGGAATACCGTAGAGGGTCGAGGAGACATTGATGACTGACCGCATCGAGTCGAGGGTCACGAACCCGGCTACGATGTTGGCGCCGTACGAGGCGAGAGGACCTTCGTAGTCGGGGACAGAAACCCACCAGCCACGAGAGAGCGCTACGGCTATTTCACCATATGGCTCGCCGAACTGGAGTCCAAAGGACGGAGATGCGTCGAGACATGATGTGTCGTACGGCAGCTGGTACGACATGATGGGCTGTGTGCAGTTTGCCGAGGTCGAGCTGGAATTCTCGAGACAGCGAGGAGTCTTGGGAATAAAGACGGTCGTCACGCCCCAAGAGGCATTCCTCTGCGAATCCGTGGATCGGAAGAGGACCTGGAAGGTATCCCGGACGTTGAGGATTGCTGGCGGCGTCATGTTGTAGGCGTGCTGTCGAACTCGGAGGACCGACCCTGGCGCGGCAGATTCCCAGCCGTCCGGGGCCCGGTACCACGGGTCATAGGACGGGAGGGGCTGATAGGTCCCGACTGGGGCATCCGCGAGGGCTGCAGCGATTTTTCCTTTTGGGCCGGCGCTGCCCTTCTGAGGGACATGTGCATTTGGAGGAAACTGGGCGCCGGGAATGTTGAGACTGGGATCAAACTTCCATGAGGGGATCGGCGGGTCAAAGTTGTCCTGTGTGATGCCTGTGTTGTCGAGCTTGGGCCGAAGGTTGAAGGCCTGTGTGAGGGCTGCCAGGTAGGCAGAGCCCAAGACCACAAGTCGACGAGGTGAAGTTGTGTGGCCCATGTTCACATCCTATTCCGTGTCTTGGTTTTGACAGAGCGACAAAGCATCCAGGCCACCAGCTATCAGCAAACTCCGGCCGTGACCAGCAAAGCTATATCAATGTCCCTCGTATTGGATATGACTGCCGCTGGCTTGCCAGTTTGAGATCGATTGCCGATGTTTTCTGGCTCTGAACCGATCAATACCAAGATCAACCACCAAGGGCATTGGCACTCGGCAACGTTACCGTTGATTCGTGGCTCGGATGGGAGCGCCGAATAGGGTCCCCCACTACAATCTAATACACATGGTAGTGATTAACCCCCGTCAACCTCTTCCATCCATCATTCTAGACCCTGGGGCCATTTGCCCATAGAGTGCTGTCAAGTCGCACATTCATTTGCCCTACAGAGTTCCATGCACGTCGGATCCTTCCTTGCTATTTATAACAAACCTGATATATACAACCTTTATTATCTTTTCCATAGCCCAGTCTTTGAAGCAAGCGGAAACTGCGATAACAAACCGCATCATTCTCGGCCATCTGGAGAGCTTATTGTCGCTTTGGATAATGTGCTCAGGAATGCTACGCTGAGACTTGTCAACTCCTGACACTAGCTTATCCGTTCCGTTGGGCTTAATTGGAGATCGCCACCCCAAGCGGCGCCTTCTCACCGAAGAGTGACATGCGGTTGGTCATCCCGGCACCTGGTCCTGGGCGGCGGGCATGAGTGAGGCAGGTCAGGCATTTCATGCATTTTATCCATCAATCGTCGGCACATTATACATATGCAAGACAGGAACCGCAAAACCAGGAACGGCGCCCATTCCTCGGACTCTGGCAGCTACTTCGGCATCCCAACACGGCCGTGGCGTAGAACTGTCCAATCACGCCCGTTATTCCGACCTCTTGGGGGTCTGGTCCCTTGTCCACATGCAGGATTGACCACACGGGTAAATTGTCCAGACTCCGCTTCCCACCAGGACCTCTCTTATAAGAGCCTCCGTTGTTGTAGACCTATAGAGCCATGATAATCACTTCTGGATCAATATCAATATCTGTGTATAGAGGAATGTTTATAGCTCCATCCACTTTCCGATAACCATCTCCTCACTACCGTGATTCCATTTCTGTATCCGGCTAATGAAAAGAGATACGACACGCACGTAACGTGTTCGCCAAGACGCCCATGATGTAACGCCTAGCGGAACCCCTATCAATATCTACTATCAAGCCTCCATCATCACAATGGCACTGGGATAATGCCGTACCGGGAATGAGGTGCGGATGACAAGGCGGAAATAAATGAGATTTTCCATTTACTTCTCGACAAGTCTCGGCCTTGATTCATAGGTAGTCCCGCTTCCCCAGCTTCCGGTGGTGTTGAGCTTCCCGTACGCATCACGCCATACGTCCTTTCAACCCGGTTCTCAGAACAAGATGCATTTCTTTTCCCTTCTCACCGTTGCCACCGGCCTTCTTGGCCAAGCCGTCACTGGCGCGGCCCAGTCGCTCAAAGACAACCCGGTTCCACCGGGCGTGCAGTTTCTGTTTAGCGGGAACATCAGTGTCGGCTTGCCGGTAGACATTGGTGCCGTCCCAGCCGGAAATGTGACCGTGATTCCCGTCATCGGCGGCGCCGTGTCCGGGCCCAAAATTGCTGGTACGACTGCCTTATGGCTGCATATCACCATCAACATTGATTCCATATTAACACCCAGACACAGGCAAAATGCTGGCCCTAGGAGCAGACTGGAGCCTGTCGACCCAAAACGGCTATTCGTATTCCGACATGCGCGCCCACATCCGCGCCATGGACAACTCCAACATCTACCTCCAGATGTCGGGCGTCATGCAAGGCGCCAACGGCATCATCCTTGTCCGCGGCACCTTCCAGACCGGCTCCAAGGATTTCTGGTGGATGAACTATGCTTTTGCTTTTGGAGTCATGAAGCCCTCGCCCACTGGGTTCACGGTCGACATGTGGCACATGACGTATGGGATGCAGTGATCCAGACGACGGAGGCGGATTTGGGTGGTGACGAGGAGGAGGGACAATTCGGAATTTCTTAGCTTCATGAGTCTTGGCCGTGCTGGTGTGAGAATTTACTTTGCTGTTTTAATCCAACGGTGTCCTCGTCCGTCTTTCTTGTCAAGTGAAAATTCCTGTCAAAGTGTGATTCACATTCGCATGGTTCACACCCAGTAGCCACGTGAACTTTCCAGGGCCTGACGTAACTTAAACAGACTGTGTCAGTGCTTCTAGATTTCGTTCGATGGCCGTGGTGTGTCGGGGCAGGAATATGGTCCACCTGAATATCGACATCGGCTGCTTCATAGTTCATGATGAATGAAAGAGTTGCATTATGGAGATGAGCATGGCCATGTCCCTGAAAATTATTGAAAAGATGAACCGTGACGCAAACAATGACTCGCACCCTTTGCGGTGAGCCCCTAGTGACATAACCATCCGATTGGTTGGTGATCAATTTTGACTTTTTAGAGAGAGCCAACATTCAGATGAAAGCAATTGCTGTCATGCCGTTGTCAGTGAATGGCCAATTCCAGAGACCGTCACTGGAAGTTGACATTTGCTGGTGACAGGACCCATTCACATGCTCTTGTGACACAGCCTATTGATCACCCATACCTGTAAACGCATGAGTAATGACAATAAGAGTAGTATGTTCACTACTCGACCTCGCACTACTTAAACCTCAGAACCTCTGATTTTGCAAGACGCGACTCCCACCATTTCCACCCACCCAGGCGTCTCCCCACAAACAACTAGTCAGCACTGGTCGCAGATTTCAACGCTTCATTCTTACCCATATACTTACGCTTTGGCATCGCTACCCGTAGATCCCTATCGTCATCTTTATCACAGAGCTTCATTCCACAATGGTCCTGTCAAAGAAGGACAGTAAGACTCGGACGCCCCTAGCCCGCCTGATCATGAAGATTAAGAAGCAAAAAACCAGCTCAACTATCCGCACCCTGAATAAAGACGAGGTCCGGGAACTCTTGGCCCGCAATGGCAATGAGGCCAAGGATATTCTCTGCCAGATTATGGAATTCGGTCCTATCGAACTTCTGGAATATATACTTGGTCTCCCGACACGCCACCCCCCAATTTACCCCCAAGCCAAAACATTCCGTCGCCAGCTGATTTTGAGAACGAATCTTGAGGGGAATACCTTCATGGCGTCCGCATTTAAGGGAACGTTGAGCTCGTCGCGGTCGCATGATAAAAGCGACAAGCATGACAAGCGTGACGAGCGTGACGAGCGTGACGAACGTGACGAGCGTGACAAAAGCCTTGTCCAAATGGTCAAAGTCATCTTTATCGCAGCGCGCATGGCCATCGAGGAAAACCAAACAACACGGACATCTCCTCGGTCTGTATCTCCTCAGATCATCGACGACCCGAGATCCATTCTTCGCCAGGAGTTACCGATTTATGAGGCCGGGTGGAACTATGACAAACCTGACTGGTACACACCATGGAACTGTGCAGGATCGCATGGCTTGTTTCTAACAAAAGCATACCTGATGGGCCTGGAGGGCAAACTTGAAGCTGAGGCAGCTTTGACCACTGCCGGTCGAGTCGCCCAAGGGCCCCCTGCCTGAATTTCGTGGTCGGAACAATTGATAGGAAGCCTTCAGGCTTCAATTGTTTGGGGAGGATGGAAGGATGTGTAGCAGGTGGTATATCAGGTTCGTTCCGGTTGGCAGGAACATCCACATGGGAAATTTCTCATGCAATTTTGGTACATTGTGTTACTTGCGTTGTCTTTTTTGTCTATTTTGCGCATCGCGAGGATGCGGTGGGATAGGAAAATCGGAGACGTTGCACCGGATATTTCTGCTCATTGTGCTCTTCCTCAGATCCATACAGTCTTCTCCCTTGTTTTTATTTGATATTTCTGTCTTTATACTAGCATATTAGCGCGGACCTTTGAGATGAAACATACAGCCATCGGGAGGAAAAGATTGATATCAAGGTCAGGATTTCTTTTATAGTATTAACGTTATTGAGGTTATTTTAGTTAATAAGCAATACTTGGTTTTTTCTTTTGGGACACACTGCTCTTTTCTCGGCTCTGATTACTTCTTTCACCTCTTATCCGCATTGTTGTATTGTTCTCCGTTGCTAATAATTTGACCGGTTCCTGGATCTTCCCGTCTCGGATCTACTTGCTTAGCTGACGGGGACTGCTCTGCCCCTTACAACTTATTTCTTGGTTGCTCCATTCTCATTGCATCTTTCCGTATCGGGTTCCCCAATATGGTTTCTTCAAAGCGGCTGTCCCTCAGCATATCAATGAGAGATCGACTGGAAGAGCTTGCTGGTGATATTCAGGCTTCATTCACCTGTCATGTCCAAGAATTTGTTCAATTTCTCCAACAAACCGGCCAGTTAATATCACAGAAGTAAGACTATGAACTCGCGGCGCATGCTCCCTGGAGCATACCTATCAAGTTGCATTTGAGGACAGCAGATGATGGCGTTGTGGACCCTAAAAGCCCCTAAACCCCGGGGGCTTGGAGTTCGGCTTTCTTGGCATAGGGCTAGCCTTATGAGTCTCTTTAGGCGCTAGTCCGCTGGCAACCTTGAACAAGCCAGCCTTGGGCAAAGACACTTGAGGTCTTCAGTTGTTTTGGGACCTTGGTGTCATTCGCTTCGAGTAGCGCCTCTTTTCCTGATCGGAACCGTGGCAAATACGCCCTCTTGTTATTGGACACTGACAGCATCCTGGGCTGCCTCACGCTGTATGAAATCTCTACCCCTTGCAGAGATGGATGTTTAAAGAGCATTTGACTCCTCATTCTACGCATTCTCTTTGTCATCACCAGTCATGTGTTTCCCTTTTCTTTTTAAAAAAAAAATTCAATATCAGGACCGCCCTTCCCCAGCGTAACAATTTTCCGATCTAGCACGACAAACACGACGATGCACTGTAACTTGTCTCTCCCCGCCGCCTTCGTAGCTTTTTCTCCAGTCTTCAAGTCCAAGTAGATGCCGGCCCGCAGAGACCTGCCCCAGTTGACCCCTACTCGCCCATCGCCGGCAAGGCCCCGGACCCGGACAATGTGCCGATCCCGAAACCGGCCCCAACAGACGAGATCATTAACCCCGGATTCGAGCGGACGGATGGGTATCCATGGCAGCCACTGTACGGCGGGCGCCAAGAATATCATGATCCTCGTTTGGGCAAATGGGTCACTAATACTGCTCACTGGAGTCCTCATTCCAGGAGGCCAATAACAGAACCCGGCCTGAGGACCAGTATTACACTCAGGGTACTTACCAACGGCTTTATGGGATGGTGACAAACAAGAGATACGAGTTCACTGGAGTGAGTAACTGATTTCGAGTTGATTCGTTGGGACTGAGAAGCGCTGGGGAATCACGATAGGGAAGTTCATTGATACGATGCAAGAAAGGAGATGATGAGTGATGGTTTGTGCTGGATTGCGACTGGTCATGAAATCGACAAAGGACATGATGTACTTGCTGGATACCAGAACTCTTGGCAACGGAGAGTAGTCACTCCAGATCTTGTATGTCCGATTTCAACCACTGTTTTGATCCTGAGCTCGATGCTATTATTCTGCAAGACTATCTCCAAATATTGCCCAAAAAAAAACAGCGCCTACTGATGCGACTGGTGTGAACAGCCGTATACTAATAGAACATGATAAACTCCCCCAGTCACCACTCATGTGCACTTTTTGAATGCATTTCCGCTCGCTCCAGTATGAGTGATTGCGCCGGCCTGCTTGCAAGCCGGAACGTTGATGATCACTCTATCGGGACCAGGGGAACCTGAGAGAATGGTGACTGTCAGCAAACAATGATAATGCAGTGGTGTTGGAATGCGGGCAAGGGACATGATTTCTTACCTCCGTTATACAAAGCCCCACTGCTGAGAATGGGAAACTCCTGATATGGTCCAGCCACGGCAAAGGTGAATCCTTCATAGTTGTTGTACGTATGGGGATAGCCGCCGACTGCAGTTCCGGCCTTGTAGAAGTTGCATGCGCGGACGCTGGCTGCGTTGACGGCTGCGGCGGAATAGTAAACCCCGCCACTGTTTTGAACGTTAGATACCTTTGGTATGTTTCAGCTCTTGTAGTAGTAATAACGTGGAACTTGCCATGTTGCGCTGGCCCGCTTCTCAAGGGCAGCGACCTCGACGAGCTCAGTGGGCGCACTGAAAACTGCCGGGACGGCCACAAGGAGGGTAATAAGAGTGTTGAGGATATACATTGTTGCAGCTGTCAGGGGAACGGAGGAGGAAGAATTGGTGATACTCGTTCAAGGTCCAAACAGTCATTATCACGGCGAGACGGCACCGATATATATACTACGAGGTAGTCCAGTTCTTCGTTCCATCCTCTCGCTACACCACAATACTGCCTCTCTGATCAACGGGTACCTACATGAGAATCCCTGCTCGGTATCTCATTATGGCAGGCTACCAACCCACGTGTTGCATAAGCAGATCTGATAACACCCATCTGCTGGTCGTGGATGATCATTATCCAATTACGTACTTATCTTGTGTGCTGTGGTCGACTAGAGGTGAGGTCCAAGGGGCAGTCGGACGTGAAAAGCCCTCATCTACATGTAAGCGTTATCTGGCGAATAGCATTATCTGCGGGCACAATGTGCTAGAAATAATGGCAATCGGCGCATCCCGCTCCCTGCACTGGTGATGCAGCATGTTGTGCTTGTCACTGTCAGTACCTATTTCGGGTGGGGGTGGCTGCCGTGGGAGCTGTGGGAGCTGTGATTCGCCAAGACTTGTTCTATTCTCAAACGGACCTAAGGCTCAAAGGGGTAGGTGGATGGACTGTTGAATCAATACAGCGAGGGTTAGGTGTGGCAGGGCGGCACTTAGATAATGCACGTTGACCTCCAAGTGCCGTACTCGTTTTGATATCTCGGGTTTTTGTCGTGCAAAGCAGCTGAGGGAGAAGACGGGATGGTTCATAAAAGCTGACATGTTATTTACCATTTTACCTTGGATGATAGCCAAGACAGTGGGGTGTATTGTGTAAGGGGCACGAAGCTGCCCATGATAGCGTCAACAGATGATTTTCTCTTCGGTATGTAGAACCCTAGACCCCAGCTTATCAAGATTATGCATCTGTGTGAGCTGAGTTATCTGCTGGGGTTCCTCGTGTTAGTGGAACGGGGCAGGGAAGGTACAACCGAACTCGCGCAGTTCGGAGCAGACGGAGAAACAGTAGGAAAAAAAGAAAGTACATATTATGAAAGTGGATTCCGGTCATATATCGGTAGGCTATGAAGCAAAATAAGAAAAACAGCGGAAAAGATTTGTCGCCGAGCGGACTCGAACCGCCGACCTCGCCGCACTTGACGATGGCCAAAATAGTTGCTGCGCCTCACCCTCTGTGACGGGCCAACACCAGGTCGGCTGGCCACCATCGGCCCGGGTCAGGGACACGCGTGTGTCTTTCACACCAACAAAAAGACTTTTGTAACCACCAAGGCCTCTGCAACTGGCTCCTGTATCCCCATTTCGCTCACATTCAGCGACTGAAACCAGCGCTTGCAACGACCTTCCATGGGTTGTGACCCAGCGCCGCAAAGCGGTCACTTCATGGGCTGACATAGTGCCTCAGATGAGCACCAGCAGGACGCTCAAAACTGCTAGTAATCCCTTCAGTTGTGGCGTGGAACAGAATAATGAGAAATTCACCAACATACGAGTTCAGTTCAATCCGGACAGGAGTCGAATTAAACTGACGCATTCCCTCTTACAGGCGGCCACACGCCTCTCATCATTTTCCAAACCGCTACTCAAATTTGATAACTGCTAGCCAGTTGCATCAGACGAAATGCCCGCAGTTACGATACAGCGGGGGGAATCCGAGAATGACGCATCCAAGCTGCCATCATGGGCCCTCATTCCCAGTCCAAGTTCGCCCAGGACTCGTGGTCGGGTCGATTCACGAGCATTGATCCCATTCTCTGCTCCAGCTCAAGAACGAGCAGCTGACCAAGACACTCAAGGTTCCAATACGGATGCACCATTCCCATCATTCCGAGTCCCCGACGATCCGAGCGGTACAAACAACACTACCGGATTGACATTCTACTTTGCGACGCAGATAATCAACATCACCACGCCAATTGTGACACACTTTCCCTGCCCCTGCGAGGTTCATCACCATGAGACGAGCCCAAGAACGGCGTCTCCGCGCGTCGTGGTTGACGAACCAGATGACTCGGAATCTGAGACCAGCGTGTCCCGCAGTTCTCGGTCTCCATCACCTCGAAAATTATCACCAAGTTTCTTCTCCTGGGACACTTATACTCCTATTATTCTCCCCAAGAAACGCTCTCCGGCAATGCGCGCCTCTCACGAGGAGGTAATCGACGCATTTGACGGTGTCGAAGTCTCGGGACCAGTCTCTGGTCTAGGTCGGCTCGCCAAGCCGTTGATAAACAAATACCACACTTCTGGATTCGTGAGCGAGTTCCAATCATCAGGGGAACGTGTCCTCCTCCTTCCTGGCGCAGACAATACGACTGGTGCACCATCAACCCCGACCTCGACCCGTCGCGAACTAGAAAGACTAGAGTGCGAAATGTTTGACATTTCAAAGTACAGAGGCGAGACAAACCACTTGTCGGTCCTGACTTGGGCGTCGGATTCGCATTGGGGGACGATAACTCTGTTCGAGGTGGACCTTGAAGAGTCGCCTGGAGATAATGACAACTGGGCGACTGGAAATAGACGGGGAAGAAGAAGAAGAGAGCAGGGCGTAAGAATTCGTCCTCTCGCTGCGATGGAGGATGTCCCCAAGGGGATTCTGGTCAACATGCGCATCGACCGGGATATTCGCAAGACGGTGCTCGAGTACTCTACCTCTGAGGGTAGATATAAGTGGAGGAGTCAAGTCCGGCCGGGACCTTTGTATGCGAGGATTTTGAGTGGTGCCAGTGCCAGGGACACAGAGGGCTTTTATGGGACTGGGGAAGTCAAAAGCCCAACCAGTCCAAGAATTAGCAGGCTGAAAAGCGAGAGAGCAGTCTTTAGCTCTGAGGAGGAAGATGATGAATATGATGGGGGAAACATCTACACCAAACGGGGGCGACGGCGGGAAAGACGAGACGCGGATGGTGAGCTGGAGAGGGAGTATGATCATGACGTTCCAGACCGAAGAAGATGTCGTCGGCCGAGTAGCCTGCTGCGGGTAGATGACATTCGGACGAATAGTACTGGCAGGAGCGAATACCGAACCAAGAGTTCGAGTTCTCGGAGTCGTGGCAGGAGGGCTGGTGGTCGAGCTGAGAGAGATGCAGATACCGGGATTGTGGCCACAGTGCCCCAGCTCATGGCCCTTCTCCATGCTAACCGGTCGATGTTAGAGGTAGCCTCAGCAGTCGACGGGACAGAAACGGTAAAGACTGATGTAGATGGTGACAACGGTGACAATGGTCGGAATGGTAAGGGGGGCGCAGTGAGGAGGTGCATCAGAATGACCGAGAAACCAATGGGGAAACGCCACGCTGGGCGGGACGTCCATGTCGTTGTGTTGATGCCGAATGCATCGCCCTGGGCGGATGAAAGAATCGTCTGGACAGACCAGGATGGTGAGCTGGAGGAACTGAGGCAAAAGGTCTTTTGGGATGTGATTGGTCGAGGAAGAAGCTGCAGTAGGGCGTCTAGTAAGGCTTCCAGTGTGTTTGAGGGCAGCAGTTCGCCTAGGCCACGAGACAGCAGGAGTGTGGATGGCCGTGGATCAGGGAGGAGAACAGGAGGCAGAAGGTCGAGGGCGGCAGATGAGCGGAGTCGAAGCCCGCCCAAGTCTGCAAGGTGGTGATCGGACCTGGCAGCTCTGCTGACTGCTCTGAATGCTATTCCCATTCGAGAATTTTCTTTGTCTTATCTTTTCAAGTTGGCAACGGCGTCGGTAGATAAAGTGGTTGCTGAACAATATTGCACTTAATCGCGCTAAAGGTCGAAGAAACGACAAAGTCTTGCTATCGCAGCTGCATTATGCATACATGTAGCTCCATGGCATCACATTCCTCCATCATGTATCACAACAAGTCTTTGTCAATGCTCTGCCACTTTATCATTGTCAGCAGCGGACTGCGCTGAGCTCTCTATATAATGCCATCGAGTCAAGACATTGGTTGTCTGATACATGTAAGTATGTACAGCGTTCACTTTATGCACGTCCAATTGGGGACCATCAGTCCTGATGGATTGCTTTGTGCGTTTCTCACGACCAGGCTCGACGACGATCTGGGCCTTCACCGAGCCTGACCGGGCTCGTAGATGGACATCGGTCAAGCACGACCCTGGACTCTCATGCTGGGGGCGTCCAATCGGCACAAAAGGGGCAGGCGGGGCTTGCTAAAAGGGGCTTTGTTTGGAACCTGTGCACCAACTGGGAGACGTGTTCAGGGGTTGTGACATGTGCAAGGCAGGGTTAGGGTTTCATTCAACATTAGTCCTCACCAGTATAATCATGGATCCATGGGAAAGGGGTGCACCAGGCCAGAGAAGATGAAGGCGAGTTTATCATAAACTGGATTATATACTAACATGAATCAAGATGCAGGTAACAGCCACCACATGGTCCAGTTCCCCAGTTCCCCAGCTCCACGATCTGCCACTGAATTCACCATCTTCGGTAACATGAAGCCCACGGAGTCAGTGGTCGCCAGCATGTCATACCTTCTCGAGATTCAGTCCGTCGACAGTTCTCAGAGAGTGCGAGCTGAAATAGACTTGCGTGCCGTCGGGTTGGGGGTTGGCGATAAGAATGGTAACCATGGATCCCGTCATGGCGAGAACCTTGTAGACGAATGTTTCTCCACGGACACGGACTGTTTCGCCGATCGAGAACTATGGGCCGCGGTCTAGTTAGTCAAAGAGGTCTTTAAAGTTGGCAGACGACCGTGAGCAACTTGAACGTACCGCCATTTGTGTTGCCAGTAACCAGTTCAGAGTATCAGTAGAAGGATCTTGTAGTCAGACTCCAGAGTGAACAAACAAGTGGTCAAGAAATGAGGGTGATGGAATATAGTGCTAGCCAAAAGATTTCTGGGCAAGCAGTGACTCAAAGTCTGCATGTACGATGTTGACACTGGCTTTATATCCAGGTCCTTACTAGTGCACGACCCGAGGCATCAAAACCCAACCAGCAACCGGGTCTGGATTCGGACCCTGGTCAGACGGAAGAGTGCCGGATATCTGGGGACTGCATTAGCCAGCAGCACTATTGGAGATTGGAGTCAGCATGATGTTGCGGCCCCCATGGTGCACTACACTATACCGGCTCTCGAGATAACGGCCATGGGCCAATCCGCTGGCAGGCTTCTGGGCTGGTGCGGACGCAATAGGTTGGGCGGCTCTTGCTATGCAGCCCTGCACCACGTTAGCATGGCCCTCGAGGCGTTGTTTCGGGCTCGCTCGCTGCTCGTGAGCGTGCATTGCATGCATCAGTAGCAATCTCTAGTCCAGAAACGGACCGCGTGTCCAATGGACAACGGCACCTCCAAGCTAACCTGCTGCATGACCAGAGATGCCGAAGCGGGACCCCATACTTTGCTGCCGCCACCTTCCCCGGTCTTGTGAGGCAAGGAATCACCACCGTGCCAATGAAGACGACCCTGATTTCTTTTTTTGGATCAATGCGTCCCTACCCGACCACACGTCCCAGGTCCGCTGTCGTCATCGTCAAATACTTGAGTATCGTAGAAGGTTATCAGATGATGCGAGACATGAAGCCAAGAATGACTTCATGGCGTAATCGGGAACGTTCCATGTTTATCATCCTTTGCTGGGTCTCTTTTAGCCCGATTGTATCCCGTGTCTTGACTGCTGCGGGTGCCAGGCACTTGAAGAACATCATCGCTAGCAAGCACCGCCAACAGCCCCGAGAAGTAGGTATGGTGGGTGGTGTTTGACATTAAACGGCGTTCTGATCTCGACAAGTTCTTTCGGACTGTTTGATAAATAGCTCGAACCTCATAATAAACTATACTTGATCCTCATACAGAATAGACTGAATAGTGGCCTGGCGGATTTCAGACCCCCGAGTCGAGTACCATCAGAACGCTCCTTTTTCTTGATGGATCCTGGGACAACATTTCATCTCCAACCAGGCCGCCAGAAAGTGCCATCAGTCCGAGGGTTCCACCAATATAGATGCCCAGCCACTACCCCAGATCTTCGCTCTGGCTATGGAATCCGTGGCTAAGCAAGCCGTCCTGCTGTGTAACTTGTGTGTTACCTCGCCGACATATGCTTCTTGAGATGATTGCCCCAAGGAGCTTGATCTGTGCCGCTGCCAGCACAGTGCATATCGCGCCACCACGGTCCACGGTCCACGGTCCACGGTCCACGGTCCACTATGGTGCTAGGTCCACGGGTCTGTGCGTATCTACGAGTACTTTGGGGTTGTAAATATCCAACAGCAATCACTCAACTTCAAGTTCAGGATTGAGGTCTTCTCTCGCCGTTCGGCGCCCTTCTTTGTTACCTACCGACCCCTCGAGTCATGCGCTGACATCACAGGAACTTGAACTGGCACCTCTTATAGAATCAACCCGATACCGATAATGCTCATAGCTGTTCTCGCTTGACGTTTGATATAATAACATGCAGTTGCGAACCTCTGTACCTCAGCATGAGAGATTCATCCGACCAATCCCTACGTCACACTTGAAGTCTCACTAGAGAAAGTAGCATTTATTTCCTATACCGATCATTTCCGTGATCTCGGGATACTTGATCGAGATTAGGCCTCGGTGATGGGTGCTATGGCCATGTCGCCCTATAACGCACTGTGTAGCTTGTCCCACAGGCGGGAGCACAACGTCAAGCCATCAGACTCCATCTCATCCACTGACAATTCATCTGACCTTCAAGTTTTGTGTCACCAATGTGGGGTTCTTCCGCCATCGGCAATGGCTTGACACACCTGCGTACAGTCGTCAGACCCAGGGCAAAGCCTCATAGATACCCAACCACCGAACCCCACATAACCAGGGAGGACTGCAAGACACCGTGACGTAAAGAGCAATATACTCGCTTCTTGAGTATACTATATGATGACTGATCTGTCTCGGGCAAAATCCTTGGGTTCCTGCTGGCAAACCCAACTAAGTCGAAGAGGGAACAGGGCCGAGGTACATTGTTGACTTGAAGAATAGTTTATTTCAGTCAAGTTGAGTACTCGAGGTACTTGAATAGCCAGGAAAGTAGTAGACAATGGAGCTATTTCCAGGTTTCCAAAGAGTACACATCATTCGTCACCAAGTATCATCCGATTCATCCCGCCTCACCTTCTTCGATATTACCATTTAAGCGACACACATTGACGTCGTGCAGCATATATCACTGAAAGAAGGGACCATAAACGCGCAAACCACAGGACCTGCCGTGTGACTCGAATATCTCGACAACACTCATACAGCCCTTATGAACCCGAAACGGCGGGCAATGATTCCAACTGCTGTAGATGAACGCGATTCTGCAATCCCGCAATCAACATAAGCAGGCTCTTGCTGTGGCGTCTGCAACACAACTTAGCTGCATCGAGCACTGCCACCTTTGCCCGGGAGCCTCATAAGGCGCATTTCTTTTGAACCAGTAGTTCTAGGTCCCGTCCCGTAAGCCATACGTCTGACTGGCGATGATAAAGCGGGGTTACTACAATGCTCTCTTTCTTTTCGTCGAAACCAGCTGTATATCGCTGCTCGATGAATCTCTACCCACTCAGGTTATTCCAGTAAAGTAGTGCTCGGGCTTTGTGCATACCTCAAATTCTTCAATGGATCCGTTGTCAATAAGTGCCAGCGCAATTGCCGTCGCTGGTGTCGCTGCCAGACTTTGCTCACTACTAGCCGACATCCGGGACGCTTACATCTCTCTTCCTGATCGCCTACACGCCCTCAACGAGGAGGTTCGAGATCTGCGAGTCGTACTCAATCACCTCGCTGCTTGCATCAAGGATCGCGAGGAGCATGGTATTCGGTCCGATCTGGAATCTGGAATTCCCCGGTTGCTCTCTCAGGGCAAAGAGCACCTTGTTACCCTTGAGGAGCTCCTTTGGCGATTTCGAGCACCTAGCCAGAAGAAACGCGAGCTTGTTATCAAGAGCCTCTTGTGGCGCAAATCTCAGTCAAGACTTGTTCTTTTGCAGGCCGACATCAAGCAGGTGAAATCAAGTCTGTCATTGCTGCTCGGAGCATCCAACTCGTGAGTCCTTCCCACCAGAGGTCTCGGGCCAGAACTAACAGCCAGTGAGCACTAGACATGATATGATGCATATGAGGTTGGATTTCCAGCAGGCTATTTTCACAAACTCGTCCAACAGCAATATTTGCGAGGATGACGAGCCCACGCCTAACTCGGCTCTCTTGCTGGCCAAGATGTTTGATCACCACACAAATGTGGAGGAGCGTCTCTCTCGAGTGGAATCGCTCCTACTTTCCCAGGCAGCCCAGCTTCAGACCACGCAAACCTACATGATGGGCAGCTTGTACGATGCATCGCGCCCTTCCATGCGAACTAGACCGGTGCGATCCATCAGTCCTACGTCTGAGAAGATGATCCGCTCCAACGCGCACGAACCAAGCAGAGCAGTCGGATTCTGCCTCAGGGGCCCATACTATGCTCAACAAGGATGTACCCCGGGCTGCTCCTGTTCCTGCCATAGCCCAAAGTCTACCGCTTCCCCGTCCTTCTTCAAAGAAGCTCTTGGCCAACTCTTCATTGGATACGTCGGCATCTCCAGTTTTGGCCATGACAAGTGCAACGATCCGGCCTGCCACAAGCCCCAAGTCGCTAGTCTCAACGTCGAGTATTGGTTCCCGCTCGGTTTCTTCTGGTCTCAGATCATCCGCCTCCGACTTGCCTATGAAGCCAGCGTGGGGCCGTCTCTACAGCTAAGCACCCTGCGCCATGTGCCTGACACCGCGACGTGCGTCACTTTTGCCTTCACCGGCAATGTGCAAGGGCTTAAAGCGCTTTTCAGTCAAGGTCTAGCATCACCGAGGGATGTGAGCTCCAGCAGAGGATACTCGCTGCTGAGATGGGCCTTGTACGGACAGCAGTACGAGATGTGCAAGTTCTTGATGGCCTCCGGGGCGGATCCATCATATTGGTAAGCCCCGTTTCCATTGCTTTGTGCGCTCATAACGGTTCATCGCCGGCATCGATTAGTACTCACCATTTATTCCCGTGTCAGTCCCAAAGCCTGGACAGATGACTGTCCTCGCGAAAAGGCATTCGATACTTTCCTCCGAGGCGGTCTCCAGCCCGAAGCAATGGATATTCTGCGCGTGGTAGCTCAAGGGTGCGACTACGACGAATACATCGAGAAGCAAAACTTTTCCCGTCTCCACAAGATCGTGATCGGTTTGTGCCCGGGGAATCTCGCCAAAGAACTTGCGCTCCCTGGGATAGAAGTCGATGTTTGTGACGTCACCGGCCGCACACCGTTAGATTGGGCAGCAGCACGAGGCGATGAAACAGCGGTAGCGACTCTCCTCTCCTTTGGCGCCGACCCAAACCACACGGACAAGAGATTGGGAACACCACTCTGTCTCGCGGCTAACCAGGGTCAAACCGTATGTGCTCGGCTGCTCCTCGAGGCCGGAGCTTTTCCCAACCCGCCACTGCCAAAGGGAATAAAAACCGGCAACCCGCTCAACTGCGCAGCCCGTAACGCCACAGATCCGGTGCTCCTCAAGACGCTGCTTGATTTTGGGGCCGACATTGAGAGTACCGGGCTCGACGGTATGACGCCGCTTCTAGGTGTTGCTAGGGGCAACAGTGCTGCCCATGCCGCTGTCCTGCTGGATTACGGTGCAAATATTCATGCTGTGTCGCGAAGTGGCAAGACACCACTTACTGCGGCCATCGAGTACAACAATTATGGGGTCTTGAGGCTCTTGCTAGCAAAGTGGTTTGGCTATGCCCCTGACACAAATTCATCACCATGGCCGACAGCAAAGGCGACCGACGGAGATATCAACGTCAAGGCTCTTCTCGAAATCGTTGCTCGATATGCTGACATCAAGACCATTGGTATTTTGCTCGCGGACTCTTCGGTGTCTCTTCGCGCGATCCTGTCAAGTGTGTCTCACAGGCCGACAGCCGACTTAAAGATTGCTATTGCTCCAGGGCTGGACCATTTCAAGAACATGCTAGCCGCCCGTGCTGCAGAATTCACCGACGCCAGCAAAAGCACCGCCCTCTCAGGCAACGGACATAACTACCAGGCTCCTCCAAGTCTCGAGGAACTGACCACCCAATTCGAGACATTGCTCACCAACTTGACAAACTTAGAACCGCCCCCTTCTTACCAAGGAGAGAGGGAAAAGGATCCCAGGGGACATATAAGCATAGAGAGCAAAATGGAATCCGGTCTCCTGGGCCGCGGACAAGATGACGATGATGACGACGTGTTACTAGTTTTTGAGGACGCGCAGGAGCATTTGGTAAACATTGCTTAATCATGTTTCTCTATTCTTTACTTCTAGTACATCAACGAAGCCCGATAATTTCCTTTTGCATGCATTAACAAGCCTTTACTGCTCAACCATCTTGCTTTATTTCTGACAATTATTCGACAACGGTTCTAGACAGGGGTGTAACTGTAACATGGTGCTACCTGCGTGGAAATACCCAGCCCGGGATATAACAAATGTCATAACACTCGGCTTGTCTAGTGGTGGCGGATCCTTGATCACTTATATGTCCACAGTCTCCAGCTACCCACAGTTGCCGACTCTTTTTCCGAAATGGGTTGGTGCTTGGTTTTGTTATATCGGCGTTTTGTTGCTCGACTATTTTACAGAGCTCGTACTTTACTGTCGAGGTGACTAGCTGGTTGCAGTGACGGCACCGCTTGTCCACTGTCGTCATGGAACACATTCTTCTATCGTCTTGTCTCGCGCTTCCTTCTTGCTAGCGTTACGGTTTGCCACCTCGGATGTTGTTGGAAATAACTTCTCAGTGTTGGTTCCGATATATCGTTTGACTCGGGGCTTCTACTTGTCGTTACACTGGGAGCAATCTTTTCTTATTATCCATTTCAATGGACAAAGGAAAACATCAATGGGATTGTGTTGCTCACCAAATTATCACCTTTTGTTCATTCAGATTCCGACCCATTGGAACAACGGAGATCAACAAAGGCAATGTTTTACAGAAATGCCTGATCTCTTTGTTCCTTTACAATCAAACTCTGTGTCGATGCAGATGTCCATAGCTAAAGAGTGCGAGGCAAACAAGGGGTTCACTCTGCTGGTGACATATTTCCACCACACAATACCCAGTTTGTATGACAATGAGCCCTTTCGAAGGCTAGATGATTCTCCCGGAGACGGAGTTCGGGGGAACTATCGTTGGAGGTTACAGCGGCCGTGATTACGTGGTAACTTACACAGTACCCAAGACCGGAATACCCATTGGTACCGGAATGGACCAATCAGAATCCCATGCGCGGCCCTGTCCTTACAGGACGGAAGTATTTTCCAGTCTGACGAGACCGGCCTATTATCTTCTGTGTAAAAGACTACAACGTCGAAACATGCCAATCCCTCAACCTAGAAATTGCCCTCTCAAATCGGGGGATATGGGAAGTAGTACATCTCATACTTTCCTGAATTGGAACCAATTGTTACGTATCCTCTGACATGGAATCGGGAACGGTGTGATTTCAAGTCCCGGACTCCGTTTCAGCGGGCCCGGTTTCACCACTTGCTAGGTACCGGTACTGTATTTGATCAGGTTAGCGCTTTCTTCATTGCAAGCCTGGAATGGCGTCACCGTCTGTAGCCTAACAACATCACAAAAGTCGACACGGGTGATTCTCGAAAAAGACTCAAGAATCGCGCTGCAAATATGACCGTTGTATAAACATGAGATGTCCTGACCGCCCAGCATTGGCCTTTTATAACCATTGCTGCTCAAGAATCTCTTCTCACGCCTGCAGCTTCCGCTCCGCGCGACAGACCCTCCCCCAAACATCATCATCACTTGCAGCATCCGGTACTAAGATTATCCTAAACAATCCTCAGGCAACTTCCGTCAAAACCCCCAAACTCACTGGAAAGCAAGGTATTCGCAGCTTCTCAACCACCCAAAAGACCAAAATGCCTCTCCCGATCAAGAGCTACCTCACCTCGCAGCTCTTTACCAAACTGCCCGTCCCCACAGAGCAATTCACATCCCAGACGATAATAGTAACCGGCTCCAACACGGGCATCGGCCTAGAAGCAGCCCGGTACTTTGTCGACCTCGGCGCGGGCAAGGTGATCCTCGCCGTGCGGGACGTTGCCAAGGGACAAGCTGCGCTGGAATCCATTAGGAAATCCACCGCTTGTCCTGAGGGTGTTGTTGAAGTCTGGGAGCTTGATTTGTTGAGCTATGATTCTGTGCTGGGGTTTGCACGAAGGGCGGTGGATGAGTTGGCGAGGATCGACGTTTTGGTTGCCAATGCTGGGGTTTACTTTACGAGGTTTAGTACGGTCGAGTTACTTTCGTCTGGGCCTGGAACGGGAGCTGAGTCGAGGGGTGTAGTGACCGGGCATGGAGACGAGGCAACCATTGTCGTCAATGTGATAAGTCACATGCTGTTGGCACTGATGTTGCTTCCCAAGATGCGAGAGACGGCGGTCGAGACGGGCAAGAACGGTGTCATTACCTTTACGGGCAGTTTTACGCATTACATGACGGATTTTGAGGAACGAAGAGCAGCGACCGAGAGGGATGGTAGCATATTTGAGGAATTGGCTGATGAAAAGAAGGCAAAGATGGGAGAGAGGTATGTCCAGATGAAGGTCAAACACTGCTGTTAACGAAATAGGTACTAATGATGGGTCGGGTCTGGTGCAGGTATTACGTCTCCAAGCTGATCCAGCTGTTGATCATCCGAGAATTCGCGCACCAGCTTCGTATATCCGAGTCCTCGGACGCGACTGGAAGCAAGAAAGGGAGAATCATCACGTCGGCTGTGAATCCTGGATTTGTGGCCACCGACATTTTGCGAAACCGGGGCTATTTGTCCCAACTCGGCGTGGTGGTCTTGCGCAAGGTGATGGCCAGGACGGCCGAGGAAGGCGCCAGGACGGTGGTCCACGGTGCCGTGGGTGGCGAGGAGACGCACGGAGAGTATTTGGACGACTGTCGGGTTGGAACGTGAGTCCTTGCCTTCCATGTTGCGTTACTATTGTCGCTGACCGACTGGTGAATCCAGAGTGTCGCCATTCGTCGCCAGCGAGGAGGGGCAACAAGTCCAGAAGCAGCTGTGGAAGGAGCTGGTCGACAAGCTCGAGATAATCCATCCGGGAATCCTGAGCAACATCTGATGGAGAAGTGAAGGTCAGACAGTAGACTACAGGTAGGATTCACTGGTTATCATACGCAAATGATGTTTATTTTCTTGGTCTGTGCTGCAAAAGGAATGATAAACACTTATGCCGCCGCCCGCCCCAAACCTCTGTTCACACACGAAAGCCCTCCCAGTTTGATGATGTGCCCGGATAGGATACAATATTCACCATGATGCGCCTTCAAAAGCCCCCCTCCCTCCCTAAACAGAGAAAGTCGAAAGGAATGTCTGTCGAGTTCAAGCCATGTTGTATTTTGTGTCTTTTTGTATGGTTTTTGTTGTCATGCGCGCGAGGTAATCAAGGAATGTCGAGAAGAAGTGGTCACGGAGTCGAGGGTTGAGATCTGGAAGGAAAGGTCAAGTTAGTCCACGAGGAAGCCAACGACAAGATGGAGCGGCGAGCGAGACTCACCACATGATTGAGATACCCAATCTATTTGGGGTGGGTAGAGCAGCCAGCGCAGGAGCACGAAGGACCGCAGGAGCAAGAGTCGCCGCACATTTTGAGTGTTTGGTTGGTGGTTGGCTTGGTAAAAAAAGTTGTTGTATTTTGCTTTGTTGGTCTTTCTCGTCAAGGTTGCTACAAGAAGAGAGCCTGAAGGTAAACCGGGGACGGGGGCGAGATATTTAACCATCTTTTAGAAACCCAGACCCCTCCCCCTCCTCTCTCTTTACCCCCCTTTTCTTCCGTCTCCCACTATCCCCCGTCCTCCCTCGGGAGTCATGTCTGTCAGCCCACACGACCAAGTGGGGAGAGCTAGTACGTAGGCATCCCCGGCATCCCATCGTTCAAAGACTAGATGGAGCCCACGCAGCAAAAGGACGGGGTAGCATTGTGTGGGATGTCTGGCATTTGCCAAGTGTGTAGGCCAAACTGGGCACACACGTGTACTGTAGTGTATCCGTACAGTCTGACGTCTCCGAGTCCCCTTTTGCCTCTCCTAGGATAATTTTGCGCTGCTGACCAATGATTGCATCTAACTCCTCCCCGCACTCTAAACTGAGAACTGCTCAGAGAGGGTGTAATACCTCGCATTTTAATTATTCTGGAGGCACTTTGCGCGCATTTCGCGGGTTACCCTTTATGACAGCTGCTGTACTGTACTCCTTTTTCTGTTTCACTGCATCTCGGCCACGGGATTTGTGGCCTATGTCGAGCCACGCCCCAGAGTGCTAATTAACTACCAAGTCGAACCAGCCAGACCAATGCCATGGGATACCCGTCAATAGGGTGTGCGGGCACGTGTGGTGATTTGCTGGCGTGGGAATTTCGCTGTTGTGGAATGGGGTTGTATGCAGGTCTAGGGTCTCCACCGCAGCCAGCCGAAGGGGAAAAACAAAAGAGACCTATCGTCTGTTGTCTTCTTGGTGTTTCGAGAAGAGGGGCATCCACTCAGATGCCTGATTCAACGAGTCCCCGACTCCCGACTCATGGGCGAAATCTGCGTGTTTGGCATGCTTATCCAAGTCCATTTCCGCGGACAACATGCATCGTTATGACGGTCACCTGTTCGTGACCTCACGACGACATGCATGCGGAGGTTCGGTATTCGGTATAGGCATGGATTGGCATGCCGGCTCAAATGCCTCTGTCGTCTTGATCATGTCTGGCGTTGCTCTTGTGCAGTCATGCTTCTGGGGAAGGAGCCTTCATCTCAAGGGGAAGCCCTAACAGGACGTGCTGGGGAGTCGTGGCCAACGAAGCCTTTGCCCCGTGTCTTTGTCAATAGCCTGCATTGTCTAACCCTTCTGATCAGGAGCAGACTTGGGAGCAAGCTATCGCCGTGGGGGTTAGAAGAAACAACCAAAGCCGAGAACATGTCACAGCAGAGACTTACCTACTCGTGGAGGCAGTTGGTCCGGCCAAGCCGTATGTATGGTTCGGCAGACTCGGCCATTAGTCACCGACCGGTCACCTGTTCTTTCTCTTCTGTTCCATCTTGGAGGCCCTGAGACATAGGGGAGCTCAAAGACGTAAGAGAAAACGTAACAGGATACCTCAAGCCTGGCTGTACTCTCACTCTTGCAGCGTCAGCGGCCAGACGATGGTCTTGCCCCCAAATATTCGACGAACAAGCAATTGGGGCGCCGATAGATGATGGTGACAAGATCGGACAAAACATCAAGCGACAGCGCGGCGTAAAGAAACGCAACAGTGCCCTGTGCAGGCCTGGATTGCTCCAATAGCCTCAGGCCCGCGAACCAAGAACAAAGCATGATGCAAGTACCGCTGGCCAAGACAATATGTGCAGAGGACGAGAGGCAGCAAGTAACCCAAACAGAACAAAACAATAAACAACATCGTCCGGTATCTACTATCCAAAGCCATCCGGTAGTGCCTAATACAGAGAAACGCTGCCTGATATATCCAAAAACTCCGCCACCATGCAAAAACAACCAAGGGCCAGCAGGCTGCAGATAATATTCTACATCCTCAACAAGTAAATGATTCCAACAAAGTGCCAACTCCAAACGCGTATGCTACTATTTCCTTGGATTCGTGAGCTCCAAAGCGTCGTGTCCCATACTCAATGCATCATAAATCGTCATCACCGCCCGGTGGCAGCTCAAGCGGCCCGCGACCCTCAGGCTTGGCCTGATGGGGCGGTGGTGGAGGTTCCTCGACAACCTGCTAAGTTATGCGGTTATGAACCTCACGCAACCGTTTGACCCAATGCTTTCGCAGAGTCTCGGGCATCTTGACGAACACCATGGCCTTGTTCTCGTCCGTCAGCGCCTTCTCGGCAATCTTGAGCTGCAGGTCCTTGTCTTCGGTGCTAAAGTCGCGGAAGAAGATGTCCATGGCTTGTTCTTGCCAAGAGGGGGCCGACCTCCCCGTGCCGTGCCGCAGAGCATCCATCAACTGCTGCATGCTGCTATCGGCCGCAGTGCTGTTTGCTTGCCCCTGTACGGCGGGTGCGACATTGTTGGCGCCGTTGGGTCCTCCAGCTGGAAGCTGTGTCGGCGGCGGAGGTGGCTGCTGAACAGCTTGCGCCTGTTGCTGTTGCTGTGTAAGATCCAGGTATGTTGACGCGGGGGTGGCGGTCGCTGATGCGCTGGCTGCCGCGGTTGTGCGGCGCCGCTTTTCGGCCTGATTCGGGGCATGTGTGGCCCCGTTAGTGTCGGGATGTTGAAAACGCTTTCTCGTATGTGTCGCTGGGTCCTCGGGTGGGGTGAGGGCCGAAGAAGAAGGGACCGTGTTGCGGGGTGGCAGGATCGTCGAGTTGGCGCGAGGATGCTGCCCCTGCTGTTGCGGCTGTTGCGCTTGTTGTTGGGTTTGTTGAGCGTGCTGATGAGGATGTGTCTGTTGCTGGTGCTGGTGCTGATGCTGATGCTGATGTTGCTGAAGCTGCTGTTGCGGCTGGTGCTGTTGATGTTGCTGGTGGTGCATCGAAGATTGGGCTGACGGGAGCGGCGCTGGTGCAGGCGTTGGTGTAGGTTGGAGAGACTGGGGCATGTGTCCGTGGGTGGGGTTGGCAAAGCTCGTGTCGGCAAGCAGGTCCATTATACCAGTTCCGGGAGCCTCCTGTTCTTCGGAGCCGTTGACATTGTCAGGTCCTTTTCTTCGGGGCTTGGTTAAGCGCTTCGGAACACCGCGGGAACCGATAACATCGGGGAACAATATCTCGTAGTAGTCTTCGTGCTCGAAGGGGCGGCCTTTGAGGGACCGTGAAAGGGGCTCGCGCTAGGAATTCGGAGGGTCAGCGGGTGCTACGTAAACAAAAAAAAAAAAAAAAAGAGGAAGCGCAAATAGGGTGGGGCTTGCGCTCACCTCGATATGCCTCTTCCAGGCGTCGTCAGTGGCCGTCACGGTCCTGGTTGCCCTGTGATACTGGAATTCGGGGTCTTCCCTCAAACCGCGCCATAATCGAAACTTTTTGCGGGCATTGTCGCTCTTATTGATCAGATGCCCTTTGTTTGCCGTGTAGGCGTTGTGTTTTTGGATCAGAGCCGCTAGAGCTCGGTCCCAGGCTTCAGGTTTGAAGGTGCTGCCTTCGCGGAGCCCTAGGTGGACTGACTCGACCAGTGAGCTGAAGAAGGTGGCCTCGGACTGCGAGTTCCAACTGAAGCGCGGACCTCGATGCTTGCCAGGGGCCAGAGTGGACGTGTCGCCGCCGCCTGCAGCGAAAGAGTCCTCGTCGGCCATGGCGACCGTTGATGGAACCGAGTGGACGGCGGACGGCTGGCGACGGATGGGACGCTTAGTGTTGCAAGCGGGACACGTGTAGAGTAGGGGAGCGGGGTGGCGGCGGCGGCGGCGGCAAGGTTTCAGGCTCGAGCTCCCTGAAGAAATGACTCCCGGCGACGGCGATGGGCCGAGTCGCTCGCACAAGACGACAGACCCAGAGCCAGCGATAACCCGGCGACGACCGATGAATCAGATAGTAAAACGGAGGTTGAGGTTCCAGTTGCAGACCGAAGATGGGATGGTGGGTCGTGGATGGACGACAGACGGCCGACGGCAGTCCTCACGCTGCAACAGGCGCCCGATAAAGGGAATTTTAGTTGGCGCGTGTGAGGCGTTTTTGGCTCAGACGGCGAGCGGCGAGCGCATCCGAATGGTGCGGCAAGCTTGGCTTCAATGATATCCAAAGGCCATCAAGTCGGCGGCGCGTTCAGGGTATCGACTCGCGTTGGATCCTTTTTAGGTTCGGGCCGCGCGGTGCTTAATCTGATCTTGATTTTGTTATTTTATTCTGGGCTTGTTCTGCGATGGGCGATCGCAACGGATTGAGATGCGGGTCTCCGTTTTGTGATACCGGCTGGCTGGCTGGGGTGGTTGAAAGCCAAAAACGAGGAAAAATGCTGGCGCAAACGGGGCGGAAGACGATGTGGGCATGCGGGTCCCCCCTTGTTTCATTTGCAGACGAATCATGAATGGATGGCTGGAGTCCAGTCTTGGGGTGGTTGGGACGTCCATGGCCCGGGAAAAGCAGCTGACGGTGAAGCGGGGGCAGGTGGATCCTGCTGCTGTTGCCCTGTCTTCCCGCTTCGCGCCGTCCCACCGCAAAACGGAATGCAGAAGTCACGTGAGTATCTCGAAGGTCTGGCCCTCAGAGGAATCAAGATTTTGTGCAGTCCCGGAAGTGCTCAGAGCAGGACTCGGATTGTGAACCAAACGCCTAAAAGTTCCTTTTGATGCTTTTTCTTCTTCTTATCTGTCTCTTACTCTCTCCATCTCTCTTCGGCTCAGAATATACTCAATCACTGCAACCGAGCTTTGCGAGGGTTCTGTTAGCATCATGGCCACCTATTCCCTGCGGAAGGAGCGCCTTCGGTGGCCCGACACCTGTGAGGACGTGCACCATTTCTTTTTCTCAAAGAGCTGGCCAACTTCAATTGGCGACAGAGTCTCCATGTCAAAGCCTGCTGATTGCCAATCCCAAGTTTCCCGGACCATGGATAGATTATTACACCGTACCTGTTGAATCTCGCTGGTGGCCTGAGTGGTTTGGCATTTGTCGCCATTTCAACCTCTCTCCCACATCTCCAGTCGGTCGGCAACGGAGCCTGAGAAGAAGTTTGACTTTCTCTGGTCGCTGTTTCGTTCGACTTGCCCAGTCTGAGGCCCAGGTACCCGTACCTTAGAGGACATGTATCACGCCCCTATTCACAATGTCGACTGGAAGACTCTCAGCCATGCAATTACTCCGTACGCAGTCGGGCAATATTCATTCCGAGCCCCAGAGGTCCGCAGGCGTCTCGCTCTGGACAGCTCGTTACCAACCATTGCAGCTCTTTTGTCTGACAACTTCCCACATGCACTCACTGCACCACCTCCAGGGACAAATCGATCCATCAAAGGCACCACCGGATCTCGCATCCGACCCAGCTTCCAGATTGGTGTCTTTGCCCGCGCCTGCACAAACCGAGCAGAGCACTGGGTTGGCTGTGTCCCTCAGTAACATGCAGTACGGTGTCCGTAGTGTTACCAGTACCCCGTACACTACGGAGTACAGCAACGGTTACCGGTTCCATTCGCGCCACTTTCCCCCTGTTTCCCCAGTTCCTCACTTCGAACAAGCTTTCCAGCCAACCCCTGCTCCCGCCCTCCCGATGCTTGGCTCTGCGCCATACATGACGGTCATGACCCACCAGTCTGGCGCACTGGTGGTCGTGAGACTCTAGGAACATGAGCAACACCAAAACAAATATCGCCATGTCTTGGCGCTTGCTTTTCTCTGTATCCCTGTCTGAAACTATTCTGGCTTGTTGAAACCTCGGCTGTGCTCCCTACATCACTACCGAATGTCTGCGGCAAGTGCGCAATCATAACAATTTGGCTTGACAGCTCGACATTGGACACAGGTTGGACCAAGCAAGCTCTTGCCATCCATGGAACAAGGTCTCGATCCAGGTCCATTGTCAAGGCCATGGTGCCGTTCCACTCATCTCTTGTATCGTCGTATAAATATGCCTTTCCTCAGTCTTGGCGTTTCAATCTTTCCCAACGGGATTCATTCTCTCATCTTGGCGTTTCCGTCTTTTCACTATTTCGTTTCTGTTATTTCTACTTCTTCCTGGCTCAATTTCTGTGCCGATGGACCGGTGACAAGTTCACTGGAGCGGTCGATTCATTGTCACATCGCTTCTTCTTCACTCCTTTGTTTTGTCTTTTTTGTGAACCACCTGGCGTGGTCTTCGCTTCTCTTCTCTCGCTCACACAATTCTCGTCAATTCAGAGGAGAATCGCCATGAGATTCCTCCTCTTGAGCTTGTTGGTTTTCGGCCTCGTTGGCCAGTGGGTGACAGGCGCACCCACAAGGATACAAAAGAGGACGTTCAAGGTAGAAAGAGTCAGAAATCAGTACTTCAAAGGGCGCCACGGGCCCAAGGAGTTATTCAAGGCATATCGCAAATACCACATGCCCTTACCACCTGCGCTGCTGGAAGCCCTCCGGAATCAGACAAACAGGGATCCATCCGCCAGCACTGCTGCTGTCGAGGATGTCCAGACAAAATGGGAAGGACAAAATAGAGGGAGACCGCAGCCGCAGGCGCTGCACCCGCCCGGCTGTCCCTGTTGTCAGCAAGGAGGTCCGAACGGCCCGAACGGGGGTCCAGACGGAGGCGGAGGACCGCCCACTCCAGATCCGAGTACAGTCCCCGAGGCCCAGCCCGAGCCGGCCACGTCACAGGCAACCGGAAGCGTCGCCGCAATACCCGAGGGCAATGATATAGAGTATCTAGCCCCCGTCGATATTGGCGGCCAGACACTCAATCTCGATTTCGACACGGGGTCGTCTGATCTCTGGGTGTTCAGCACAGAGTTGTCGAGGAACGAGGCAGGGCGTCACCAAGTCTTCAATCCGCAGCAGTCTGTTAGCTTTCAAACACTACGAGGACACACCTTCTCGATTCAGTACGGCGACGGCTCAGGTGCGTCGGGTGTGGTGGGTTTGGACGTGGTCAACATTGGCGGGGTGATGGTGGATCAGCAGGCTGTTGAACTTGCCACCAAAGTGTCGCAATCGTTTGTGGACGACGTCGAGAACAATGGCCTTCTCGGTCTGGCATTTTCGCAGCTCAACACAGTGACGCCGACCAAGCAAAAGACCTTCTTCGAAAATGTCCTGCCCAGTCTGGCCGAGCCCCTGTTTACGGCTGATTTGCGCCACGATGCGCCTGGGGCATACGAGTTCGGCCGTATCGACGCGAGCAAGTTTGTCGGAGACCTGGCTTGGATTCCCGTCAACAAGACGCGGGGCTTCTGGCAGTTCTCGACATCGTCGTTTGGAGTAGACACGGGCTCGGGCCTTGCGCTCCAAACAACCCCGACGGGGCAGGCCATTGCAGACACGGGAACGACGCTCATGGTGGTGTCGCAGGAAATTTCAGACGGCTACTACAGCAAAGTACCTGGGGCCAGGAACGATGATGGGATAGGCGGCATGACGTTTCCTTGCGACACGCCTTTGCCCGACTTGTTCGTCGACGTGGGCGGAGTATATACGGCCAGGGTCAAAGGAGAGGACATTAACTTTTCTCGGGTGCAGGGAAATACGTGCTTTGGTGGTGTTCAGCCGACCACCGGGGACTTGCAGATATGGGGTGATGTGTTTTTCAAGTCGCAGTTTGTGGCCTTTAATGGGGGGAATAACACGCTTGGGATGGCCCAGCATGCTTGATAATTGATTTCATGTTGTACTCGAGTTTGATGCCAGGGCCCGTTTGGCGGTTTTGTGTTTTTATTTTTTTCTCTTTGCGTGTTGGCTCATTGCAAGCGTCTTCTACGGATAGTCTGTTACTCTTGTTTGCTTTGGATTACGTTACCGTCAATAATCATTGTCAAGATTCATGCTCCTGATGAACGAATTGTCAGCTGATAATCAACCTGCTTTTATTTGCCATAGACTCCTGAGCGTTGACGGGAGCAGGACCTCTTTGCCGGGGCGGGACCTACCTTGATGGCCTGACTTCGGTCTCATTACCTGTGACGGAAGGAAGAGTGAAAGGTCAGCAACGTCTCCTTCCAGAAGCGGTTGTCGGGTGGGCTCCGATTGGTGGAACCCGATCGCTTGCTCACGTTTTCCCTTTTTTTTTTCTCTTCTTCTTTTCTGACCACATGAACATTACAGAGAATGACAAATGCTCAACTGCCCACTTTGTTTCAAAGGGCAATCAACCAACACGACCAAACAAGACGCAAATCCCGCCCTCAACGTCCTGCCAAGAAGTCGCCATGGCGGAGAAATGGGGGATAATTGCAGTGATAGCACACGTCTTATACAACCTTGTGCTACTCTCGTCTCTCTAGGCTCACTACCCCACAGATCGGACACAGAAAAACGCAGATCACTCACACAATTTACACTACAGGCTCACAGGGTCACAGTCGCTTTTCTCCAATATCGGACCATGACGTTGCTATGTAGCGGGGTTGTGCTGCCGTCGAACACGGGCACGCGAGGGGGCCAGGGCGATTTGCGACGGACAAATTGCCTAATTAATATCGGGCAACCCGGCCCGGCTCATGCTGTCGAGTGGTAGAGTAGCCGTTCGCCACACCCGCCTCGGAACCAGGTGCGAGTCTTGGCTTCAAGAAGCCCAAGAAGACAGTCGGTGCCGTCGCCTGCAAAAGTAACAAGGAACAGGCAAGAGTGCCGTCCCGCTCTCCACACTTTTAATATGGCCTTTGGTGGCGATCCAGTGCCGAAAGCTGTACCCCAGTTTTTCTCGTCATCTACCCAACACACACCAGGCTTACACTGATGCGCTTTTGCCCTCCTCGGTCTCTTCTGCCCCTTGCCTTGTGGGCCTTGCACCCTCGGCGCTTGAACCCCGAGAGTTCTATTCGGTCCTGATTCAGAGGGCGCATAGCAAGCCGATCGGGGCAGATATATGAACATGTGGATACACATGGCAGCTGAGGGGGTTGGTCCCTCGCCGTCTTCCGACTGGGCGGTTTCTGGGCAGATTTGTGAGAGGCCGGGCGGTCATGGGATTTGTTGATGAAAATGGACCTTATAAGTAGGCGTGAACAGCTTCCTCCTTCCCGGGGCCTGTCTTGGTGTTGATTTGGGTCGGTGCCTATTTGAGTACCAGGTAGCAGAGAGGTCAGCAACACCGGGCCCATACTAGTCACCCACCGACACATCATTCCGGCTACAGCAGACGCTGACCAGTAAGTCGACCATGCATCTCCAAACCTCGTTCGCGGTGCTCTCGGCGGCATCGCTGGCCCGAGCCGCCGCTCCCATTGGCACAGGGCTGGGAGATTGGGCCTCGGCCTATTCTCAGGCCTCGGCGGCGCTGGCAAAGATGTCGCAGCAGGACAAGGTCAACATTGTGAGCGGTGTTGGCTGGGACAAGGGTCCCTGTGTCGGAAATACGAGCCCCATCAACTCCATCGGCTACCCGCAGCTCTGTCTTCAAGACGGCCCTCTCGGCATCCGCTTCGGAACAGGCACCACCGCGTTCACTCCCGGCATCCAGGCCGCTTCGACCTGGGATGTTGAGCTGATTAGGCAGAGGGCCCAGTATCTCGGCGCCGAGGCCAAAGGTTGCGGTGTGCACGTCTTGCTCGGGCCGGCACTCGGAGCCCTTGGCAAGATCGCTGCTGGCGGCAGGAACTGGGAGGGATTCGGGGTCGACCCCTACTTGGCTGGTATCGCGACCAAGGAATCGGTCGAGGGGATCCAGTCGGCCGGCGTGCAAGCCGTGGCCAAGCATTACATTGCCAACGAGCAAGAGCTGAACCGCGAGACCATGAGCAGCAACGTCGACGACCGGACCATGCACGAGCTCTACCTCTGGCCCTTTGCCGATGCGGTGCACTCCAACGTGGCCAGCGTCATGTGCAGCTACAACAAGCTCAACGGCTCGTGGGCCTGCGAGAGCGACAAGGCGCAGAACCAGCTGCTCAAGACGGAGCTCGGCTTCCAGGGCTACATCGTCAGCGACTGGAACGCGCAGCACACCACCAACGGCGCGGCCAACAACGGAATGGACATGACGATGCCAGGTAGTGACTTCAACGGCAGGAACGTCCTCTGGGGCCCCCAGCTCAACAACGCTGTCAACGGCGGCCAGGTGCAGCGCTCAAGATTGGACGATATGGCCAAGAGAATCCTGGCCGCGTGGTACTTCCTTGGTCAAAACAAGGGCTACCCTGCCATCAACCTCAGGGCCAACGTGCAGGCCAACCACAAGGAGAACGTGCGAGCGGTCGCCCGGGACGGAATCGTGCTGCTCAAGAACGACGGAATCCTTCCGCTCAAGAAGCCTGGAAAGATTGCCGTGATTGGCTCCTCTGCCGTGGCCAATCCCAAGGGCATCAACTCCTGCGTCGACAAGGGCTGCAACGAGGGGGCGCTCGGCATGGGCTGGGGCTCTGGATCGGTCAACTACCCCTATCTCGTTGCCCCCTACGACGCCATCCGGGACCGTGCTCAGAGGGACGGCACACAGGTCGCTCTCTCCAGCACGGATAATACCGGCAGCGTTTCTGGTGCTGCCAATGGTGCCGACGTGGCCCTTGTCTTTATTACCGCCAACTCTGGCGAGGGGTACATCAAGGTGGAGGGCCACAACGGCGATCGCACTCATCTCGACCCGTGGCACAATGGCAACCAGCTTGTGCAGGCTGTGGCCAACATCAACAAGAACGTCGTGGTGGTCGTCCACAGCACCGGAGCCATCATCCTGGAGACGATCCTCGCCCTGCCCAACGTCAAGGCCATCGTATGGGCCGGTCTGCCCGGCCAGGAGAGCGGGAACGCCCTCGTGGACGTGCTCTACGGCTCGACGTCGCCCAGTGGGAAGCTCGTCTACACCATCGCCAAGAATGCGAATGACTACAACACGCGTGTGGTCAACGGAGACGACAACTTCGGCGAGGGCCTGTACATTGACTATCGCCACTTTGACAACAAGAACATTGAGCCACGATATGAGTTTGGCTTTGGGCTGTGTAAGTTTCTGCCGCCCATTCATTCTTCTCTGTTTCGAGGCCAGTGATGCTGACTGTGATTGATGTATCATGTTGTGCAGCATACACCAACTTCACCTACTCGGACATTGCCGTCACGTCGCAGGCCAAGGCGGGCCCCGCCACCGGAGCCACCATCCCCGGAGGACGCGAGGACCTCTGGGAGACGGTTGCGACGGTGACAGCCACGATTACCAACAGCGGCGGCGTGGATGGTGCCGAAGTTGCGCAGCTCTACATCACGCTCCCGTCGTCAGCACCGGCTGCACCGCCCAGACAGCTCCGCGGCTTTGATAAGCTGAAGCTGGCCCCTGGCGCGAGCGGAACGGCAACATTCAATCTCCGCCGCCGCGACCTCAGCTACTGGGACACTAGGGCGCAAAACTGGGTTGTCCCGAGCGGCAGCTTCGGCGTGAGCGTCGGTGCGAGCTCGCGGGATATCCGTCTTACCGGCACCATTTCTGTCTCATGATCTACTTTACTAGTAGTCTTCGTCATTTCAGGCTGAAAGGGGAAGTTTGACCCCTGGAGAAGTTGTACATAGGTTCTCTACGGTGTTGTGAGCCGATCCAAGTGTATATACACGGTAGGAAGCAGGTAAATACTCAAAATGCATACATCCAATGGTATTCGATGTCAGACTTCGTTTTGTTAACTCCTTCCGGATTGTTGATATCACCGCCAAACTGCAACGCTGGTCTACAAATGACTGAGGCTTGTTACCAAACCGGACAAGATTACAACTCCTGCCGCCGTGTGGTCGGGTGACGGTGCTTTATGGGACCGACCGGCCCAACGATCCCGTACTTCAACGGTCTGCAGGAATTGGATCTCGGCGATAACAGCTCAGATATGCCAAGTAAAATGTACATGATTGCATTTGCTGTTTGCTGTACCTTTGGGAACCGCTTTGGGACTTGATGGCCCCGGGAAGGCTCAGAGATGTCCCGGACGCCGTCAATCTCATGTTTTCCCCGGTCAAGTCTCTATTATTGTGCTGATAATTCCCCCGGGGCGGCGGGACTACGCAAAACAAAAAAGGTATAAATCTCCATGGCAATCATTGATGCACGTTAGCTTTCCCATTTCTTGTCGTGATCCTTGCTTGTTAGATCTTTCAATCTGTCAAAATCCGTACCCTCAGCTGTCTGACACGATGGAACCTTTAGCAGACCTTTTGTCGTGGCGCAATGCAGCCCTGGCAGCTGCTCTCTACTCTGTTTACTTTGCCAGTCTCGTGTTTTATCGGTTGTTCCTCCACCCTCTCGCCAGCTTCCCGGGCCCCAAACGGGCAGCGGCAACGTATTTGTACGAAGGATACCACGATGTGATCCGAAACGGGCAGTACACGTTCAGGATTGCAGAACTGCACAGGAAATACGGTAGGATTTCATATGGGCTTTCCCCTTCTCTACTGATTGGAGCCCAGTCTGACATGGCAGCCAGGGCCCATCATCCGTATCAACCCGAACGAACTGCATGTCATCGACCCATCCTTCTACAAGGTCATCTATCGCCACGATGGCATCTGGAACAAGGACCCGTGGGCCTACAGTGCTCAGCCGCCCCGAGCAGCAGCCATAATGACGGTCGACCACCACCAGCACAAAGCCCGCCGCTCGCCCTTCAACGGCTACTTCTCAAAAGCTAAGATCTCGACACGACAAGACATGCTCCATCGCCATCTTGGTACGCTCTGTGACCGCATCGAGCAGTTTGCCGACTCAAGCACGACCTTTGATCTGGGCCACTCGGCCAGTGCTTTCACGCGCGACGTGGGCGACGAATACATCCTGGGCCTCAACTTTCACAACCTCGAGCAGCACGACTTCAACCGGGATTTGACCAACATGCTACAGTCGGTGGGCTACATCTGGCGAACAAACAAGCAAATGCCCTTCATCTACCTATCTACCATCATGATGTCGATCCCGCAAGCTCTGGTGATGTTGTTTGCTGACGCTGGCACTCGCTCGCTGTTCGGGTATCTGAACTCGACGAGAGAGATAACTGAGCGTACTATGAAGGAATGGAGCCAAGAAAGGCCCTCTACATCATCTTCAACTACCGACCCAGAGAGCAAGAAGCAAGGCTCCGGCTCCCAACGAACCATCATCCACGAAGTCCTAGACTCCAACCTGCCTCCCTCGGACAAGCAGTGCGACCGGATATGGGACGAAACAACGACCATCACGGGGGCCGGGTTCGAGACGACGGCCAACATTGCGCGCACAATCTACTTTCACCTCTGGTCCAACCCTGCCATGCTTCGCCGTGCGCGCCAAGAACTGGCGTATCACCACATTCCCTACGAAATTGCCGAGCTGGACGTCAAGGCTCTCGAGAAGCTTCCCTACCTGACGGCCATCATCTGCGAGGGCATGCGTCTCAGCCCGGGCATCTCGACGCGAATGGGCCGCGTGGCGCCCGACAGAGACATCATCTACGTCGACAGGCAAGTGAACTCGACGGGAAAGCGGGAATGGGTCATTCCCAAGGGGTATACGGTCGGGATGACCACCCTGCTTATGCATCTCGATGAGGAACTTTATCCCGACCCCAAGCAATTCCGGCCCGAGAGGTGGATAGATGGGCCGGATGGGGTGAATGCGAGGAAGGTGGCAGAGGGGAACGGCACCTTTGCCCCGTTTAGCAGGGGGACGAGGATCTGCCTGGGCATGTAGTGAGTTTCTGTCCCTTCTTTCCTCGCTTCCATACATAGTCATACATTCTAACGTGATGCTCTTCCATCTAGTCTTGCCTGGGCCGAGCTGTACCTGCTCCTCGCCGCCTTGATTCAGCGGTTTGATTTCGAGTTTGCTGGGGCCAAGGCAGAGGACCTTTTGTGCACGAGCGACCAGTTTGTGATTGGGACGGACGGAGGGAGCGAACTGAAGAGCAAGGCAACAAGGGTCAAGAATTGAAGCCTTCTTCAAGTTCCCGTTCAACATTCCTGCTGCTGGTCAGAATTGCTTGCAGTGGGCTATCGGAGGGAACGGCAGTTAGTGGTCTGGAAGAAAGAGACGGGAATGTGCATAACAAGGGATCCCGGGGATGCACAAATTCACCCATCCGGGCTGGGTAAGGGCAGGAGATTTCCCTCCGGGGATGTTCCCTGTCAATGATACAACGAGAACAAAAATGCCATGTTCCATGAACCTCGGATTGAAAATGCCGAATATTTCCCAAAATGCCAATCTTGGCGTGTGTGCCTGGCGTCGGGAAAGAAAGGGAGACAAGACTTCGCTGGACCCTGACCCGCCCGTGGTCTCTGTCTCAGCCCACCCGAGGCGACGATCATGGCCCTTTCTAAGGTTTGACAGCATTCCGTGCGGCTCACTTTGATAAGGACTCGCGAGACGGTCACTGACGGTCTATCAAAGTCATCACGATCCGCGTTGAAGAGATGCGGTAATTCTTCAATATGTATCGTCTCATTGTGAGATACGCGGGCCATACTCGGCCTCACTCCCAAGGAAAGAATTCTGGATGTGACTGGCTCTGCCCCTGTTGTGGGCCAGTCTCGTTCACGCGGACATTGAGGCTGAGGAAAAGTGCAAGCCCAAGGTACGTTTCTTCCCAGGGCCATCTCTGCCTCTCCATCTCAACATGGTGGGCTAATCCATCCATGGATGCCAGACTGTCACGGTCATGGTCAGCACTACCACCAGCACCTCCAGCACCTCCAGTGACCGGCCCAACCCTGCAATTCTCACCTCGTGTGCAACGACCGTGAGCAGCTTCATTACGACTACCGAAACCGAAACCGTCACCACTCCGTCACCTCTTTTGGTTCCTTATACCTATACCAAGACGGCCACCTCAACTCTCACTCTGCCTGCTGAGACGGAGACAGAGACAGAGACGTCTACCTTGACGGTGCCCACCACCATCACTCTCACATTCACCCAGCCCCCGGAGACGGTAACAGAGGTCACGACAGAGACGGAGGTCACGACCGAGACCGAGACCACGTCGGTGACAGTGACCCAGACCGTCACCGATACACCGCCCTTGAACAATATCGTGGCTTCCACCGTCACGTCGACTATCCGAGTCACCGAGTGCGGGACATCAACCACCGAACCTACGTCAACCACGACCACTACCACCTCGTCTCCCACGCCCACTCCCTCGGAAGAGTGCGAGTGTGAGGACTGGGAGGAAGAGTGCAATGGTGACTGCTACAACCTCTTGACCGACGCCAACAACTGCGGAAAGTGCGGCAACGTTGTACGTTTTCTTCATACGTCTCACTTGCTCCCAATCTCCAGTCCCCATCAGCTTTGCTAACACCCTCTCCTCCTACCTACTAGTGTCCCGGCGGCGACGGAACCTGCGTAAACGGCGTGTGCTCGGCAACATGTAGCTACAACCCCAGGACCGGAGTCGATACCTGCGCCGTGTTTACGGAACTTGGAGCTCCAGCTGAATGCACTTGCGCCACGTCCATCAGCGGCAACACTTTCTGCATCACAGACCTCGAAACAGCCGACGACTGTGATATCCTCCCCACGTGCACCACTGACGAGGACTGCGGAACTGGACAGATCTGCTGGACCGATAGCGACTGCTTACCTCTCGATGTCGCGAGGTGTATCATTGCCGACGCGACTTGCAACAATCCGGCCCTGGCTGCCAAGAGAAAGCTCATGATTAGGGGGGGCAACTGGTTCATGTAGCCAACTCGCTTCATTCCCACGGGTAGACCCCGGCCCAGGCATCTTTGGGAGGCTTGGATGGAATAACACTGTTGGCCGAGGCCTGGCCGAGGAAGTGGTTTCATGATCCATGTTTGCGATTCTTATTCTTATCCCACGCCCGTCATCAGACAGGCATGTGTCTTGTCGTCAAGATACATCATCAAGCCCATTTTCGTATGGGGTGTTCTTTTTCTTTCTTCTGCTTCTTAATTTTCTTGGCGACAGAAGGAGGTGTTTACCATCCAATGGAAGGGCCTCAACTAGCCAAGGAGGACGGATGTGTGTTTTTAGACATGTTCTTCACGACGGTAATGCATCAGCTATTCTTATCTTCATCAGCCGAGTGACCTCTACCAAGTACGACAAGACTCGGAGTGACTGAAATTTGCCTCAAGAACAGAGAACGGTCTAAATTGATCCCGCATCTCTTAAACTGACACAAGGACGGGTCGTGGTTCGGATGGACCTTTTGTGATTCACCGTCTTGCAGTTCCTCACGTCTGCCACGAGCACTCTGGGGTTGTTAGGCAGCCGAAGGACGGGACGGATGTCGATCATCAATAGACACCAAACAAATCAACTGTGTACCGCCAATCCCCTAAATGTTAGATTACACTAGAGGACTGCAAAGCAGCTTTGTCTAGTTATTTGCGAGACTCAATAAAGAGCCAAGACAGAAATGCACAACGGCTATAAAACCGACATGAATCCGTGCTGTGTATATCAATACAATGAGAACCACAAACAAAAAGACTAGGCAGCCAGCAAGTATACACCAAGTGGTACAAACTAACATTAACGCTCTAAACAAAATACATCTTTTCAAGCCTCATTTACAAACAAGCCAGCCATGCCCATGCCAGTACCGATGCACATGCTGGTCAACAGTATCTTCTTGTTGTTCTTCCTGCACTCGCTCAATCCCGTCACGATCTGGCGGGTTCCGGTAGCGCCCAGGGGGTGGCCAAGGGCAATGGCACCACCACGGGGGTTCATCTTGGCCCAGTCGAGGCCGAGATTGTCACGGCAGTAGACCGCCATGCTGGCAAAGGCCTCGTTGACCTCTACCACATCGACATCGGCCAGCGTGATGTCGTACTGGTTGAGGAGCTTGGGGATGGCGACTGTTGGGCCAATGCCCATGATGCGGGGAGCGAGGCCGGCCACGGTGGAACCGACATACTTGGCAAGGATGGGCTGGCCAAGCTTGATGGCGGTGGACCGCTTCATGAGAAGGACGGCAGCAGCTGTTTGCATCGACATGATTAGCTCAAGCGTCCCATGTTTAAGTGTTGCGGCAGGACAGCAGCGGGCGACTCACCTCCGTCTGTGACTTGACTGGCGTTTCCACCCGTGGTGCCAGTTCCCCATTGTGGGAAAGCGGCTCTGATCTTGCCCAGCGACGCGGCAGTGGTGCCAGGGCGGATGCCCTCGTCCCTGGTGAGCGTAATGTCTTGCCAGTTGCCATCGGCATCCTTGACCCTCGTCTTGATGGGCACAATCTCATCATCGAAAAGACCGGCCTTCTGCGCCTCCTCGGCGCGCCTGAAGCTCTCGGCAGCATACTCGTCCATCTGCTGGCGAGAAATGGAAAAGTCCTTGGCGACGTTCTCGCTGGTCCAGCCCATGGGCATCATGCAGTCGGTGGCCTCTTGCGACTGGCTCGTGACGAGCTCGTCAAACGGCTTTTCGAGGGCATCGCCACCGATGGTCATGGACTCGACGCCCATGGCAATGCCGACCTCGATGTTGCCCTGGCTGATGGCATTGGCGATATCGGCAGTGGCCTTGAGGCCCGAGGAGCAGAAGCGGTTCACCGAATATGCGCCGGCCGTGTTGGGGAAGCCGGCGGCGAGGGCAGCGGCGCGAAGCTTGTAGGCAGACTTGCCATCCGAGACCTGGTGGGCGAGCATCAAAGAGTCAGCAATCTCGACCCCTGTGTTCCATCGTCTGCTCTTGCGCAAGAAAGAGGAGGCCACACAGCATTACGCACATTGCCCATACAGATGTCCTCCACCAGAGCCGGATCGATGTTGGCGCGCTCCTTGACCTCCTTCAAGATGGCATAGGCGAGATATTCTACCGTCGTGTCCCTGAAGCCGCCCTTCTTTCCCTTGGCGAGCGGTGTGCGGATGGCGAGCGTGATGACGATGTCGTCGGCATTTTTCGACGTTCTGTTGTGGTTGCCGCGCAGATTTCGGGAGTCAGTTTCATGTGCCGAAAAGGAGCCACTATTTACCTCAGCGCCACTTAAGCTTACATTTGCGACAGAGCATTGCCCGGAGTCAGATGCTTGAGGATGGACCCTAACCGTTCAACAGCCATTGCGTCTAACTTTTTGTCTGTTCTGACAGATTAGATTGATAGAAAAAATCGAGTTTGCGGCGCGACTGAGGATGGCAAGAAGGACCGAGTTGCTTTGGATGGGAACGGCAGGTGGAAGTTTATTTAGGTATGATCATGGCCGGGTATTATGTATCATGTATCATGGCCATTGACGGGCTGTCGGTTCGGGGTGGCGGGGTATGGTTTGCCGAGGCACTGGAAGAATAATTCATGGCATGGGGCGAGCATGCTGTTAGGGCGGCATGGATGATGACTTCCAGACTCGCCAGTGCCATGGCCAAGCCCTTTAGTGCAACTCGACGGGTTGGAGTCTGGAGACTCAAATTTGGGGTAAAGTCTCCGTTTGAAGTTGAACGTTAAAAACACGCAACCGAGTAAAAAAAGGCCAGCAATGCATATGATACTGATAGATTGATTTCGTTCACTTTTTCCCGATCCGCTGTTTCTCTTCTTTTTCGTCTTGGATTCGAGTATTTTAGCCTTGGTAGAAGATGGAACTGCAGAACATTAATCTACCTCCGTCTGTTGCACCGTCCGATTGCCAAGCCCCGTCCGGGTGCGCTATGCCGGCCTCCGTATCCCGGCTGGGGCGGGGTGGCGAGCTGGCAAACCTAGAAGCTCCGGAAGTTGACAGTGCTGATTGCTGACGCCTTACGGATACCGTATCGTACCGTACGTCGACACCTGCACCAGAACACAGACATGACAGCCTCGGTAACACTACTCGGCAGTTCAAAATCTGGAGTACCGACGGGTTATGGATACATGCACGTACAGTACTGTTGAGGTCCGGTCCCTCGTCCCTCCACGGGTGTCGGGTACTGCCATCAACTCCATGTCAGTACAAGATGAAAATGTTCAGAAAACTCCGTTAAATACGGACTGGATACAGGGCCCCGACTTGTGTACTAAATACATTATTACCCTCCACCATCCAGAGCTCTCAATGTCGTGCAACTGGTGATCTGTTAACCGGGGAATCTGGGGCAGCTAGCAAGCAGGCATCTTGAAATTCTGGAAAATGATTGCTCAATATTCCGTCCCCGGATTGATCTCTTTGTTAATGTCTTTCCCCAGACTACCCAGCCAAGGTCCTTTTTCGCACGTCTCACAGCGAAATACCTACTCATTGTACGGGGTACCAAGCAGGGAAATTTGACAGTTCAAATTCCACCTATGTCGGCATGCCTGTTTGCACGTATCCGCAAATAGGCGCCACTGTGGCGCTGTTGAAGCACCTGGAATTGACACGAGCTCCCGGTCAGACCCTCAGGGGTAACCTCTCTGCCCCTGAGCTTATCAAGCGTGTACCATTGACTGTCAACTGATAAGGAGAGCGACGCAAGGCATCTGCGAAACCAAATATGACATTTTGGGTTTGCAACTGGGTAAATCAATTCGATCCACCGGACTTTTGATAGGTTTGTGGAAAAGGATGAGCTACACATGTAGATGTTAATATTTACGGGACTTATTACATGGTGCTCTCCGCAACTTGTTGACTGAACGTCCCACCGACGATCAACTTGGAATCGAAGATGAAGACTTTATTGAGAGCCTATTCCTTTCCTGGTCAAAGGCGTCAGTGCCTTATCCTGGATCCCTGTCCTTTTGGGAATGGCCAAGCCCCCATCCCCTTGATCTGCTTGGCATCACTTTTCAGCTTGCCATTTTTGCGGCTGGATTCCACATCTTGGACCCTCCTCTTCCCATCCATGTCAGCGCGCGGCGTGGCGGTCGAGATCATCATGCATCTCCCATCCTCGCGGTTACCATGCAGTTTTCCTTTCATAACTTGCACATTGTCCCAGCGGTCGCTCGTTAATTGTACCTTGTGATATTCCTTCTAATCGCCTTCTTTCACTAATTTGTTTTCTTGTCACTCGTTCTTCACCAGCGTTGCGCCCTGGTGAGCCCTGGTTGTTTTCTGTCAGCGCTTCTTCCGGCTTTCCCGGCGACAGCGACGCTCCCCATCAACGGCACGCCCCCCCACTCCCTCCTCAGAGCCGCATTGATAGCCCCGAATAGCTTTCTGTGTGCAAGATTTCAATCTTGTTCTCTTTCTCGACCGGCGACAACATGATATCTTCGATACCGCTTAGCGCGACGCTGCTCGCAGCGCTCTCCTTGACAGCTCCAGCTCTTGCCGGTCCTCTCGCTTCGCCGAAGCGCGGCCTGGTCTTCACTCCCAACAACACCACGCCAGAAGACGACAAGATATGGGTGCAGTCGCCGTCTTCGCTGACGTGGTACTACAACTATGGCGAGTCTCCATCGGCCGTCTTTGACGAGGTCCCGCAGTCCAAGTTCGAGTTCGTTCCCATGATGTGGGGCGTGTCCCCCGACACCAGCAACATCACCTTCCTCAACACGGTCAAGAGTCTCATCAAGGACAAGGGCATCAATATCACGCACGCCTTGAGCTTCAACGAGCCGGACCTGTCGTGGGAATACGGGGGAAGCAATGTCGATCCCGAATCAGCTGCGCAGGCCTATGTGAAAAACTTTATTCCCCTGCGAAAGATGGGCGTCAAGGTCGGCCTGCCAGCCTGCGCCGGCCATCCCGAGGGCCTGGTATGGCTGCAGGACTTTCTCGACAAGTGCTCTGCCATCCTCAGCGAAGGGGGGAGCAAGAAGAACTGCAGCTACGACTTTGTGCCCTTTCACTGGTACGGGAACTTTGAGGGACTGGCGAGCCACATGGGCTCGTACTCTGCAGTGTAAGCATCTTGACGTTTTTGGTCCCTTGTTCTATCGCATCAGCTAGCTGACCTGCTTTCCCCCACAACCAGGTTCCCAAAGGACAAGTTCTGGATCACCGAGTACAACATCAACAACCAGGACCTCGGCTCGACCCAGGACTTTTACAACATGTCGGCCGAGTATTTTGACCGGCTCGAATTCGTCGAACGATACTCGCTCTTTGGCGCCTTCCGCAGCGATGTCTCCAACGTCGGCGCCAACGCAGCCATGCTCAACAGGGATGGCAACCTCACCGACATTGGCGCATGGTATCTGGGACGTCCAGGGACGGGTGTCGATCCCCTGAGCGGCGCCGGTAAATCCAAGTCGGCCGCGCTGAGGCTTGGTCTCCCACAGCTGGGCTCGGTATGGCTCGGTACGGTGGTGGCCGCTGCTGTGCTGCTGGGGGCTTGATGACTGCAGTTCACCAAAGTCTCTCTTCGGGCCCGGCTCCTGGTCCGTCATAATGTTTAATGGTGGTCGTGTGTGAGGTGGAAACTGCTCACTCGGCTATTTTGTACTTGATGTTTACAGTATGTGCCTTCTCTCCCGAGTGGTGGCTCTTTGGATACAACAATACTCGTGGCGTTTATATATTTTTTGGTTACCTAGTCGGCAATACGACATGGACATTCTGGTGTTTGCTGTTTTACTTCCTTCCTCTGGTATGTATGTGTTTCCCAATACACAAAGTCTAACCATTTCATTTGGCGACTGCGGCGACCGTGCATGTCGTGACTCGTCACGGTATTACCCGAGGTGATCATCCTGCTCGGACTTGCCCTGCCCGTCATCAGCACCACCATCAGGGTCATATTCCCTCATTTGCCGGTTCACCTTGTTATGGACGACGGCAGAATTGACGTCGTGGAACTAATGCAATAGATGGAATGAATGGCGTCTGGGTACCTGTTATTCCATTGTCATTGCGAAACCGGAACCCAAACATCGGCTTGTCTCGGCTTGCTGCGGCTGTTAACCCCTCCAAGAGCGCGCCCTGCCCAAGACAAGGAGCAGGAAGCGAGGGCCGATACATTTGGCAACCATCGAAACGACAAAGCCACTCGGATATTTGTAGTCACATCATAGTAACACGGGGGCCATCGACTCACTATGAGCCAAGACGGTAAAGATGAAATACAAGTTTAGCCCAACTCGGTAGACTTCAAGGTGTGGTTCAAGCCCGTCTGGTCTGTCGTTTCGTGGCTACTGTCCATTTATTCCTTTTTCTTTTTAATATATAACTGAACAGCAAGACCTCTTCCACGGTCTTGAAGCTTCTTAGACCGGACCATACCGTTCCCAGTCCTGACCAGCTCGCCACCCAGATTCCCTACTTGGCACACACTTTCTCAATGTCTACCATGGGCTCTCAACCAGCTGCGCTCGAGATAGTGTCTGCCTTTGGCCATGGGCTCCAGAGCCACTTTCTCATGGACTTGGACTACCGGAATCTCAACCATGGTACCTTAGTATTGCCCTCAAGTCCCATCCCCCGCAGATGATCCTGCACTGACAAAATGTACTACTCATTGGCGACATAGGCTCCTTTGGCACCATCCCCCGTGCCATCCAGGCCAAGATGAGAGAATATCAAGACCGGGCCGAGGCCAGGCCCGATCCCTTCATCCTCTACGAGTATTTTGACCTCCTGGAGCAGTCCCAGTCGGCAGTGGCCATGCTGCTCGAGGCACCTCGCGAGACGGTCGTCTTTGTGTCCAACGCCAGCATGGGCGTCAACACCATCCTCCGCAACATGATGTGGGATGCCGACCTCAAAGACGAGATCCTCCACTTTGATACCATCTACGGCGGATGCGGCAACACGGTCGACTACATGGTCGAAAGCAGCTATGGGCGGGTGTCTTCTCGCGTCATCCACCTCTCTTATCCCTGCGAAGACTCGGAAATTGTCACCGCCTTCCAAGATGCCGTCCAAGCCTCGATCCGGGACGGCAAGCGGCCCAGGATTTGCATCTTTGATGTGGTGACTTCGGTCCCAGGGGTCCGCTTTCCGTTTGAAGCCGTCACGGCGGCATGTAAGGAAGCGGGCATCCTCTCGCTCATTGATGGTGCCCAGGGCATCGGCATGGTCGGCCTGAACCTCAGCCGGACCGATCCCGACTTTTTTGTCTCCAACTGCCACAAATGGCTTCACGTGCCTCGGGGATGCGCAGTCCTCTACGTCCCGCTCCGCAACCAGCATCTCATGCGTTCGCCCCTCCCCACCTCGCACGGCTTTATCTCCAAGCCACGCCCCGGCCAGCCAGTCGCTCAACGAAATGCCCCAGTGCCCATGAAGAGTCCGTCGCACTTCCTCAACAACTTCAACTTTGTCGGCACGCTCGACAACTCGCCCTACCTCTGCGTCAAGGACAGCATACAGTGGCGACACGATGTTCTGGGGGGCGAGGACCGGATCTTGGCGTACCAGCGGGATCTGGCCAGGAAGGGGGGCAGGCTGGTGGCCGAGGCTCTAGGCACCTGGGTACTGGACAACGAAGCCGGGACCTTGACTGAATGCGCCATGGTGAACATTCCCTTGCCGTTCGGAATCGTCCCCGACGGGACGGTGTCGGATGAGGACAGGAACAGGGTGGGGAGCCGAGGGGAGAACGATGAACAAGTTCACTATGTGATCCCCCGGGAGCACGCAACAAAGGTCACGGCCTGGATCAAGCAGACGCTCATGGACGAGTACAACACCTTCATCATGATTTATACCTACCATGATCGGTGGTTTGCGAGAATCAGCGCACAGGTTTATCTGGACGAGGACGATTTCAGGTGGGCAGGCATGACCTTGCGGGCAGTCTCGGAACGCGTTGTCAGCGAAAGGCCGATGTGTTCATAGTTGACTTTAAGCAGGAGTCGTGGTGCAGATTTTGTTGGTATAAATTGGTTGCGACAGCGGAAACTTGTGAGGATTCAATTTGATGAATCGTGATAAAGGCCCCCACTCGAGTCACCTGACTATCCAGTCACAGTACGTACCATGATTGTGTCATCACTTGCGGATGCACGTGATCTGCAGTGCCTGTTTCGAACACATGTTTGCCAACACCCGACTGTTTGGACGAGATAATGGCGGATTTGGATGAACCGAATGTAGTTAGCGTGCATAGGCCCTTTAGGCTCAGTGCCTCCGGGCGAAATAAATTCCATCCATCCATCCATCCAACACCCGACTGTTTTTGTCTTATGCAACCTATCGAGAACACTTGAAAGGGACAGTCGATCGTGACGACTGGCAACTGCCGTCGTTTAGTCTTTACCTAGTCACAACACACATACGTAACACCCCAGGCAGCAGTGCAGTTTGGCAGTTACTAGTACAGTACTGACTTGTGTTTTGCGTGGTTTCCACATCCTCAACTGGAGTCTGGAGCCCTTTTTTTTTTTTAAAAAGTTTCCGATTTGCACAACTACCCGAGTTGGCAAAGAACAGCTTGGCCACATCTCAGGCTCCATGTACGGTATATCTTGACGTCCATTCATCGTCTCATCTTCCACTGACCTTTGAGCTCCTCTTCGTTGAATATTTAAACCACTTCGACTTGCACTTTGCAGATAGGATGGAGACCGAACCAGCAACCGCGGCCACATCGCGTGGACCGACCACCTTTCTCCATCTTGCTCGTGAGTTGCGCGATATGATCTACAAGGACTACCTGACGGTAGATGGCGGCTATGTCTTCAACCCGACCACATGGAAGCTCAAGCGATCAAACAACAACAGCAACCCCCATCCATTTGCACTCCAGCATACCTGTAGGCTCATTGCCTCCGAGATGTGAGGTCTCGCCCTCACCCACAACCTCATCACCTTCACCCCCATCGAGACCATGCCAGTGCAAGCTTTCCAGTTCGAATGGCTAGTGGATATCTATACCCAGATTTGCTGCAGGGCAGTACGTGGTTTGGCCGTACATGAGTATAAGGAAGGCAAGCTCCCGGAGTCGGTCAAGGCAACTCTCTTGCACCATCGGTCCAATTTGTTCGAGCCTGCTGAACTTGATGCACTTTTCAGCGACGTTGCCATGCGTAATCGTCTGTGGCCACCGGAAACTGGTGTTGCCTCCCGGGACTGGTTCGGTATCGCAGACTCCGAGGTCTATGGGTTCACCCGCCTGCTTATGACGCAACCCGAGTTCGCCCCGTTCTGGCACAAACATGGAGCCGAGTGATTTTCTACGCCTCGACTTGTTTCGCCAGCCATGGAAGGCTCCACCCCAAGACGAACTGAATCGCCTTTGGCAGCTCGTGACGCCCATGGCTGATGTGTTTTGTCGTTTAACCGATCTGCCCTTCGGGGGTCTAGAATCTGTGCTTCGGACCCTTCCCGCATGGCTCAAATGTCCCTCACTCCATCCACAAGATCGCTTCTCAGCGACAGCCGCAGCCATTGGGTTCCTTCAGTCACTTGAACCCTCTGTTCGACTTTACATGCGCCGGCTCAGACTTGACGAAAATACCGACTCTGTTACGCATCCCGAAAGACATGGCAAGGGCCTTGTTGAGTTCTGCAAGGAGAATCCCCGTCTCGCTATCGAGCGCCGCGTTAGTCTTTGGAGGACTATCCTTCCTCAGCTCGGTAGGGAGTACAGATGTGGGAGATGGGATGATGGGCTACTACCACCTGCTGGCCCGGACCAAATCAGCTTCAATTGGGGCGAGGGTCGAATGCCCTCCCGGCGCGAAATATCCAGAGCAGTTGCACATTGGGTTCATGAAGCCTTGTGTCTTCCCAGAAGCGTCTCTCTCGTAATAGACGGCGAGCCCTTGCCACAACTCTCGTCTCAAATCTTCGGCGAGATTGTGGTTAAAGATGCTGTGTGGCAAGGAGCCTGTGAAAAGGCATTCGCGTCGGGCTGGTTGGAGACTCCACCGTATGGGGCTTGGAGATGCCCTCAACATTACAAACACATACAAGAGGGTCCAGACGAGTTGTTGCTAACCATGCCTTGGCAAGACGAGGAGCTCTTTGATCATTGTGGGTATACCTGTGAAGACTTTCCCAGCATCATGCGCGATATTCTTACAGGATCATCGCCCGTCAGTGTCAACTTCCATGTCGGCGGTGATCCATTTGATCAGCAGATGGAGGATATGCTATCCGAGCGTCTAGACTGGCGGAACGAAGACTGGTATGCTGCTTGGAGGCATAGGCATGATGACAAGTGGATCACTCCCACCCCTCCACTGGCGGAGAACTGGCTCGATCTTTTCGAGCTCGACAGGAACCCGGTGTGAATGGAGCCCGGACATGCCCCCGGGCAGTGAACCTAGAGACAAGGGCAAAGTCGGTCTCATAAGAGGGAAAATTGTCATTGCTCATAACAGCATATCAGGACGAGATATTTCACGGTCAACTGGCACGGGTGTTTTGGGTCCCTTTTTTATTCTTAAGTAACTTTTTTGTGTCTTTTGCTTTCGCAGGCCCACGCGGCAATCCTCAATTGAAAAATCCACAATCAGACATAGTAACCATAGTCCACGAGTCCTCAGAGCAATCCTCATTAAAGTTCGATCCTGTGAATGATTAGCAATTTGGCCAGTTTGCAACTGATGTACGAAGGGTAACAAGTGAATGGAAGAGGCAATCTATGGACCTGTCGAGACCTCAACATGCGCTTTGCGCGAAATGCCATCAAAAGCGTCACCACCAAGGCAACGGTCGAAAATATGAAGCATCTCTGGAACGACTATCAGCGCAACTTCGCTACCGAGCGTGGCAAGCGCATTGACGAGCTGGACGTTGCTCGTCTCGGTGGTTGGTGTGATTCTCGGGATATCTTGATGGTGCACAAGCGTCTGACACGTGCCCAATCGACAATGCTGATTCAACTGCGCAGCCAAAACATTGGCCTCCAAGCCTATCTTGAAAGAATTGCGGTTAGTACAGAATTTCAACTTTGTCCCCCAGAATATACCCCCGGCATCTCTTGCTGTAACTAACGTTGCTGCAGAAAGTTGATTCATCACAATGCGGGTGTGGAGCGGCTGTGCAGGATGTCGACCATATTTTCTTTCACTGTCCTTTGCTGGCCGAGGTGGTAGAGGCACAGTTGTACGGGCATCCCGCTGTGCAATGTCGGAACATGTATCGTCTGATGACGGAGTTTGCGAGTCACCTGACTGCATTTGCAATTATCAATCTTGGGCTGGAGCAGTTCGAGCCCGTAGTGGATGACTACGATATTCTTTTCTGATGGGGAGACTTCAAGCTGCACTGGTTGCCGGCATTTCTTCCATAGTTCCAATGCAATATGTAACGGAATTAGGCTACGACCTCACTAAGGTACCAGAACTCGAGTGCGGTATTGGGCCCACTGGTCTGTCTGTCTGTCGCAGTAGCCAGGGTTACTCGTGGATCTCGGAAGTGGCCAGTGTATCCGTCACTTGGCGGACGCTGGATGGACTGGCGAGAGTGTAACTAATTCCACTCAAAGCTGCCAAAACCACCGACGAAGATGGGGAAATTATAACTCGTTTGCAACTCTGCAAACAAGTTCTGTTGAGGATTTGGGGTCGTGGTGCTGCGTATGGATCCTTTTTAGGGAAGGTGTGCTGGGAGTGTTGGCTGTGGGAGGGTCGGGTACCTATCTCTTGCCAGAGAGTCCCTTCACCAGCTCCCTCTTTGGCTCCCCCAACAACGGTGCACACACCATCTCACGAGATGGCGCAGTTTCCTTGTGCATGCAGGTAAACTCATCTGCAGGAACCCAACTCACAAAATATGTACAGGTAGTCTTGAACCATTCACATAGGCCTCGGCACAATCAGAGGGGTCATCAACTTCTCACCCCTCGCAGCAAAATGCCCCATATGCCCCAGATTTTGCAATTGACTAGTCGATGCGCGATGTGGAGTTTGCATTCGGGATTGGCAGTGGGAATTGGAGGGGGAAACTTACTAGCGGGAGGGGCCTCGGACGGTTGAAGCCGGGAAGGCGGGAAGGAATTGGTGGATGGGCCCGTCAGTACATACCAAGACACAGAACCATTCGTCGATTTCCATGGACCACCACCTCTTGCTGATCCCAGATCGGCGTCTTCTGGTCCCCCAGACCATCAGCTACCTCTAACCTCTTTCCGCAATGGGCCTCTGGGCGGCTCCGGTATCCTGCTCAGAAGAGCCAGAAACCCAGTTTCCTTCTGCATCTTTCCACTGCTGCAGTGGCACTTGACCCAACCATCTCGAGACGAGGAGAAGAGAGTCCGAAGAGAGATATGGCGAGATAGCCCCCCGCGCATGCACCCCGTGATTCAGTCTGCTTCCAATGCAGGTACATCGACATGTGAAAGTTTCCGAGTGGTGTTTTCCATCAGGCCTCCAAACAGTTGGATGTGTTTTTCCGTTGCAAGGCGAGGAGCCACCGGAACCGTTGAGTCGTGAGTGCTGGAATAGACGTGCTTGTATCCGTATCTGGGATGCTAAAACATGACACATTGCAAGTCGCCAAGCCGACTTCCGCTTCGCCCGAGGGCCCCAAATTGCTCTACCGAGCCCGCTTCCAGTACGTCGATTGTTCTGAGAGACCGAGACAGCTCTCGACGAAACTATTGGTAAGTCGGTTAGACGGACGAGGCGCTCGGGGTATTGCAGCGACCGAATCTTCATCAACAAATCGTGACAGATCGAGACAGGACGGCTGTTCAAGAACCGCCTTGCTAGAACAGGAAGGTCTAGAAGCAGGCGCGAGTCTACCGCGCTGTAGGCCATCGCCAAAAAAGCTGAAGAATGAGTCCCAGAGGGTGGTGTTGCGGTGAGATATGCCGCAAGCCTCGGGAGTTGAGCACGATTTGGGCTTCAGATCCGTGGGCTAATCTCCACCAGGTGACTTGGACATTGCTGCACAGACATGATTGAGGTGCTGCGAGCTTGGCCCTGGGGAGGGATTGTGCCGCACTGAACCCGTTGATTCTTCTCGAAATCAGTGGCCAAGGCTGACGATGTGACGCTACCAGTCTTCGGGGCATCGCAACGGCCACAAACGCAGTGCGGGGAATGCCTGTCCTCTCGCGACTGCTACCCTACAACGTGCATTCCATGGAAGCGATCTAGTGCTGGGAATCGAACAAATCGCGATTTGTGTTGGGGTTCGACACGTTCGACACGCTCGACCAAACAAGCTGGACTCGGTGCGAGATGGAAGGTACCTCTGGAGGCTCGATGTTGAGGTAAGTTACTCCGTATCACCAGACCAATAAGGGACACCAACCACCAGGATCTGTGGGGGAATATCAGGAAGACAGGAGGTTTCCTGCGAGCTTGGCCACAGCGAGGGGGCTCACTCACCACCATGCCCACGAGATATAAAGCCCACGATGCGCCCAAGACCATCGTCGAGTGAAAGAGCAGATGTCAAGTCAAGCAGCAATCTCTGGGTCCAGCACGCCTTCCTCCGTCCCTGTCGACACTAAGTCTCAAATCCTGATCCATCATCAACATGATGTTCCTCGCCCCCCTCGCCCTCCTGGCCGGTCTCGTTGCCGCGCTTCCCAACCGGATTGAGGAGCTCAGGTCCTTGACACTTCTTGAGGAGGCCACCCGTACCCAGGCGCTTGAGGCTCGTCAAACCAGTGGCCAAACCCGCAATGAGCTGACTGCCGGAGGAGCTTGCCCTCCCATCATCTTCATCTGGGCCAGAGGCTCGACCGAGCCCGGGAACATGGTTCGTTTCCCCCACAAAATATTGCTCCTCCTTGTTCCAATGGCTAACCCTTCACTCGGATGCTAGGGGACTCTGGGACCATTCACAGCCGACGTTCTCGAGGCGACGTATGGCGCAGCCAACGTCTGGATCCAGGGGGTCGGCGGCAACTACAAGGCCAACCTGCTTGACAACATCTTGCCCGACGGCACCACATCGGCGGCAATCACCGAGATGAAGAACCTCTTCTCCCTGGCCAACTCAAGATGCCCGGGAGCAAAGGTTGTCGCAGGAGGATATAGGTAAATGACACCCACCCCCCCTCGCCCCTCCGCCGACATGGACATGGACAGCAGCTGACAGCTACTTTTGCCGGGTTCCAGCCAAGGTGCCGCCCTTGCTGCTGCTGCTATCCGCGACACCAGTGCTGCCATTCGCGAGCAGATCAAAGCCGTAGTTCTGTTCGGATATACCAAGAACAAGCAAAACAACGGAGGCGTCCCCAACTATCCTCAGAGCAGGGTCGCCGTCTACTGCGCCGATGGAGACCTCGTCTGCACGGGAACTCTGATCGTGACACCCGCCCATACCACATATGCGGATGAGGCTTCAGGCCCGGCACCTGCGTTCCTGATCGCCCGCATCAATGCGAGCTAGATTGCTTCAAAATGGGCTGGTTGCAGGCGTGTGCGACGCCCTGGTTGTCCTTCATCTCGAGTTGTCATTTTCTGTAGCGGGTCAACATGCCTCTTCGTCGGTTCTGAGGTTGGTTTTGGTTTGCATTTCAGGGATGCCCAAGTGGCACTTGGCGGATTGTTTGGCAAGGAGCGGCGTTCTGGTTTTTGTGTTTTTCTTTCGACTCGGTAGAAGGCAGGCTAAGGTGGGCGCGATTGTACATAAGAAAGGAAATCAAAACCGGCGCGACCCGTGGTGACTCTCGTGCGTCCAACGTGGCGTTCATATCCCCCAATGTGTGATCCTTTCGTGCAATTGTAAGCACCACACAAGTCTGATAGGGCCACTTGATGCAGCGCACAGCGGCGGTCTCTGCATAGACTTTATGGTTTTGGGAAGCCCCAATCTGCTGATGACAGGTGCGCGCGGCGGTTCCAGGTTGTGAGGAATCGAAATTTGTACTGTAGCGCTGCCAGCCAAGCATGCTGTCGATATTTGGCCGTCAACATCAATGTTTGTACGCCCTGGACAGGTTCTTCGGCCAACCCCAAGCTCTCAACTACCCTGGCGACGTCCATCATCGACCGCACCGGCTCAATGGGGTCATTACCGGTATTTGATGGGCAGCGATACCTCGACCATGGTCCTTCCCTGCTGGGTATTGCTGAAGGTATCGAGCTGGGGAACGTTGGAACGACGGCGACGATATCTCTGGAGGTGCTGATGTTGAAGGAACGTGGGAGACCAAGAGGCGGCGAGATCGTGAATGAGCGTAAGGGGATTGACGCGCTGTGCGCAAAAAAAGAGTATACAAAGTGGAAGTAGAACTGCAATGTGAGTTGCTTCATATATGAAAGAGAATTGAATCAGAAAGAGTGCAAGTCGTGGTCTAATAAATATGCGAGTTTTTGTGGCCCTTTTTGTCGAGACGGTTTTGTTGATGCATGTGAAGATGGCCCGTCAGGGTATCGATGCGAGGCGAAAGTGGCCTTGACTAGTCGCTTATCGAATCATCTGTTAGCAGGACTGGAAGTTATCGCGGAAGTGTGGTGTAGGATGATACAGCCTTTTAACAGTGGCACCGAAAGGTGACTTTCATGCTCATCTCCGAGCTTCCAAAAGCTTTCGCGAATTCCTTAACAATGACACCGCTGGACACTGTGACAGACTGTTAGTCCGCGCGTAGCATCGGTGTTCAGGCCGGGCCAAGCCCCACCTGTGTGGACCACGTCGATCAACGACCAAGTCCGCTAAACATACCCCATCCGTGCGCCAGCATGGTGAATGGCTTGTGCAAGTTACCCAAACTGTCAAATGCCACCTATCCGTCGAGATAAAATTCGCAACCTGCCTGGCCAATTTCGGTCCAAACACAAATAAGCCGACAAACAGTTTCTCGATCGCCTTTTCCGATATTCTGTTCTATCTGAGTAACCCATCATCACCAGCACTTTCTTTCAAATCGAACAACAACCCAGGACTGGGAGTACTGAACCCCAAGCTTCACCGACGATGGTAAGTCCTGCATGCCCCTATTTCGCCTCTCTGCTCCCAACAATGCAGCTGCTTACGTGCTACCCGCCTCCAGAACACCTCCTTCAACTCGGCTCTAAAACAGAGCACGGCGATCCGAAAAGACCTCACAAACCTCTCGTCCACCTCAGATGCTGCTTCCGGCGCTCTGTTAATAACCCCCGCGGCTCTCGGCTCCCTCTCGGCGTCTCTAACAGGCTTCTCGCGCACCATAGACGAGTATAACCAGCTCGCCAAACAAGAACTCAACCCAGCAAAACAAGAAAAAGCCTTTGAGAGGATACGCAACTTCCGCGCCGAGCTACAAGATTTCCGAACCCAGTTTGACGCCCTCAAATCCGCACGCGACGAGGCAGCACATGCCCAAAACAGGACCGAACTTCTGGGGCGGAGAACCTTTGCGGCGAGCACACCCGAGAACCCTTATGCATCTGCGAGCTCGTCTCCAGCGGTCGGAAGTGCAACGGCCTCGGGGTATGGCATCACGAGTGGAGGTGGTCACGCGCGGACAAACTCGGTAGCAGAGGCTGGTCGCGGTGGTCTGTCACTAGGCTCGTCAGACCCAACGAGGGAAGGCCACGCGCTGAGGGAGCAGGATTTCTTCAGGAACACACATAGCTCGTTGGATGAGTATATCGCGCGTGGACAGGCTGTGCTGGGCGATCTGAGTCAGCAGAGGGAGATTCTCAAGTCGACGCAACGGAAGCTCTACAGCGTGGGAAACACGTTGGGCATCTCGGGCGATACGATTCGCATGATTGATCGGAGAGCGAGGCAGGACAAGTGGATCTTCTGGGGAGGTGTGGCGGTGTTCTTGGTCTTTTGCTGGCTGGTTGTGCATTACTTGAGGTAGACCAGAGAGACGCCGAGGTAGAGGAATTGGTTGGTTCAAAGAGCGGGTGTGCTCTGACTGCAGATGTTCACAAGTGCGGCTTCTTATCCCGGGCACGCTACATTGAACGCTTATTTTGCATTGGGGGCCCTTTATTGCCCCCTGAGAGGGCATCGAATTAGGGACGGAGTAATGTTTGCTTCATTAGACTTGTCTTCTTTCTCAGGCCCAGCTAGCGTGTTTGTGCAATAGAGCGTGGCGTTTGGACTTGTTTTAGGGTTAAATGTATGTTGATAAGCAGATGTACTCTAATGTTTGCCCATCAACCTCAACAGATGCTGGAAGTGGTGAGACGGTTGCTTCTTCCTCCAAACATGTAGGCTACAGAGCAGAGCGGCCCCAGAGTGAAACAAACAAGCCCCCGTCTTGGTCAACACCTCCTGTATCCATACAAAGCATCGAGTGCAAGCAAGTAAAATGAGACCTGACCAATGTCATTAAGCAGTTTGTCGTTGGCTGTGTGTGCCGATAAACGACGCGTTCGCCAATGCATTTCAGCTTTTGTCTGAGAGCTCCTTGACCGCTATCGTGAAAATAACGTCCTTGGTCGTCTTGATCTCAACGACTTGTGTGTCAGGCAAGACGTGGTTGCTCGTGCTAACCTGACCACCGAAACTGGTCGGCCACTGGGTGACATCCCATTCCAGGCCCTTGGTCGAAATGACACTGGCCTCTCCGACGGGCAGGATCCCAACCCACTTCGCAAACCTGTCAGGCATGCCAGGCTCGCGCACGTGAATCTTGTGAACACCTGCTTTAAGAAGGAACGTCAGGCCTTCGCCAGAATAGAGGTACATCCGTCCTTCGCGGTACTGCGGGTCAGATTGGAAAAGGTGAAGCTGGTGTAAGATGGATAGCGCTTGGTCGACTCGGCCACCCAGGCCGCCAAAGACGACAATGTCCTTGTTCTGCAAGTCTGGTGTTTCACGGGCTACGCTCACGGCCTTGCCGAAATCGGTCGAGTCCACACTGTCGTCGTGGATGATTTTTGTTTCTGGGCATTGTGTCTGGTTCTGGAAATGGGCTCGTACATTTGGTCGGATACTGTCCAAGTCGCCTACTATTATCTTGATGTCTGACTGTTGGTAGAGTTAGAGTGTTGTTGTGTTTGGGGGAAGGGGAGGGTGGGATCAGTCTTTTACTTACGGTGAGCTGGTGGTTTTCAGTTTCACTCGCAAATTCATAGACACTGTTTGCACCGCCATCAGCGGCAATGTGATAGAAGCCTTGGAACAATAGGGGTTAGTAAAACTCATCAACTATGAGTCTTGATGTTGCAAACATGACAAATGACAAGTTGCGTGTATGAAGGGACCCTGTACCATTCTTCCACAACGTGAGGGCCGTGTTACGATAGGCCTTGTCGATGGGTTGGTTGAGGACAATAACGGTGTACTGTGTTCGGTCGGAATGCAGCTTGAAGAGCTGCGCACAGGGGTGCCATTCAAACATGTACTCCGTGCTGACTGCAGGCTCAAGTTTGTGTTCTGTGGTCATCTTGCTCGGATCGTTGGACGAGTGTTCCCAAATGGGTCATGCAAGGATGTCGATATCAATGTGCGAAGGACTGAACAAGATGTTAATAATCTGGGTCCACCAAGAAATTAAGGTCTCAAATCCCCGGTATTGAAGCACAGGAAGCAACGCACCTTGATGGAAGAGTTGATAGCCACGATTGCACTGTGCAAATCCCTCAAAGAGCCGCAAAAACAAGTGGAATCGCCGTGGGATCTGGGTCGCTCTTTACTCATCGTACTCCTCCATCTCCAGCACCCCAAGTGCGGAAGCGACGAGGTCACAGGTGAGGGTTAGGATCGGCATTACTAAGAGACCCATTAATAAACAGGATCGGGAATAGGACACGTTGGGGGTTGGAGGAAAGAGCAAATTGTGCGTACTGTACATGGGAAATCGTGCGTGTGTTTTTGCAAGGTATTCTCACTAAAGCAATTGCTGTGAGTCTCAGTACCAAAAGCGATGGTTTGACAACGTGAACTGAACCTCTCCAGACTCCAGGTCGCCGGTCAGGATAAAAGTGGGGCCCGACGCAATCGACCAATCACCTCGGCTCGGATGATCCCTGGATCGGATCGATGTGTCGCCCGCGACGGGTAAAGCATCGCCAGAAATTTTGTCCAAAAGTTGGTTTTGATGACAAACTCGTCGTGGAGCTGTCACCACCACACGCTCACTTTTCTGCCTCAATTTGGTTGCGCTTCATGTTTTCGTGATACCTCGTTCTCTTTTCTTCTTTTGTTAAAGAAAAAGATGTACCGCACAGCCCTCCGCTCGTCGCCAAGTGCGGCACGCGCACTCCGCGTTCAAAATGTCCTCGCCGGTTCTCGCCGATTCCTAGCCACAGGCCCGACCGAAAAGAAACGCACATGGAAGGGTGCAGCATTTCGATGGGGTGTTGCGATTGGAGCTGTCTACTTCTATAACACCAGCCCACTGTTTGCTGAAGAGGAGCTGCGTGAGTTTGCACTCTTCGGGTCTTTCGTGGAGCCCCCGGGCCACTAACAGCGCTTTCGTTCCAGCATCAACACATCCTGCGCCTCCCCAATTTTCCGACTCGGAGCTTTCCACGGTTGACGCGATCGTAGAAGAGAAGCGACGCAAAGCTCTAGCTGCCCCACCACCGCCTCCGTCCTCTCCTCCTCCAGCAACCGAGGAGAAACCCCAGAGCGAGACCACCGATGCTGTCCCATTCCCTGCCGAAGAGGCCGAGGGCACGCCAGAACCCGGATCCCCGGAGGCATTAGAACAAGAGGCTCAACAACAGGGTGCCTTCGACCCCGAAACGGGCGAGATCAACTGGGACTGTCCATGCCTCGGCGGCATGGCACATGGGCCATGCGGGGAGGAGTTCAAGGCTGCATTCAGCTGCTTCGTCTATTCCAAGGAGGAGCCTAAGGGAATGGACTGCATTGACAAGTTCCAGTATGTGTTGCGCGGGAGTCCCCCGGCGCAAAGTGCTATAGATGCTAACACATAACAGGCATATGCAGGACTGCTTCCGCAAGTACCCTGATGTTTACGGCGCCGAGTTGGCGGACGACGAGGACGAGGACGCCCCCGCTGCTGCCCCCGAGGGTGTTGAGATTGCTGGTGCTAAGCAAATAACCGAGAAACCTGCCGCTGCGAACCAGACTCTGGAATCTGCGAACGCGGCACCCGAGAAGCCCGCCGTCGAGGCCAGCAGTGGCGAGCAACAGGTAGCAAAGAAAGACCACCCGGTGGAAGTTCCCAAGTCAGCCTTTGATGCAACAGACGCGAATAAGGGTAAGGAACTATAAACGGCGGCCAGACCGGGTTAATACCGCTTGTATTATACGATAGATCATGAGGCAGGACGACGACTCCCTCTTGCAAACCAATTTTAGAGATATCAGAACAGGACACGGAGCACCTGGCAGCGACATCTTGTAGGTTATACCTTGTACTTTACGGTGGATGAAACTGCGCGGAATAATTTTCGCGCAGAATATTTAGTACGCACCCAGCGAGCATGTACAATACTTTATCCCATATAGACTTTTTATTTCCTCTCCCGTCGGACCGGCCCGGTTCAGTTGTTGGTGAGGTTTAGGTTCGGGGCAAGTGCCGAGGCCGGAATCTGGTCTGATGCTTTTTTCGTTGCTTCGAGTGGACCGGTCCTGTCTATACAACACTAAACAGTGATTCCACAAAAACGCTACAAAACACGTCATTTCGTTAGTAGCTTCCAGCTCTCCGCTCAGGGGACTTTTTCCGCTTCGGTTACGCCTGCTTGGGTACACAGGTACTCCGTAGTGTATACGTACTACTCTACAGGTAGGGATTCGAAACTAGTGAAAAGTCCGAATCGTTTTGATGCGCAAGAAAATGTTCCTGGCATCAACCGGTGGATGTTGTGTCCAGCAGGAGCTTTCCATTGGCTCACGGTCCCCGTTAGCTGTCAAGCTTCGGCTTTTTCTGGGCCTCAGGCTCCACAGTGAGCTCTCGTCGCAGAAGGAGATGGAGCCGCAGACGTCATTGGTGGCCGGGGTAGCAACACTGCGCGAAAGCGGGCAACAGCGTAACAGCTCCAAAGCTGCCGCTGGCCTCCCTCCCAGGCCGTCGTCCCAGGCAGTTGCTGACTTGCTGCACTGACCTTGGCTGCAACCGTTCTGAGGTCACCACTGAACCGGTTTTTACCTGCCGTCCACCTCATTCATATCACATGCACCACCCACCGCTTGACCATCTCTTTCCGTCCGTCCATCACGCACACCACCTTTTCATCCCTCCTTCCATCCTCGCGACACCTCTTTGAACTTGATTCAATCCACATCTTATTCCTTTTACCTTGCCTCCCAGTACCAGAACATCCAAACTTCAACTTTGCACCGATACTACTCCATCCAGCCGATCTCTGATTGCTCGGTTCTCTTTGTCGCTCTGCAACAGAACCGGCTTCGTCATCATTCGCACACTTAATCCCGCCAACACAGAAAACAACAGTACGTCCCTTTCTCTCGCATCCAGACAGGAACTGAAAATGTCTATTTATTCCATCGCGAGCATATCGCCCCCCTCTGCTCGAAACAATGAAACTGACAGGCTTGCAGTGTCGTACGCAGAAATCGCGTCGAAAGGTCCCAAGCAGACCCCCGAGGAGGTTTGTGACCCCGTTCTTTGTCTCCCCCGTGTCGCTCGATCAGACCAATAGCTAACGCTCTGTCAACAGGCTGCAGCTCCGCAACCACCTCAAATCGAGGTAGCTTCCGAATCGGTTTCGTCTTCTTCGCTCATCGATGTCGATATGCCTTCCGTTCACACCGTTCCCTCGGATTTCAAGGAGCAGGAAATCAAGACCGAGACACAGGCTGCACGCATCGAGCACGACAAGCGTGAGAAGGAGCTAGTTGACAAGGCGCGCGCCGAGGCCGACCTGGCCAAGAAGAAGGCGCGTCGCAAGGCCCACCAAGCCGATAACTGGATGTCCAGAAAGTTTGAGGGTATGAGCGAGGAGACGTCTTGGGCGCTTTTGGCCGGGAATGCCTTGGCTCTTGCAGGTATTAGCAGTGTCGTGGGATACAAGGCGTACGGGCTGTACTCTCGCGGATTGCTGGACAAGAAGGCTGTTGCGATCGGATTGGGCGTTGTTGGACTTGTCGGCGCGTTCGAAAGTGTCTTCCTTCAGTAAGTTTACTCCGTCGGAATCGTCCGTCCGGTAGAGGCTGGCGAATGCTAATGGTTCCACTTAGGTATTTCAAGAAGAGTCCCGCCGGGAGGTCGAAACCATAGGACGGTCCCTCCAAATTTGGCAAATATGGGGTCTATTCCTCGTGGAGGGAACTCGTAGCGTATGGGGTACTCGTGTAGATGAGCTGGATTGGCTCGTCTTTTGAGAGCAGGGATTGTCGCTTATTCATATTCGCATCTTAGTTCTGGGAGGTTTTCTGCTCGACGTGTTATTTGCGGCTCTCCCCTTTATGTATTTTTTTCACTATTGACAGCGGATTTTATGGTTGTCCGCCTCTTTGGCGTTACGGAATATGGGATAACTCCTTTCCAGATTTCCAAATCGTCTGTGCTCTGCGGACTTTGAGAACGGTGACACATATATCCTCTCTAGAAATCGCCCATCTGCGAAGAAGCAAAGCTAGGTACCTTGGGAGTAGCGAAACTGGCAGCGAATCTCTTGAGCCACCCACACCCGAAGGGAGTTCAGCATTAGTCAGGAACCGAGGTAGAGTCGAACAAGCGGCTTGATTGGTCTTGCTGGAAACACACTTGTAGCGGAGTAGTCATAACCACGTGGATTCGACCCGACATGCTGAGATGGTATGACCCCCGTAGATGTGATGGTGATCCGTTCTTCGTCGTTTTCAAACAGCTGACGGGGTACGACGATAGGCTGGCAAGACGCCCCTTGCTTACTCAGAGCATCAGCACTGCAGTCCTATCTGCGACTGGGGGTTTTATAGCACAGCAGGGTGCGGAAAAGAAGAAATTCTCCAACCATGAGTTTGCCAGGGCTGCGCGCATGGCATTCTATGGAGTAGGTGAGTCAAGTCGCCTGCCATGCGTCACTAGAAATGCTCGATCTTTTCACCCATGCTGATCACTTCTCACTGTCAAGCAATCTGGCGCCCGGCCGTCTCGACGTGGTTCGGATTTTTGCAGCATAGAATTTTCTTTCGTAATAAGAACGTCGAGAGGGTTGCCCGTGTTGCCGTCGACCAAACGCTCTCTGTTCCGACCAGCCTGTTTGTTTACTAGACTTCCATGTCGATCATGGAGGGCACGAGTCCAGTGGACAAGCTGGAGAGGTCATATACCACGGCACTGCTTAGGAGCTGTATGGTCTGGCCGTTTGTTCAGCTCGTTAACTTTCGATTTGTTCCCTTGGAGCGTCGGGTTGTCGTTGTCAATGTGATTTTGCTCGGGTGGAATTGTTATTTTAGATGTGTCGATAATGATGGGGCAACACTCACTTATGAATCGTTTGATGAGCGAGTGACATGGCCGTCTAGAACTTCTTTGATCATGAAAGAGGGACGATAAACCATCTTATTCCCATGCAACTTGCGAGTTCGAATCCAAAAAGAACACCCCATCTGAAAGGCCCAAATCAGACACCTTGGTGATTTCGACATAGACGGCATACCTGATATCGTTGTACCTGATTCGCGTCTGATACATAGGAGACATATAACACACCACGAGTAGAGTGAAGCAATATGTATAATCAAAGACATTGTACAGTATCCAACCATATTAGCCCCGACTCGTGCTGAGGATTACTATTCCACAAGCAATTATGTTTCCCCCGATTCTCCACCACGGGAAGCCAACCACAATGTACCGCTGACGGGTATAGTAAGCCAAGTATCGATATCCTACTACCCAACACTAGAAGACCTTACTCCAGATACCCAGACACTAGTCGTCGTCCATGATCCCCTTTCCTGACTCTGCCCAAGGACGCTATGGACAGCCTGTGCAAACACAGACTCCAGCGTCTATCTGGGACTTCTGACTCGACAAGGACATCCCGCCACGCCTTTCTCGCTCAGTCGTGGCGGTGGTAACAATATCTAACAGCGGTAGCAGTTCGTACACAACCGTATACTGCTCGCCCTCTCGGTGATGGGCAGCCGTCTTCATTCCTCGTCGTCGTCGAGTCTGAAGTGTGCCATGCGTGATCTCAGTTCCCGCGAGACAACCCGCGAACGGTTGCTCCTGAATGGATACCTCTTCTCTTTTGGAACGCGACTCGGCGCTTCTCGACTCTCGGAAGTGCCCGGCATTTTCACAGGAGGCCGCGTCGGGCTGGTCCAATAATGCAGGGCTGGACGAGGAGGGGGCGGTTTGAGCGGGTTCACCAGAGGGGCCTATCGAATCAGGTTGTTAGCCAAAGGTCCTCTGCAGCTGGTTCTATCTATCAGGATCACCGCGAGATATGAGAACATACAAACAAATTGATGAGTCTCCCATCCGGGCCCTCAAAATCCGGATCCATCTCGAAAACAGTCTGAAACAGACCAGGCCGGAATCCTGCTCCAGGGAGGCTGCGACCGCCATTCTCCCGAAGAATGTGAAGATTGAAGGCAAACACGGGATTCTTGACAACTTTGTCCGTCCAGTATTTTTCCTCGTCTTCAGTCGGGGTTCGGAACCTGACTGGTTGGTGGTTCGGGACAGGATTCCCGACGTAGAATCCCACGTCAACGACATACGGGCGAGGCGCAAAAAAGAGCTTTTTTAGCTCGGGCCCCACAAATGGATCCTGGTAGAGGGATCCAAAAATGTTCCTAGATTCTCGCTCCGGGATCCAGATTTGGCCGAACAAGCCGATCAGGCTGTGGAGCTCGACGGGTAGCTTCAGCTCCTCGGCGCGCTCACCCAAGTCCCAGTCCCGGCGGGCCTTTACGATGAGTGGATGTGTTAGGATGCGATTCAGAACGGTGGAGAGGTTGTTGATCAGGATCGCGCCGGAAGGCTGTTTCTGTCCGCTGTCATCGACAAGGTCCGTGTTCCAGAGCCCGAGTGCTCTCAGGAGGTCTTCTAAGCGACGTTCAGTCTGCGGCTGCGCGGCGTTAGTCTTGGAGGCAATAATAACTTGTCGGAATTGCGGCTCATATCCGATACTCCTGCGCTTGATCTTGTCAGTGTTTAGTGCCGATATCCGCCATTTCCATTCCGGGAGCCCGCTACTGCTTTGCCCCGGTGGCGCGGTCTCTTCCACGCCAAGCTCGATGCTCAGAACTTTGGTCGAGTCCACCCTGGAGGCGCATGGAGCCCAGACATCCTGGAGTCTCATCTTGCGACTGATCGTTTGTTTGTTGAGACAGTCGCTAGAAATTGGGGCGCAAAGCCGGGAGAGACGGGTTGGGCGATTTGACCAAAGCAAGGTGAAAAAATGCCAGAGATGAAGGGAGCTGGCAAGTTCAACACGTTCGAGAATCGCATTGCGGCCTGTGCATTATCTTAACCCCGCCTCTCGAGCTCGGTGCGATTGAAGGCATCACCAGACTAAATAAAGCTGGTCCAAGCTTGCAGTTCGATCTAAGGGGAACCGCAAATTGCGGCTCCGGCGGGTGTCCTTCGCCCAGTTCTACGCCCATATTTCCGAGTTCTTGGCTACGACAGACCATCTGAACTTCTTCGACCTGAATTCCAACTCTTTCCAAACCAAACTCGACCGTCCAGGTTGTCGTATCAGCCTTGTAATCCGTTCCCACAGGGGTGATCCACGTGGATATCACGTGACCAGCCCCTTTTTACATTCTGCTGAGCCTTGTCACAAGCGCCGAGTGAGTGGATATACCATTAGCATGAAGACGGGTAAAAGAAAACCGAAAATGAAAGACAAGTGAGCGCATATTTTTCTATTTCCCCATATTGATCGCACAACGACAAAATTTATGTTGATACTCACTACCTGTCCAGTGCAACAGCGGAACATAAAGCTCAGAGCATCAGTCTTCTCTAACTAACATGAATCCTTGCATTGCGATTACAAAACTGAGTTTCTGTACATCCTGATCTTTATTAAACTAGCAGCCAGCGGGTATTTTAGCCTCATCATTTCAGTACTTCGTCCCTTTTCAATTGTACAGTTGTCATATCGGATCTTGGAAATCGATCCCTGAAAATATTCCCGACCTTTTTACTACTCAGGCCACATGCTCGTTCCATTTATCCATGCCAGTGCTCTTGTTCAACGCCAACACAAGTATGTAGCCTTTCATCCTTCATCGTCAAGCAACACTGCTGTCCAAGGTACCTTGGGCGGTCATGATCCCGGCGGATCACGTAGTATGCCTTGTCGAAGCCGCATGGAGCACCTCAAGTTACTGAACTGGCGATCCGACAACAAGACTCCATTCGTTGGGTGTCACGTCTTGAGTCATCATCATGATGCAAGCGCACACTCTTGTGCCGCGCGACAATGATGTATCCGCTAATGTCATGTCGACTGAGTGTGAGCCAGGCCGCGACTACCTCTGCCTAAGTGCCTTCCAGAATCTGCGCACAAAACAAGGTTTTATTCCGCTGCCTCCTCCACTGCTCTCCTCGTCGTCGCTGATCTCGTAGCCCTTCAGCATGAGATCGTGTAGGGCATCTTCGGCCACGTTGATGGTAAGTATCGGGGACGTCGAGTCCAACATGCGGTCTATCCTGTCCTGGTCAAGCCCGTGCGCCTCCCATGAGTAAGGATCGAGTTTCCTGAGAGGCATAACTATGTGTGAAATGCTTGGTTGATCTGATGAGAGCAATGAAGACTCTGCCCTTGTGGTTTAGTATGGAGGCTGCCTTCAACTTTAAGCTGGAGAGACAATATGGTGTTGGTTGAACGCAAAAGAAGCTCGGAAGGGTGGCCGAGACCATCTTAAAGGAACCAGGGTGCCGGCTCTCACCTTTGTTGGGAGTGCGCAAGGTATTCCGTGTTCGGTGCCATGAGTGGGGTTCCTTTGTTCTTCCTATATCATCATGATCACTCGGCAAGGAGAAGTTCTTTGTTCCCGGGCCAACATTCCATGACAACGCCAATTCCAGGAACTTTGATGTCGGGTGACTGGGACAAAGAAACCAGAGGCTCGGGAACTCGGACATTGGGCCTTGGGCTGTGATTGGGCTACGTCGAACTAAAATAAGCAAGCGAGACCTCGGATAAATGAGGCAACCTTTCCATGATTCGTGCAGAAAAAAGGTGAGATTAGTAACATAAAATGGATTTAATGAGTAAAACTTGAAAGAGATAACCAAACAACTTGTCGTACCATACTAGAATGAACTTATCCAATGTACCCGTGACATATCCTCAAACTCTAGTAGTATTTTCGCTTAGAACTATAGCCCGGACCAGCTAGACTTACCCGGTGCCAGCCAGTGGAACAAACTGCGTACTTGGAGTAGATGAATCCCAGCTGTTGGCTTACTACTCGCTCAGATTCTTTTTCTCTTTTTTGAATCCTTTCTGGAACCAAGAGTCAAACCCAGGCGTCCACAACGCGCTGTCTGCGTCACCGTAGGAGAGGATAATAAAACCAGCGTTGTCACAGCACAAAGAACTCGTAGGCATTCTAGGTAAAAGCGCGCTGAATTGCATCTCTAGGCGCAATGCATCATCTTTCATATATACTTGAAGCACCGAAATGGCTAATTCCGTTGCCCACTGCAATCATTTGGAAGGCCTAGCTGCAGTAAATGTCTTGAGAACACGTGTCACATACCACTCCCAGAATGGCAAACATATTTTCATCATATTCGGGCCCTACTCTCCCTGAATATCCCCATATGTGCTGAGAACTGCACAGACCATAATTCCAATATTCATACCCCATTGGCATATCAACCAAGATGGCAAGGAATAAACCAAACCTCGCCCAAATCGGGGATCTCCACGAAAGCCCAACAGTTTCATGCCCCTTATAATAACAAGCAAACAGAAGCCAAACAGAGAAAGAGAAAGAGAAGCCAAGAGTTCAAAAGACGCGAGACCAAGAGAGCTCTAAACGTCGACAAGCAGCCACCATTCGTAGACCTCCCCCTTCCCGCAAAAGTCGTTCTCTCCGTCCGCGGGCACGAGCTGGCCGCAACAGCTCCAAATAAATCGGGGGCATTGCACAGAAACAGGACAACGATCCATTTTGCGAAAGAAGGTTCTCTCGGGTTTGTGAGAGTAGCCTGTGTTTGGGTTTTACAAAAGAAATTAGCAACACGTTGGAAGAAGCGCCAAGGAAAGGGAAGCATGGGCAAAGACAAGAAAGGAAAAGAAAATGGAAATATAGCAAACCTTTGTGATGGACCGCCTGAATCTTGGGTGTCTTGTTCTCCTTCTGCTTCTCCGTCTGCCTTTCGCTTTCATTCTTCTTGCCTTGGCCGTTGCCCCCGAAGAGGTTTCCAGGAGCCTTCTCTTCAAGCTTGCCATTATGCTTCTCGACAGGCTTATTGACGATCTTATCAACATGCTTATTGACGGGCTCTTCAATTATTTGACGGACTGTGACTTTGGAAGAAACAGTAGAAGAGCGTGCAGGGCGCTTGGCATCAGGAGGAGTTGCAGCAACAGGAGCCGGGCGCTTGGTTGGCACGTTGAGAGCTGGAACAGCAGCCACGGCGGCGGCAGGTGTACTGGTAGTGGTAACAGAAGGGCGAGCGTTCGAGGGACCCCTCTCAAGTTGAGCAGTGGCATCTGTAGTATTGCCAGTGGCATTCGCCATGACGGTGGTACCTGCTGATTGAACCGCGCCCTCCCGATAGAATCTGTCATACTCGGCGGCAGTCTCTTGGAGCCGCTTTTCAGCCCCCTCCGGGTTCTTGGCAATCGCTCGAAGGTTCTCTGTCAGACCTATGTAGCCGGAGCGGAGAGCAATGGTACGGATAGCGAGGTTTGTCGGATCGGTATCGGGACATTTGGACGTGATGTGCGTGGGGCTGCCACAACAAAGACAGAAAACAGGTTGATTGTTGGGACACTTCTGCTTCTCATGTCCGGATTTTCCGCAGCGTTGGCAAATAGGATTGCGACTGGGGCGGCCGTCCTGGACACGAGAGTTTGAGGAAGAAGTGCTCGAGGGCTGCATTCTCGGGATGACTTGGGGCTGGGGTGAGGATGGTGTCAGCCGAGGTTCACTGCAGAAGAGACTCAGTAGATGCAGTTCCTGGACTCACGCTGCTTTTCGAGAGACGAACGTCGGGACGATGCTGAACGTGCCAGGATTCAGAGAGGTCAACAATGCGGAACGGTGGAAGATGCAGCTTAGAGAGAGCCGGCTGCCGAACTTGAACCGCTTGAATCAACGGACAAGTGTGTGTGTTCTTAGTCGAGCGCAACAGTGATCAGCAAAGCACCTTAATTGGCAACAGTTGATAGAGAAGAAAGGTTTTGGTCCTCAATTCTGAACGGTGAGCAAATGACCCCTGAGCTGCCCCCGTGCAGGTGATTTGTGCGCGCTGCGGGGGTCGTGGTTCGTCACGCCTGACCAATCACAGCATGACAGGATGCTGCGGTGGAGGGAGTTGGAGCCGAGCTTTATTCTTGGATATTTCAGTCCTTTATTAGGAGGTCAAACAAACCAATGCTCGCATTCGAAATGCTTGGCCGTGTCTAGTGGAATATTTAGCACGGTTTTAATATCACTGTGCAATCGATTATTCTGGCATTTGGTCGGTACTGCACGGCGATCATATTGTTGTTTTACCTTACCTGGTAACCAATCAACTCGTCGGGTGCTTACACTCTGCCTAACCTGACCCGAGGGCATATTTTGACACCATCTCTAGCACAGCCTCCTCGACCTCAACTGGCCTTGTCGCATTCAAATAGTGCCCTCCGCCCTTGACAAAATCGAGCCTGGCCTCCACAGAAGACGTAAACAGCTTGATTTGTTCCTCCGGCACGATCGTTCCAAACACTGGGTCTTGATCGCCCTGCACGACGCGACCAGTCAGTCAGGGAATATGCACCTCGTTCTGTGAAGAGATTACTAACCTGGAGCCAATAAACAGGACATCGAACATCCCCGACTCTGAACAACAAACCGTCTCGTTCTAGCAAACAAATCAAGGCCATCCTCAATTTCATCCTCCCGGCATCACCGAAATACACATCCTTCACGGTCTTCTTCCAGAACTCAATTGTCTCCGAGCCAACACTGTCACCGAACCCAAGGGATGCAACCATTCCACACCAGACCTCGCTGACCGCAAAGTCCGGTGTTGCGGTATCGGATGTCCATGCCTCCAAGAACGGTCTCAGACTCGTCTGCGGATCCCAGCACCCCTTTTCCCGAGAATCCGCAGACTCACAGTCCATCGACGTCCCCAGTGGAAGGACGCCAAGAACCCGATCCGGCGCGAGCAAAGCCATCCGCATCACGATCCAGCCGCCTTGGGACGTACCCAAGCAGAAGGCAGCTGAGATGGACAAGGCCTCCATGACCTGGAGAGACATGGTTGCCGAATCCCAGTAGGTAAAATGTCGGTCTGGCCCATGGCCCTCGTCTGATTTAGGAGACCCCGAGGAGAGCGCAGTGGCTCCATGGCCAAGGGGCTCGATGGCGAGGAGATTGACGGCTTGGGTGAGTCTGGCGGAAGAAAACTGGAGGTCATAAAGGGAAGAGGTGGTGCACATCGAGTTGACCAGTACGAGCGTTGGTTTGGAAGGGTCGAACGGCGAGGAGAGACGATAGCCAACGTCAATTCCCCCAAGGTGAGGGACGTGGATGGTGGTTTTCGCAGCCATTCTTGTCTTTCTTCACGGTGTGAGAAGACTCGATGATCATAGACGAGGGAGAGAGGACAGGATTATCAGAAAGAAGATGGCGTAAGTTCAGTTCGGGGAGGTGGGGGAAAATACAATGAAGTTGGAATAAGCATGGTGCTAGCAGGCATGACACGGCAGTACTAAGTATAAGAACGGTTAGTGTGTTCCACCACGCTTGATCTCGGCCGAGATAAGGGGCGGGGGAAGCAAAGAAGTTCGTATTCGCAATGGAACCGTCGTGGCGAGGTTGCAAAATGGTATTTGGCTGAGAAGCTCGTGTTGCAGTGCTGTTAGGCAGCGGATGTTTTGATGTTCTAAGCGATGTCCTCCCCAATGTTCATGCAGTCAACCAAGGAAAGGCCTTTCTTCGTGCCCCGACCATCTGCATCTCATCGCTGTGAATCGAACACATCGCCGTCAATTAAACGCATCACTGTCGATTCAATATGTCGCTGTCAATTCAACGTGTCGTTATCCACTGAGTAGAATACTCTTCGAATTAATACATTTATTTTTTTACATGGAAAGAGTAGGTGTTTTAAGATAAGCTACTAGGTACTTAGAAGTTTAGCCTTGTCGTATACGTATAAAAAAGTAGGTGTATATATGAAACCTCTAAATGTAGAGGAAAAAGAAAAAAAAAAGCTCTTAAAAACCAATTCTTCTAGCTTAGCTTTTTGAGTTTTTAAACCTGAACATCGCGACTGTCGAAAACCTTCTTCCTACGTAGAGTTCTCAAGTCTCCTCCAGGCCTTAGGTTTTATTTGAAATTTCATTTAACCGACTTGTGCTAGAAATTTCATTTAACCGACTTGTGCTAGGAGTTGAACTTGAGCCTCTCGAGAGAAATCACAGTGACATAAAAACCGCTGCGCGAAGTCCTGTGCTTAACCAATTACACCATACACGCGGCCAGGCTTTCTGAATTGTTTTTGTGATCTCAATGGCCATTCTCCCTCGTAATAAAGCACCGATCTGAATAATTGGATAATATTCATAGGCTATCCGTAAAGTCCGATCTTGAGATTGGATATCCTAAGCTAAAGTGTCACAGGAACAAAAAATTCATCTAAGACGTATAAGATCAAACGACTCAAACGACCCATAACTCGAACCCACCCACCAACGCGCGCATCGACATTTATTCTCAATCCTTAATTTACTCAGATTCCATTTTGCCTTGCAGTGATAAGCAAGAACGAACGGCTAGATACACTAGTGATGAGGCATGGGCCCGGGAATGATGTGGAAAGTTGTATCACATCTACAGAACACATAACAGGTGAAGGTCACTCCGAGTCTCGTATTTTATCAACGTCGCCGACCGCTGTGGGTGGATTGCGGCGGAAAGGAACCGTTCCCCCGTCCAAAGATTTCATCCCTGGGCGTGATGTCACGCGTTAGATTTGGTCAGTTATTCGCGGGGAGAAACTGTGACGAGAGTTCGTTTTGCGCGCATTATATTGTTTATGACTGTCACGAGATTCGCCTGGCACCTGCAGCCAGCTGGCAGCCCGCAAGCCAGCAAGTCAGTAATCCAACAAGGTGGGGCTTATCGGCTTATCGGAAAGTGGGGCTGCACAGCCAACAGTTGGCCATTTACCCCACGGCCGCGATCGCTGGATTGATCTTTTCCTTCCTTTCTTCTTCGTCTTACTTTTTCAGTACAATACTACAATATTCGTTGGCGCGTTGAACCTTCGTACTTGGTGATTGTGACAATGACGTACTCCATGTCAAGAGTTCTGCGTTGACTGGATGGTTCTGCTCTGCAGTTTCATCTCACCAGAGGCTGGCACATGCAGGGTTCCGAACAAGCCAACTTTATGAAAGCTAAGGCAAATCAACTGAAAACAATCTAATCTAAAGAGGCCGAAAATACTGTTAAGCCAATTCAATCTAGTCATACTACTTGACTTGGACTACTTGGAATACTTGAACTAGTAGAGGCCTTATATAGAACCCTAACCCTGTACTAATCTTACCCCCTTAAAACTAGGAATAACTTCATTTTCTACCATTTTCCCAGCTATTTAAGTATTTCAAGTATATCAATTCAATTGAATTGAACTATTTCTCAAGTTAATTTGGCCTATATTAGTTCAATCTAAGCCAAAAGTGGGCTCGAATTGACTTGGCTTGGCTTCTTCGGAACCCTGGGCACATGTTGAAGCCTTCTTCACTCATCACCGGGCGGCGGGCTGTCATTCGCCAAGACTTGGGATCGACGACATTCAAGCACAGACCGCGCTCACCAAGCAGCTCACAGGCCTTCTGCTACCCCTCAATGAGTCGTCGACTACAAAATCCCCCCCTCTTGAGATTTCTGTCCCCTCCAAAAACTCCATTCCACTCCGTCAACAGTCCGGAACTGCGCCGATCCAGAGTAGCATCACCCTGACAATCCGACTTTCAACCTCACTCACCCTCAGGGACACAAGGTAATGACCCGGTGCTTTTCTCCGTTTGACGAGCTTTCCTGTTGCTGATTATCCCCGAACCTATTTATTAGAAGCGACGCGTTACAGTTGCCCAGCACTCGAAGCGAGTAGAATGTCCCGCAAAACCTCCTCCGTGGGCCGTACCCCTGGTGAAGGTGGCAACGGACCCAGTCTGGACCTGCACTGCTATTGTTGCGGAAGGCCTGGACATATTACGAGAGATTGTCCCAGCAACAAGTTTGTCTGTCGGTGTTGTGGCAGCCCAAGTCACCGCCATGGTCGATGTTCAGACACAGATCCGACCAACCGAGCCATTCTTACCCTTTTCCGGCGTCTGGATATAGCTGGTGTAGCTGAGACACTTCGAGCCGTTGGGCAGAACTCCGACACAGCGCGACAGATCATCCTGGATGCTGCTGCTGAGTGCGACAGAGTTTATTCGGCGGGTGTCGCTGAATCTAGAGATACCACCAGCACTGTCTCTGCTCCACAGGCTACCTCTTACTCTGGCCCAGCTGCTGTTGTAGCCAGTTCAGCTCCCGCTGCTGGAGCCGGTCTCTCCCTGAATGGACCTTCAAAGAGGCCCGCCCCTGTCGCTTCATTCCCAGTAGCGAAGCGTGCTTCCGGTCCGCAGGGCAGCAAGAAGAGAGAAGGCGATCTCACCAAAGACACGCACAACGAAATGACGGCCAATAAAGCCGCCGAGGATGATGCTGAAAAGCAAGAGAAAGAAGACGATGACAAGCCTTCCAAGGAACCCGTTCAGGACGTCGCTGGAAACGGAGAGGGAGAACAGGGCAAGCTCCCCAAGAGTGGCACAAGAATACCTGTAGATCCCCCGGGTTCGTACTTCCTTCCTCCTTTTTCAACTTGCGTATCTTTGCCGCGATCCCCCCTTTCTCCCACCACCCATGAAATGCTCTTACGTGCTAATACCTTGTGGAACTGCGTACAGGTATGCCCCACAAGCCTGAGCTCACTCGTTTCGACAAGAAAGAGGGCTTGCCGATCGTGATCCAATGCCAAGTGTATATCTGGAGTCGTTGCGGTCAGATTGTATCGCACGACGGACTGAACGACTTCTGTGGCAAGGGAAAGCCATATAAATGGTGGCTGGACGCCTAAGGCTTATGCGGTTGGGCCTCATCAACTGGGGAGAGGCTACTAGTAGCGATGACGGACTTGTCGATGCGATAAGGACAACTGGTCCAAAAGATGAGAGAATGAGTTGGATGGCTCAATCGTTTGTTTGACAAGGCGACGGCGTTCTTGGAGCTGGTGCATGTTCCGGCCGCGCGCCTTGAACTGTTATTGTTGAGGAGTACTGGAGTGTGGGATATTCTATGCTTTGATACCCCTGGGTGTTGTTGGGTTTAACGTTGGGTTGTACGATTAGGAGAGTGTTGAGTGATGTATGGTATGGGTGTTTGAGTAGTGTAGACGACTAGGTACTAGTTGTTATCTTAATATTTTGGGGCAAACAATTTCCTTTTTCACCTTGCTCTTGTTTTTTGTCTATCTGCCCTTGCATTCTCAACTGGTCAAAACCGAAGCCATCGCCGCTGGCGTTGTTATGAAAACCGGCCTTACATTATATACAGGCACCGGCCCAAAGCGGTCTTCTCGCCCAGTCAGCGCATCTACTCCAGCCAGTAAAGCATTGACTCTGGACAATCAAAGCTTCTATTCCAGCCATTTAAAGCATCTCTTCAAGCTAGTGAGGGAATATATTCAGGCCATTCAGGTCATCCACTAAAACACGACTGAAAGTCAAACCGACCGTATATCCCTGGCCTTATAAGAGCCGTGTCGACGTATGAGAAGATTGGTGCTGGTATATGTGAACGGTGATGCGTGGTTCTCGAGCGCCCATGCAAAGCCCCACGGCTGACATCTTATCTAGCCCAGTTGTCGTTGTGGCGACTGTGGTTGCTCTCGTGTCCTGTCCTGATAGCCGGTTGTTTGCAAGCCATCGGTTACTCCAGTTTGGGTCGATCGGTAGTGTGTTTCATGATGCGGAATTTTCTTTCTTGCTCTCAGGCTGTACCTCGCCTCGCAATGCCCGGTGTCCCAACTTGGTGACGTCGTGGAATCACGCGAAGTGTCAATGGCCTTCAACTGATCAGACTGGCTGTGTTTTTGGATATGATGATACAATGTCTAGACCACCATTTAGGGCTCGAACAAACGTTCATCAAATATGCGTATAAATAAGTCTACGGAAACACTTGGGTCCGTCTTGAGCTAAAATCATGAAGTGAGCGAGGACGTTGTTACATCAAGTAATGCTGTATGAGCGCTCAACCTACCTGGCTAGGTGAAAAGTATGTGCGAATGCTGGAGCCACGTTTGATACATTCCCTCAACGAGTCTTTGTAACTCGAGGGACCACCTTAGTACGGCCTGGATCTGATCTGAACATCCCGTACGGCCCCGAATGATCTTGAACTCGACATTGTACTTCCAACTACCGTAGTATCCAAGAGGATAATCGTCAAATATCGATACCTCTGGGCACTGTGGTGTGACTGGCACCCCTTGTAATGTAACATTCTCATCTTTTGTGGCTATATCCGGACCCGGAAGACTTTGCCGCTGTTTACTATCTAGGAGGATGGATTATGGCGTGCCCCTCGTTGAGCGGAAATTTCAAGACCCCCGGTTCTCTCTTCATGCTTTCATTCCCTCTTTGCGCCGGACATCACAAAATGGCGGCACAGGATACGTTTGAACACATACTACGCCATGAAGAATAATGTCGTTGTTTGTTAAGCCTAACATTGCTTTGCAGTGGTTCCTCGTCATCCTTAGTTTCGATTGTCCACCTCGTTATTTTGCATATTCCATCCACCACTCATATACCCTTGGTCCAACCATCCATCCTCCACCTAAAAGTTTAAGTGAGGGTCGTGATATCAGTGCGAAGTTTCTGTCGGGCAGAAGTAAAAGAAAAAAAGGGGGTAGAAGACATGTTCCGCCAGCACTGACGCCAGAATTCAACAAGACAAAAGACAAACCATTGACTGCATGGTACAATGAATCATGAGCTTTGTCTTTCTTGGCGGTGATAATTATCCTTGGAAATTTGATCGAAAAGATCATTGGCAGTTTAAGCATTGTTGCTAATGCCGGAAAACCACCGAAGCCCCCAGGCCTTTCCCACGTCACCACAGCTACCGTTTGATCCAAACAACACTTTGTCCTTGCCCCTCCTTTGCCAAATTTCTGTCCTTGCACACACCTTCGCGTTCGCAACAACCGCAGTGAGCAGTCATTTGCTTTTTCGTAGGTCCAGCACTATTCAGAGCTTTCATTTACTCGGCAGCCACTAAACATTATTCTTGATTTCAAAAAGACATGATTTGGGTATTATTGCAGCATTATCTAGGTGTCTTTGACATTAAATTACTGGCGAGCCTGACAATCTCGGTAGGTTGCTCTCAATTTCCACCCGTCGACCCATTAGCAGAATCGATCATTCGGTCCCCCTGTACCAGATGATATGGCTTGACTAGCTGACCAATTCCAAATAAAGAAATTCCAAGACCTCGGCTCGTGGCTGCGAGGCTGCTACCAACCAGCACCATGACACCTCCTCCCTCATTTAATAACCCTACAACCATCCATAAACGGCCCAGAATCAAAATAATCAACCGACAAAAGTGGCCCGCCACCTACAAGGACCCATCGCCCAGCACCAGCGGCAGTGAGGACGAAGACGAGGACGACGTCTTGCCTGTCCTCCCCAAGAAGCACATCTTCCTCCCTCAAGCGACCACAAACGGCATCAGCGAGATCATTGTCGCCGGCATCCGAATGCCCGACTGCCACCCCGACAACGACGTCCCCCGCAACCTGACCTACAGCGGGGGCTGCAACAGACCACAGACCAGCATCTACGGTTTCGGGGACACGCTCTGCCTGGGCCATGGCACCGAAACAGCCCCGCTGACTCATGACCACAACGGAGTCGCCACTATCACAATCGACCGGGATCGACTGCAAGATTACCTGTCCGGGGACGCCCTCGTCGAGCATGGGCTGGACACCACTGGGTGGGAATTTCAGATATTCGACGACGGCGGAGAATACAGCTTGAATCAGGGAGACAACCATTATCAGCTTGGACCTGGCAATGTATTGGTCTTTCGCGGCCGGAGGAGCTTCCAACCTGGTTATGAGCCTGCCGATGGGGCCCAAAGCAAGAGAGGACAGGCCGACGAGTTTGATGGAATGGGCTGGGTGCTCGTGAAGGAAGAGGTTCCACCTTCTGGTGAGGGAAAGCGGGAGCCCGAGGTCGGAGATGGATCCTCAGGCTCGTCCTCCTCCGCCACCTTGATCGACGCATATGCCAACATGAACAAGGGCTAGGCGGTTATCTGGATAGTCCGTTCTGGGCAGCTTTGGTTGTTTTGGCTACGGTTGGCAGTACATGACCTTTCTGGTCATGCTCCCCAAATAATGGAACTACCCGAGCATCAGTGATCGATACCCAGTGCGCCGTCCTTTGAATTGAATTATTATGAGCAAACTATTCTAGACACTGGCAGTTGAGGGATATCACTCCAGCACAGTCACAGCATTTATTCTTGCCAGTTAAGCATCCATCCCCGTTACTGAAGACATCTATTCTAGCCACTGTAAGAAATCCAGCGGCGAGTGCTCCCTACAGTTGTCAAGATCAGTCCGTGTAAAATTTGTGGATCCATCGCCGCTGGTGAGCTGGCCTGGAAATATTCAATTGTCATCTCAACACTGAATCTTGTGACGAAATTTGACGTCCCCAGACCAGGCAGCCACCTACCCACACGCACAAACTGAGTATATAATGACGCACAAGGGTCAATCTATCGCCCTGAATCAGAATTTCCACGGCCACATGGTGTAATTGGCAACACGGGCACCGCCTCGCGGGTACCCCTGAATTCTGGAAAGCTCCCACTTTCAACCCGGCCTTATGGCACTTATTTCTCGGAGAGCAATTACGGTAAGGGCGCTCCGTGTTTGGGTGTTTCAACCCCCTAGTTCGAATCCAGGGTGCAGCAGTGGTTATTTCGTTTCTTGGCCCGATTTTTCTTTTTTGTGTTTGCCTTTTATTTGGCATTAGAGAATATATGACTACCTTAGACTGCTGTCTTAAAATAGCTGGGACTGGGCGGCGGAGTAGATTTGGTCTGCTCTTAAATTAAGTGTCGTTATAGTAATTGGGAACACAAGGCTGCAGTGGGACCTCTGGTGGAGCTACCGTTTTCCGTTTAGGTTGAAGCTTGTTTTTGTTCTGAGATACTGAATCTGACTATCTGAGCGAATAATATGAGCTTACGCTAATTACAACAGAGGTATTGATCCGGTCAGTATGGGATTTGCTTGACGTGATAATGTGGCGAATCAGAAATAAAGGTGTGAGTGATGCTTACACTTCTCGGCCAGCTAGTTGGAAGGATACTCATACCTCGTCCGCATCCCAGCCAATACCGGCTCTGAGCTCCCTGTTCTCTGCGGCGACGGATGGAGGTCAAAGTAGTTGTCCATATGCTCTTGTTGCTCTTCGTCATTTCCGTTTCCATGTCTTGAGAATTTTCGAGTCCTGGCCATTGTGTTGAAGACGGGCGTTGCTTTGGAACTACTCGACTCGTAGGTGCTCGTGAGCATAAAGCCCGCGGCTCTCTGGTCATAGTCTGTCTCGGAGCGTATGTGAGCTGAGGGAGGAAATCGAGGACGTGATACCGGAGACAAGCTGTATGTCTGGGATGTGTCGCCCGAAGTAGTACCCGAGCCTGAGCCTCGTAGATCGGATTTCGTCTTTGCTTGGAGGAGGACTCGCAGGGTCGGGATGCACGCGGCCATCATGGTCACGCTGGATTCGGTAATATCCCAGATGTAGAGTTCAACCTCGTTGTCTGCGCGTGTTTGTGTCAGCTGTGAAAATCTTGGGTTCTGTCCCTGGGAGAAAATTGGAGTAACGTACATGAGTCTCCAGACCCGAGCTGGGGGAGTTTCGCGCATCTGCATTCATGGACCCGGGAATCAGCAAGCTAAGCGTATCACACAGATGAGGTGGATCAAGGAGACGTGGACCCTCAGATGGACGTACTTGGCTATCGCTACTCCTCCTGCGCTATAATGATGAAAATGCCATCAGCTTCCTGTGCGGAGTGTCGGGGGCTCGGGTTCAAGCTCCATGCTTACATGACACCCATGCTCATCGCCACCAGGATACCAAGCTTTTCCTTTTTTCTCAGTGACAGGTGGTATAAGAATGTCCATGGTAGGATAGCGAGAGTAAAGTCCATCAAGGCCGAGTAGGCTGTCAGAATGGGATCATGTCGGTCAGTGTTCAGAAAAGCAAGAGCTTGCCCTCGGAAACGGAGACGTACCTCCCATTCCAATCCAAATCTTGGTTCCAACCTTGGGGGCCCAACACTGTCCCTCCCGCGTCATGGGATCCCACGTCTTCTCAAGCGGGCTGCACTGGATCCAGGGGACAAGCCCGCTGATGATGGTCGTGACATTCAATGAGATAATGATGAACCAGACAAACGTCCTTGTGATCCCCTCCGTCAATCGCAGGAGTGTTATGGCAAAGGCGGTCTTGGTCCACCCCAGTGCTGTCAGGGTGAAGCTCGCGCGCGCGCTCAGCAGGATGATGAATTTGGCAAAGTTAACGGGCGACACTTCCAGGTCCCAGCTATGTTTCCCGAGCTTGAACTCGAAGACTAGGATTGTTGTCAGGATGTCGGTCGCGATTATCGTCAACTGTTTTGGGGTCCAAGTTAGTCTTTGGCACAGGCCAATAAGGGGCAGGACTTGCAGGATATCGCACCCAGGAAGCTATCAGGATCCAGTCATCCCACCATAATTGCCGGCTCGTCGACCTCTTGCAGTAGACTCGAAGGCCAAGGAATAAAGTCGCGGCTGCTGTTAGGATCCAATGCGAGACTAGGATAGCCGGGCCGCGGTCGTCATGGGGAAGCTTGGCGATGTCTTCGGCGGACAGGGCAGTCCCGGACATTGTTTTCCTTTTCCGCGATGCCCTCACCGTTGAGAACTTCAAGCAAAGATCGAACTGGGGCTTGGAAGCGCCAGGTTGCAACAGCAAGCGGAAATGGTGAGGACAAAACGCAGAACCTGGCTGCTGGAAACAACAATGGGACAAGGGACGGGAGGGTTATCCAGGATCCTGGAAGACGGCTGCAATCGCTGAATTCCTATATAACTGAATTCCATGGATGTAACACAGTATGTGGGGCTCTAAGGGTCCTATTTATGCTTATATGAACGCTTGCTGCTCCCCACAAACGGCCAGGTACGCACCCGTAAGGTGGGCAGAGACCCCGACAGGAAATACCGGCCGGTGCACCAAACAGGCAGCTAAGGGTTCAATGGAGGGTTGGAGGGTGGCTGTCGCATGTGGGTCCGTGGGTGGCAGGAGAATAGTCCAAGCAGTTGCTGCAGGAGTGTGGAATCGGTGAACCATTCACTGGGCGGCATGCTGTAAATTGACTGGTGCGCTTGCAAATACAGGATGCCACACCACTTCGGCTGAGGCACACAGACACACACACCCCCTCCAGCTTGAGGCACCATAGGCTGCACGCAGGTCCACGCATGCATGATTTCAGGGCTCGGTGAGAATCCAATGTAGAAAACACGGCAAGTATGTGCGGGACCGGCTCTGGCGCATATCCCGTATGCCGATCCAATGAATAGAATGGGCCGTTTCTTTCCTACCTAATTATGCCCCTTTCTTATTCTGCGAGATGCCCGACGGAGAAGACTAAAAGTACGTGTAAAAGAGAAAGACGCAAAGCGTTAGAAGTTGAAGTTAGAGGAACATATAGAAGCAATGCAGACATAACCAGCACTGTCACAATCTCTGTCACCCGAGTACGCCAAATATCGACTTTCAGAGCTGAGCTAGAGGCTGCAATGTCCATGTACACTGCTCTGTGCCTGACGAAGAAGATCCTCAGCCCGGACTTCTCTTAGAGAGTGTGCAGATGTCGAAATTTGGTGGCGGCTCCACAAAAGGTCTGCTGCTAAGAGTCATGAGCGAACATTTTAGAACCTCATAGCTTGTCCAAAAGGAACGGCCTCAATCTTTCACACCGGCGATGGGCTCGATCCGCATCCGACCAGCTATAGCAGAACAAATACTACGTTCATCATCTTTCTAGCTGATGCTGGCGGAAGATAGGAGGCAAGTCCCAGTGCATTTCCGCATGCTCAGCGAATTGCAGGTGTGCAGCGACGGATGGGGTGCCCAAAACCATTTCAACAACAAACGCGGAAAAAACGAATTAATCACGTGTAAATATAATAACCGTTGTGGATCTTTCTGTTTGTCAGATTGAACCAGACAAAAGAAAGAGCATCTCCCTTGAAAACTTCAGACGAAATGTCATCCCTCGGCCTCTTCAGTCGTACCCCTCCCGGCACCCGTTATATAATCAGGAAAGCCAGGAAGAATTCCAATCTCAATATAAAACAGACCAGTAAAATTTCATGGCTGCATGGTGTAGTTGGTAACACGGGCACCGAAAGGCTGACCGCAATGAAAGAAGAAAGCTCTCACTTCAACCCGGCCTTATGGCACCATATTTTCGAAGAGCAAGTACGTTTTCGAGGAGCGTTTCCCCTGGGTGTTTCAGCTCCTTGGTTCGAATCCGAGGTGCAAAAGCGAATATTTTCTATGGTCTCTTTTCTTTTCTTTTTCTCTTTTCTTTTCTTTTTCTCTTTTCTTACACATGATTTTCCTTTCCCAATCCCCCCCCTCCCCTCCTTTTTCTTTTTCTTTTCGACACCTGGCGGATAACGCCATCCCAAGACATCGAAAATGGACATCAGCCCCGTTCCAACTGCTTTATCTCTAATTTCACCTCACAAGTGGCTCTGCGTCGGGACTTTTTTAGTCCAGCAGAACAAGCTGACTTCGGCATCCTCTGACAGAAACATCACGCGAGTATACTGCAAGAACCACCAAAGAGGCTCTGGGCTTCGGTTTGCTACGGCAGTGGGTTGTTCGAGCTTTGAAAGTGATTGCCCGAGTAGCCGTCACCCGTGACACGGCTTGGGTCAAGACCGAAACTTTGAACAGAGCAGACTGGAGCTGACGTCGAGGAAAACGGGCCAAGAATCAGCAAGCAAAACAGGTAGGTACCATCTCACTCAGCTTGAGTGGCTCAAGGTCTGCCAGTGCTGCCGGAAAGATCGTTGGCGAAAACCACCATGATGGTTCGATTCACGGGTGGCACGGTAGTTTGTTCAGCAACGCGATGCCCTATTTTATCTTTGCGGTACTTCTTGTGCCGTTCGCTGACTCTTGCCTCATATGGCCGGGACAAAGTGACTGATCTACGTACGATACTGGCTTGGCATAACATATTCAACAAGTTGTCTCAATGTTTTGGGGCAATCGAACTGCATTCTCAGAGCTTGTTTTGTTTGTATCTACGGTGTCATGAGGGTTATGGGTAACTGCTCCCCAGTTGTGATGGTCGGTTTCCAATCCCGTTGCCCTTCGTAGCCTGACTGCTGTTCAATCATTTAACCTCCATCGCCTTGATTTGTTTCCATCTCTTCTTTCAAACCTCTCGTCGTGTACCACGTGTAATTGTAACGAAAATACCATCGTCCATAGCAGTTCAATACAGGGAGCTCTGTGGCCAAAGCTCCTGAGTGCTGCACGAAGAGCTACCCCTCTGTCCTGCGCGTCTCCCCCCCAGTCTGGTGTTTATGGTCTACGAGATCTCATTCTGAACTCGTCCTTTTCCTTTCCACCACCAGAAGCCCAGCGCAAACAGTAAGTATCGCCCTTGACGTCTCGTCCCCAGGCAAGCTCTGGCCAGATCCTCAGTATCATCCAACTACTTGTACCCGAAGGGTTCGATACCCTGGTGATTGATTAGTCTGCTCGTTACTTTCCGTCTATACGTCTTTTCTGTTCTGTTTTCCCTTTGAAGTTCATTGCTCGGTACAGGCTGGCAGGTAATGGCGACTTAGATTTACCCATACCCTCTGCCTTGTCTTCTGTCACGCGCACAGCTCTCGTATCCCGCCTCGTCGTGGAAAACAAAGTAAGTGATCGGCTGAGACTCATTTCAAAGTCTGGAAAGGCTTCTCATTGTCTTGATTCATTGTTCAAACACTTCAGCATCTACGGTATTCGTTTGTTGACACTTTATAGGGGGTATAGCTTAAACTCTCAACGATTCTCGACCTCTTCTCTCGGTGTTTTTTGCGCCTTATTCTCTTCGCCCGTTAGTCTGCGCTTCCCGGTATTGCTTGTTGGTAGCTTGCATTTCTTGGTCTTGTAAGTTCTCTTCGTTTTGATTCCGTACCACTCCTTTGCGTGTTTCCGAAATAAAAGTTTATCGGTAGCTAACATGATCAAATGTGTGATAGGCCTTCGAATCTGAAATATGGCAGACGGGTTCCCTCCCAGCTTCACATGCTCTCGTTGTGGTGAGGTAGGCCATACGGAGGCATCCTGCTGGAGAAGGCCATTGAGATCCAAGGTTGACCGATCGTGTGCCGCTGGGCGGGCCGAGGCCAAGGCCCGTTATCGTCGGGACAGGGAAGAGAAGGAGAAAAGAAGAGATTGGGAGACCAATCCTCCTTGTGGGGTCGAAAACCCCTACTGGGAGCCTTCGGGCGACAGAGGCTGGGATGAGATCGATCCGGAACGACCCAGGCCTCGGAGTACTTACCAGAGGCCTGTGGTTCATCCCACGGATGAGAGGGGCCAAATCATTCGTGCTCCGTCCCCCGCGTTGCCCATTGCCGTTCCGGTTTCTGCCACTGCGCACCCTGTCCCGTCGCTTGGCTCAGAGCTGAGGGAAAGCCGACCCGCGGTTGTTGAGCAGCCGCCACTGAGATCACCCAGCCCGGAGCATCGCGGTTAGTGGTATATCCTTTTCTTTTTCTTTTCCTTCCATTACTAACATGCATGTTTCTTTCCCTTGTAGGCAATATCACGTCCATAGAGGTCACCGTTTGTGGTCGCATTCACGGTGGTGATGCCATCCCCGAGGTGGAGTATCAACACGTCTGGTCTTGTTGCGGAAAGCGAGCTGGATATAATGATGAACGCTGCCGTGCCCGATACTACTAGCTTGCGAGTTTTGTGGTGGTTGGACTTTTCTTCTCTGTGCTCGGAACAGCATCTCTTGGTTGTTTTGACGTCTGTCGTCGTTTCTGTGGCAGCCGTTTGGTGTTGGATTATTGTTTCTTTTTGGTGTATAACTATTGGTGTGTTTGTGTTGTATTAATATTAATGTACTGTCATCATTTTGTATTATCATTTGGCGTTTCATCTTTTTACATGTCACTCAGACAAAATGTCCGTTAGTAGAGATGGGTGTATTTTTGGTTAGCAAGAACCAAACAGGCCAGTCTCCTACCCCATAAAAATGACAAAACACCGGTTTCTGTTTTGTCGTCTTGTTTTCATTCTCACTAAACCAGGAGGCACCACTCATAAACCCCCTGTAATTTAGGGCTGATTTCGACCCCACGCCAAGCGTTGGAGCCGAGCCGCCCCGGGAATCAGTGGAACTTGCCGCGCTCTTGGCATTATTGGACGCCACAAGCGCGGTTCTGAAACCGAACTGCTTCATTCCCGACATTGCCGACAGGGGCCCTCTTTCAAATGGAGGCAGCCAGGACCGCTGGCCAGGACTCCTTTCAGTTGCGAACCTGGAAGCTGACTGTTTCCCAGTCCCAGTCAGCCCTTTCCCTGCCACACAACTGTCACTGCCTGGCGGCAGGCAGGCACTGAGGCGCCTCGGCATTCCAGCAAACCCAAAATCTCATTTTCGTCGGATGCTCGACCCATTCGTTTCCCTCATTTAACATCACCCCATTCCGCGACCCGATTCAGTCGGCCGCCGGTGCGTCCACATAGTCGGGAGCGCCGCCGTTCCCTTCGCCCATTTTTGCTTGCATTAGCCCACACACGTCACCGTCGGCAACTGGCATCGCCGGCCAGCACCTCAAATGGAACTCAAGAAGCTTGCTCTGCGTCTGGTCGGACTGGGACAGAGCAAGGACAAGAAGACGGCCAAGGACAAAGGAAAAGAAAAGGAAGGCGACTGCACCCCAATCTCATCCATTGTGCATCATGCTGGTCTCAGGCGAGACCAGGACAACAGCGACAGGCAGGCCCTGATCACCCAACGCGAGATGGTGACGTCGGCCGATAACCAGTTCATTTGCCTCTTTTTCGCTCGCCTGCCGCTGGAAATTAGGCGTCTCATTTACCGCGAAGTCTGGAGAGGGTATCTCGAGTCCTCATGTCGTCAGATCCCCATGCCTATGCCCAGGACCTCATCGTCCTCGGTGCCCGTGGTATCCACCGCACAGCCGCCGGTGATCGCTCCGTCATTGTTCAGCACGGATCTCGGGCTCCACATATACACGGATGGCACGGGCGGCACCAAACTTGGCCACACTCTTTGCCGGGTTCATGATGCTCCACCTGACCAAGGTGATCAGAATCGATTGAGCATCCAGCCGTGGATGTACCAAGAGGGAAATCATCCGCCCATGTGGCTCTGGCGGGCGTGGGTGATGCGCCAGCACTGGAACAGGCACTGGAAGTGCCAGAGCGCCCTCATGAAGCGCTGGAATCCAGACACGGGGAGCGTCACCGAGGTTGAGCGGAGTCCATTCTTGCCCATGTTTCTGACTTGCAAGAAGATGTGAGTTTGAGTTAATCTCTATTTGGATCGCATAGAGACTAACTGTTGAGTTTTTAACAGGTACTGGGAGACCATCGCATCCTGCTTCGAAAACATCACTCCCATCTTCACCTCATCCAAGGATGCCCACCGGTTCTTTGTGCTTCACCCGCACCCATTTGCGAGCCACATTCGAACACTGGAGTTGAATTTCACCGATCAGAACGATCACCTATTCCTCCAGCAAATTCAGCATGCCGATTTGGAAGGAGCTGAAAACATGAACATGATTCAGGACGATACCGAAGGCGGGTCCACAGCTTCGGAAGTCATTGGTGAGCCTGGAGAGTCGAGCACGGCAACGACGCCTATCTCCCATCAGTGCTCAACACCAAGATGCTGTCTGAACCTGTTTGGCCAACAGCTCCTTGACCAGATTCTGGACGGTATCCAGGCGCAGATTCCCAGTCTGAAGGACCTGGGCTTAACAATTACTGGTCGTATGGACCACGGTCCTATTCTGGACCGCTTTGCGTATTCGCCCGAGGAAGAGGCAGCTCCCGGTCAGGAAGACGAGGCTATGGAGACTGCCAGTAAGGAATCAAACACTCACGCCGCTGTGACAACATCTCACAAGAAGTGGGAACTGCCTGGGGATGTAAACATCAAGTTTGAAGCGGAGGGACTGCGTTATCTCATCCACAAGGGTGGCAAGCTCATCTGCAAGAGAATGGACTCGATCTAGGCCGACACCGAAATGGGGGTATGGATGTCTTGGGCCTTTTATATATTTTACTTTCGTGTGTTGTATTACTATCTACAATAGACCCACGCCTGGAGCGTTCAAGGGTGTCTAGAGGTCTTGAGTTTTGGCTCCCTGCGTGGGGGAAAATTGTAAGATGCACGGGAAGAAGGGAAGGCGCGGCTATCTTGTTTTGGATCATATTGCACAAATCGTGTTTTTGAACGGCGAGGCCGCCATGGGCACCACCCGGAGCAAAACATGAGCACATACACGGTGCATTATCACCCAGATAGATAGATACATGGCGTATTGGCGCCCGAATACCCAGTCAAGTTTGTAAAACCATCATGACGTGGCTTTATCGTTTGCTCATTCTCCTGAAAAGAACGTCTTGAATCTTGTATTGTGTTCTGCCCTCAAAATTAACCTTGAATGGTGACAGATCCTTGAATATGCATCATAAGTAGCCACCGTCCAAGAAGGTGCTTAAAAAGTATCGACACCTTTCTAGCACACTTTGCCGGTTTCGAAAGCCGTCTCGTGTCTCTCAGCAACACCACCAGGGTTCTTCCAAGCCGCAAACTTTCTCGCCGACAGACCCAGGTCAAACATGTGGTCGATCTCAGCCTGTGTGCGATCTTTCATGTCAGGAACATAAAAGTATGTGATGACTACACCAATGACGCACAATCCCGTAAACACAAAGCCCGTCTTGGCACGCAGATCGCCCTGGTCCGGGTTGAAGATGTAGGGGAGCACAAATCCAAACAATGCACTGGCCGCTCCGGCGGTGAACCAGCCGATTCCCTGGGTTTTGGCGCGCAGGTCGAGGGCGGATGTTTCAGCCCCGACGGCGAAGGAACAGGGCCATGCTCCCAATCCGCAAATGGTGATGACGGCAATCATGGTTGCTGAAGTGTACCTTTATTCCAGAAGGTGGACAGTCAGAACCTCGACCCAAGTGCCAGCAGCATGCTAGGAGAGAAAGGGAATAAAAACTCACCAGACAACAACCGGCCCAGACCAAATGCCAGCAATGCCCATCCCGCCCCAGAGCAGGGCAGCGATACCCAATCCTCCCATGATGAGAACCCGTCTCTCGAACCGATTCACAACCCACATGGAAGCAATATTCGCCAGGAGACCGACAACAATGCCCAGAATCAAGACGATAACGCTCAGGTCGGCTTTCATGCCCACAATCTGGACAAAATAACTAGCCTTTGAGAGCAGAGTCAACCCAAACAGCTGGGGGATGAGGGCAGCAAACATGACGATGCCCGTGCGTTTGAGGTTCTCGCCGCGGAAACAATCCATGTAGGTTGCCGCTTTCCCAGACAGGTTGTGTTCCTTCTCGAGCTCGATATTGCGCTTGATGCGGGCGACGATGCTCTCTGCTGTTTCGGCTGTTTGTACTTGCTCACCGCCGCTTTTCTCGCTGGCACTGGTACTGTCGTCTTTCGGCTTGGTTTGAATTGCGTCTCCGTGTCTGCCCTCGATGGGTTCCGCCTGGGTGGTCATAAAACGCCGCTGCATCCTGATTGCGTCGCCGTCTCTGCCTCTCCGAACGAGGAAGGTTGGACTCTCGGGCAACACAAAGGCCATGATGATTGGCAGGGCGCTAAAGACCCACTGAGAGGCAAAGGCAATCGTGTACCCGTTCTTCATCTCTAGACAGGCAAAGATGACCAAGGCACCGATGACCTGGCCTAGGAGGGTGAAGATGGGAAAGAAGGCGAGAAGAGGACCTCTCAGAGTCGGCGGGAGGATCTCGCTGAGATAGGTCTGCGCAGTGGCCATGACCATACCAATTGCAGCACCTTGAATACCCTTTCCTAGGAAGAACAGTCCCCGGCGGAGATCGATTGATGAGGCGTCAGGGAGGTTGGAGACGTAGCAGATTGCAACGCCCACGGCTGAGAGGAACGAGCCCACGGCGAGGGAGGCTCTGCGACCGAAACGGTCCTGGAACCAGCCGGCCACGATGGCGCCTGGCATGGAAAGGCCGGGCGAGATAAAGTTCCAGAGGCCGAGCCAGAGGGAGGGGAGGATCCATTGCGCTTTCGGGGTTCCAGCATGAAAGAGCTCGCCAAAGTCCCGCCTAGCGGTAGTTGCCAGCGTCAATAAAGGCCGACGAGAATTGAGATGGAGAAGGAGAAGGGCGGAAGCTTACTGGAAACTCGGCATGGCAGAGATGGTTCCGATAATAACATAGTCGTAGCCATACATGAGAATCGCCGAGGTCATGCCAAGGGCATAGTAGACGACCCGCCGATATTTCCTGACGGATTGCCAGAGGGTGAGATCCACGTCGGGATCGGGGCCAGTGTTATTCTCCATCATGCTGTGTTCCGCCGAGGCGATGTTGGCGGATGAGGTTTTGGACGGGACCGGGGAATGAGTGACTGTAATTGGGTCAACTCCGACTTCCGCACCGGTTGTCGGCGGTGGTGCTTCTTTGCCGTCTATGTTTTGGTCCGCCATTTAGAAAGAAGACAGATGACGTAAAAGTAAACTGGAGAATTCAGGCACGGAAAGTGCGCCGACTGCTTCCGTCTCGTGTTGAGACCGAATTCAATTGAGGGGAAGGATCTCTGTTTTGTATCCACCCATTGATCAACAGAAAGACGGAACAAAGTCACCGTCACATTCGTGAGGTGGCAGATAGAGACGAAAGAAGCAGCAAAAATCACCAAGACCCAACAATCTGACACCATGCACGAGCAACGCCACTAATTTATATGGTACCGTGGTATCGCGGTGGTTGGCAATGGCTGAGAGCAGTTGGCTAAGGAAGCCAAGACCTCCCATATGCAACTGGCAACCCCTTCACGACAATTCTTCCAAGGCGTTATAGGTCTGCTTGTAAGCTTACCATTAACAGGACCGCTTCACATGCCACAGCAGCCAGAGCAATGGCGATTACACATGTCCTGCGAGTGTCGTGTAATCTGCCCACGTCGGTCTGATGCGCGACATGCGGCTGCTCGCGTGCTTGTGAGACTCGGGTTGTGTGTGTTGTTGATTATCGGTGTCGGTCTCACGTGGAAGGACATACTAGCTATGACTAGCAGCCATGTTGCATATATTGACGGGAATGCTCAGCAGTGAGTGAACACAGGGATCGGGGCCCGTCTTGATGAGACTAGTAACCCACACCAATGATGGTGTTTTATGCTCCCGACGTTTGCACCATGCATGTGTTTCTTCAATCTTGCTCTTTGACCTGGTGCCTCAGCTGCTTGTCCTGGAAGGAACTTGGTAGATCACTGATACCCCTCTCTGCTTCTCCCATGACATGGATCCAATTGTCCCTCTTGCTCCTTGAGCGCGATGTGTGATGGAGAACTCGCTAGTCTCAATATTTATGGGAGGGTGACCTTGTGGAGGCAGATCGGCTTTGTCAACGCTGGCCTCTGATTGGGCCCACTGTCTTGTTATGGAGCGGGACCCATCGCGCCAAGGGCTGGGCAGATATGCGGGGGAAGCCATTCAGATCGTCGTTGGCGTCCGCTGTGGACATGTGGACATTCAAGTTGTGGAGAGACGTTGAACTTAAGCAGCTAAAACCTGGGGAAGGAACAGGGGTAGAGATCAACTAGGGCCAACTCGGACCAGTTGCAGTCTCAAGTATTCATGCGTGAAGATGAAAGAAATGCCTGAGTGATAACAATGCCAGTTTCACGCTTAAACAAGGGAGAGGATATACACGTACAGGTATCCGTAGGTTCATCTTGTGAGGGCCCAGGGGCACTAGAGATCGCACTATGGAGTGCCTGAAAGTCTCTCTACATTTATCACAGGTCAAATCTTCCACTGTTCCACTGTTATGAGATATTTAGAAGCTATATGTGCAATTCATACTTACACTGGTTTGGTGGTGCCATTCCGTACACTTGGTATCGGGTAGTGTACTGGTGCCGTCTGTCTAAGTATTGGCGACCAGGCCTCTGGGAGTGTGTCTGATCCTTCAAGGCTCGAAATAAATCTATTATACCGAATGGGCTAGGTTCGGATTGCTTGAGTATTTGGGTTGCCGGATCTGGCTTGGAGCTCTTTCTGGTAATTTACCCCTATTTCCACAACCCCTCAACCAGCAGGATAACACCAGCAACCACCCTCCCGGCAAAATCACACCATAAGAAACTGAATTTGGCTATTTGAATATACTTTTGAGTCGGTTTGGGTTCATTTGGTTTGGTTTATCCCGAGTCCTGTAACCTGTTCTGACCTTCTCGCCAAGACACGCAGCGACAATGGCGCCATTGGTGAGCTTTGTCGACGATTCATGTCTTTCGATGTCTATGAAGATGGATTCTCAAATCGACGTTTGCGATGAGATTGACCAGATATTGGATGTTCCCGTCAAGTGCTAAAAATGAGACAGCTGGACCAGGACAATGAGAATCTGAGCATAAAGATTGAAACTCGCTACGTCGATCTTTTGCAACATGTTCTCATTGTGAGTCCTTGACCGTCGTTGGTGTGTTAAAATCAGCTCCCAATGCGCTTTGAACACTGACCACCAGTGCCGTAAACTTGCTACTTATTTCCCTAGGACGGGGAGAGTAGCCCTGCTAGAAGCATGCTTAGAGGCAGCCCACCACATCAACCCAGACAGCAACGGAACTCCCAGCCCCACGCCGATGCCGACACCAAGTCTCATCTTATGCTTATCGGCCGAGCGGAGATCTGTCTCCTGCTGGCGGACGTTCTTCACCAGCTCGTGGGCCCAGCTCGACTGGACTGTGAACTGGTCGGTGTAAACCTCTGGAAAGCCGGAGCCGGGCTGGCTGAAGCGGATGGTGTTGGCAATGCCACCCGCGGCGGATGCGGCTTCCTCTGGGGACATGTCGCGAGCATGTGACGTAGGAAAGCCCTTCAAGATAGAGAACGGGTCAAAGATGAAGGTACCCTCGGTGGCAGGGGTCCTGACGTCTGGACGGTTGAACGAGTTAGTCTAAATCTCATTGTCTAATACAATCGAGTAGAAGGAGGGCCGAAAGGGTCACTCACTGGTACTCCACATGACGGGAAGCTCGCGAGCCAGTCTCTCTTCCCCTTTCAAGAAGGGGCTACCATCGAAAAGCCACTCGACCAAAACATCGGTGCCGGGTTCGGCCTGGCGCCAGCGTATTTCGTACTCGGCGCCGTGATAGAGCACAGCGTACGACGCGGCGGTGTTGCCTGGTATCAACGCATCCGCGCCCTCTGGGTAGGAGCACGCCTTGCCTCTCCCATCGCACCAGACGAACGAAGACAGGCAGATTCCTTGCTCGTTGCAGCTTGTGTCTTTGGCAGGGTCAAAGGCCGATGAGACCGACGATAAAGCTGTTAGTAAGAAAAGCGTTGAGTACATCATTTTCTCCTTTTATCGGCCTTCACGCAGATGCAGGCTTCGACAATCTCTTGTACTCTCTGGAAAGCAGTTCTAGCACGGGGCATGTTTACCTTTATTTAACTCAGCCCTAGCGCCGAGATTGATGCGGCCGCTCTAGATGGAGACGGACAGGCGCTTATTGGTCCCTGCATTACATTCGAGTGGCTTTTTTGCTCGTTTGAAGACTCGGCGAGCTTCACTACAACGTCCTAGGGTTGCCTTGGAGCATCCTTAGCTTCTTTCTCCGGCAACTCGGTAAAGACTCTAGGCACCGACCTTGGCTAAGATTGCCGTGTTTTCTTTGCCCCTGTTTGGGCGGGAGTATATGAATTGTCACTTGATTATCAAAGTTTTGAGGTTTATATGGAGTATTTGCAGGTAGTTTTGTTTCAACGAAAAAGAAACAGGGCCATATATGCAAAGCACAGTACTATTAGACTGCTGATATCAGAGTTCAACAAAACTAACCAGATATTAAACTCTAACTTTGCAAGGAATTCAGATTCGAAGGTTTTGTAACACCAAAAACAAGATTTTTCTCATTGAACTCAAATACTAACTTTCCATATCGAGGAACAAAAGCAAAAATATTATTTAAGCCCTACGAGCACTCGAAAATGAAAGAAATCTTCAGGCCAGCGATACCCATGAGCAAGCTCGTGTTAAACTCCCAAATCCCAACGATACTCAAATATTCTCTTATTCATCATGGCCGCCGCCACCGCCTTTGCAATAGTGGAGGGTATCCACGCCGTCGTCGGGTTCGTCCACTCCGCCACCCCGGACAGACCCAACCAGCATCAGACCACGTTCCGCATTCAAGTCGGTCTTGATCGCGCGGACGGCTTAAACGGTGCTGGAGGCCACGCACCAGACATCCGTGTCTGGAATTAAGCCGCCGAGTTCCTGGGGGCAAAATATGACCCCGGGAAAGTGGCTTCGGGTTCGTTCCGGGACGTGATGGTCAGTCTGAAGAAGCCTAACCAGCCCACGTACGCGCTGTTTACCGGCAACAACGATGCGGTCTGCATCGCGTACATCACCAACAGCTGGGCCGACGGGCAGAAATATGCCTGGGTCGGTAACTGGGCCGAGACCTGCCAGCAAAACTGGTAAGAGTCGCCTTCTCCTCAGTCTTGTTCGTCTGTGACCACTTCCGTCATCACATCTAACAGTGGTATGTGCACGATAGGTATTACTCCAACATTGTGCTGGACGGCAAGTCTCTGAGTTGTGCCTGGGTTGATCGCAATGGCGACGTAGCCACAACCGGTTTCCAGATGCGAATCCATGAATTTGCTGATGATGATGGCAACAGAGGCAAGGATACCAGCTAGTAGGCTCACTATTCCCCGCCCCCAAAGCCTCTAGATCACGGCTGACTTGAATCCTGCTGCCAGCTACTGCGCCGGCAATCCTTCTCTCAAATGGTACACAGACTGGGAGCCTCACTCAATCACGTACTGGACTACGTCCCAGAAGAGAGGCATCGAGGGTCCAGATGAGCTTCAGTCGGCCGTTGCCGTCGGCCCGGTAAAGCCCGCAAACGAAAAGCGCAAGAGACTCATTGGCACGCGGCCGTACTTCAACGAGACGCGTCTCGTCCGGTCCTCTGACCCCGAACACAGCGCCGTCAAGCTTTGCGAGAGCCCGTCGTCGCTCGGGCCCGATCTGGTCTCGCTGCGCGAGGGCAAGTACTGCGACATGTCGACCCGGGAGGTTCTACCCCTTTGCGGCCCAGGCGTCACCGGCAACTGCTTCGACGACAGCGTCAAGACGCTCAGAGTCCGTGGTGGCGGTGCCATTATTGGGCGGGACGCCGTGATGGACAAGGAATACTCCGAGGTACTAGACTGGAACGCCTAGATCTGGATCTGCTTGCTTCATAATGTGCTAACACATTCGGAGACAAGGCCAGGCGCGCTGAACAGACTGTGGAAGGCGGGTGTGTTGTCAGGAGTTTTACTTACCATGGTACTTCTGGTGCCTGTCGAACGGTCGCTCAAATGCGACTGCACGGCGTGCGCGCCCCCCTGCCTTCTGTGGGCTCATCCTGTAGAGTAATAAGTAAATTGAAGTCATCTCCAACAGTGATAGACAGACCAAAGACGAGATCGAGAAGATTGATTACTAGCCGTTGGCCCGCTGGGTAGTTGGACTTGATGTCAAATTTAGGTCATTTTCACGATTCCCGTCCTGGCCCCCGGGCCGTAGAAGCTTGACAGCTGACAGCTGACAGTGCTCTGGCAGGTGGCTACCACGGCGCCAAGGCCGGTTGGGCCCCTGGGCAAAGGCGGGGTGCATTCTGAGCTCCACTACTGACAACCTTGGCGTGTCCCGTGCCCCACAAAATGACAATTGAAGCTCCCACCACAGGAAAAGTTCAAACTTGAAATTCCGGCCCCGCGATTGACACCATCACGACTCCCATCCACGCAAAGTCAGCGACACCATGAGCAAGTCCAAGTCACGGAAGCGCAAGCAGACCGCCCAGGTCGATCTCCCAAACAAAGTTGTCAAAACCACAGCGACGACCATCACGCCTCCTCCCGATGGCGCGCCGACCGAACCGAAAAGCCTGCAGAGCGTCATCTCCGAGGAGGAGCTCGAGATCACGGTTGATACCCTGGCAGCACTAGCAAAATACCCCAGTTTGCTCAAGTCGAAAGCATGCAAGGACCTCCGCGTGGCCGTCTACGACTTCCGACAGGCTTGCAACACCGGTGTCAACAGCGCTCGTACGTCGTTACTCGCACCCCGACGCTGATAAATATTCTCCGCAGAGGTCACTAACACGTCCCTCAGCTGGTACAAATCTCACAGGCCAGATCACGGGCGCTCTCACGGATGAGAAATACACGGAAGCGAGAATCCTCCTCTCCGAGATGAGGATTCGTGGCGAAGAACCGAAGCTCGGCGCCCTCTGCCGATGGGTGCGAGACCTTGATGTTATCAGCGGCTTGTCGACCGTCCCGGACTCGGGCAACGCCCAAGTGGAACGCACCGCACGCGAGAAGGAGTTGATAACAGTCATGGATGCCATACTCCGCGTCACAGGGCCCGTCGATAGCAACCCGAACGCGGCATGGTATCCCAACTGCCCGATTGCGCTGCAGCCCATTTGGAATCTCCGACCGCCCCACGAGCCCGAGCAGGTCTATGCATCAGTGCTGGACAAGACCATATTCGATTCAGCGCCTCCATCTTTGGCGTCCGACCTTCGTGTTATCGAGGTCACTCCTGGCCCTCAGCGCAAACCGCCAAACCACCACGACGCGATACTCTACACCAACGCACCAGGCGCCATCCCGCTCTCGTCCGACAAGCCGGCTGTAAAATGGCACAAGCACCCCACTGTCCCCGATCTGGGTTTAGCAACAAATGTCTTGTCGCCTGCGGAATGCAAGGCCATCATCGCGGCGGGTGAGATGGTCAACTTTGTGCCCGATGCGCCACTGAGAGAGGACGGCGACATTAGCATCTTGGCGCACAACTTTTACTGGGTGGTGGATCCCGCATTCCACGACACGCTTTGGTCGCGCATCTCCCCGTTTGTGCCAGCGTCGGTCAATGGGCGTCTGGCGCGTGGCATCAACAGACGGTTCCGCGTGTATCGCTATGTTCCTGGGGCCGAATACAGGTGTCATATTGACGGCGCGTGGCCTCCGTCGGGTATCCTGCCGGATGATAGATATGTGTATGACGCCTCGCCGCCGGACAAGAAGCAGAGCTCCCTGTTCACCTTCCTCATTTATCTCAATGACGAATTTGAGGGCGGGGAGACGACCTTTTTTATCCCGGCCGCGCGAGAGGGGACGCTGAATGCGTACCCTGTGCGGCCTGTCATGGGCGGTGTGGCTGTATTCCCTCACGGGGATACACGCGGTGCGCTGTTGCATGAAGGGACTGGTGTGAGGAAGGGCGCCAAGTATGTGATTCGAACCGAGATTGAGTATGACATTGAGCCTTCAGTCGAGGCTTGAGGTTGTGTCTTTGTATTATGTACATAAGTTGGATATACTAATGACTTGATGACATTTCATTCGACTTTGCAATTGCAGAGTTTCGTTGGCCGTGTTTTCGGGTGTCCCGTGACCTGACACGGAGCTCGCTTCGTACTACACTAGTATCGGTTCAGTCGGGGTCATCATTGTTCCGACATGACATTGTTTAGCACCACGCGATCAACGGTCACGCCACGGCATGATTTCACTTGACACTATCAGTGCCAAATTCACAGCTTTATATGCCAGGCACTGGTCTTTTTTTTACGATCTAGGATTGGAATTTAGTTCAGCATTCTGTCATCTAGATCCAGTCTCAGTATCCCATGGTCCATATTTCAGCATTCCATTTTGTATATTTCACCACCAACAGACTCAATCACGCAATGTCGGATTCATACTCAGCCACCAATCCAGTGCCGCACCCCCAGCCGAAAACCTTGCGTTCGCCCGAGACCATGCCTGTCGTACCACATCCCGACGAGCAAGACACAGAACAACAAGAGACGCTCTTCCACATCTCCTTGAATCCCTCTCAGCCCGAAACAATCGTGTTTCTCCACGGCCTATGGTCTTCCCACCTGGAATATGCCCTTGTCACGCCGCACCTGAATAATTACCACCTCATACTCGTCGACCTACCTGGCCATGGCGAAGCTGCCTCCCTCGCGGACGATGATGAGAATCTGACCATGCCAGCGATGGCGGACAAAGTGGCCCGTCTCATCCGTCGACATGCGCACAACAGGCGAGCTCATATCGTGGGTCTTTCCATGGGAGGCTTTGTGACCATGAGTCTGGCAGATCGGTATCCTTCACTGTGTCAAAGCGCGTTTGTCACGGGGGCTGCGCCTTTGGAAGGCATGTTTGCGTTCATGGCAAAACATTGTTGGGTTGTTTATGGGCTTATGTGGACGTTCAAGACACTGCCGGATGGGATTTACTGGTGGCTTTCGGAGGTCAGTGGGTCAGGGCATGTGAAGCGGTTCAAGGAGCTACGGGTTGAACAGCAGAGAAACTTGGATTGGAGGGTTGTCAAGGCGGTGTATTGGAGTATTCTTGAGAGTCTGTCGGGCGAGCAGGGGTGGGAGGTTGTCAGACGGTTAGGGAAGACGGAGCCGGGGAGAGTCAGGATGGTGAATGTCTCGGGGGCCAAGATGGATGATTTGGGGAGTGCAGCCGGTGTCAAAAAGGTCTGGACAGAAGAGGGGGCGTTGACGGTGCCGGAGAGGAATAGAGTTGTTGTCATCAAGGAGGCAGTGCATGCCTGGGATTTGCAGTTCCCAGAGCTGTTTGCCAGGGGAGTCGAGGCTTGGGTCAAGTGCGACGAGTTGCCTGTCGAGTTTGAGGATCTGTAACATTGAATAAGACGTCGGCTGTCACTCTCTTGTACACATGTATACCCAGCTCGTCTCTGCTGCGCTAACCCGGGCTTGATGGACGCCCTCGACCAAGCACCAGCAACCGTCACTCCAGAAAGAGCCCCGACTTATAATCAAGATATTGGGCTGTTCCTTCTTCAATCTGATGGCATCCCCCCTCACTGGGTGCAATTAAAGGTCTTGATGATGGCTTCGTTTATCTGCGCGGTGTGGCACCCGGTGCATCGACAGAACTGGGTTGATTCCCAAGTCAATATTGGATCTGCAATCTATTGTCTTACATGGATGTCATCACTCACCTTTTCGGCTCCAGGGAGGCTACTCGCGGTACCCTCGTGCTCAACACACATGGCAAGGTTGGCCTTTGTCAATGGCGGCCGTCCGTCGATGATCACGTTGGCGATACACTGGCTGGAGTTGATGATATCAAGACAGGCGATTTCATCCTTGGGGCACTTGTCCACCGCAGCCTGGGCGTTGACAATTGCCACGAGAGCAAACAAGAGCCCGAGATTGAGCTTTGTTGTGTACATCTTGCGATGATTTGAAGTTGATCCACAAGGAAGCGCTCGTGAGACCATCATGGGCAACATATCCAGTCCGTATCGTGAGGTTGCCTGACTGCTATATAGGCTCATCCGCCCTGGGTATCCTTACCCTTACATGCCGGCCAATATTGGCCACCCTGATCACAATATACCGTCTGCAGTCTTGACTGACGGGGTAATCTCTATCGGTAATATGTTTCCAAGCAGACAGTCGTGGTATCCCGCTTTACCCCGAGAGGTCACGGCCCATGATTGGCCCGGACGGTTGTACAAAAGTACTTGATGTCTTTTTGCCAAGGCTACGTTGCAGATACTTAGACCTTCGAGAAGCCGGATAACGGGAACTCAATATTGAGGCACGGCGTTTAATCTATCTGCTTTTGCCCAGAGGTCTCTTGTCATGGTTTCGGCACTTCGGCCACACAAGTAGTAGCACTGGTGAACCCCTATGGCGGCTAATCCGGATGCCTATTATATGGCTGGCCATACCATTCCAGGATTCAGGGTGACAGGAGGTGCCTGTTGTGTCTCGACGAAGGACTGTTCTTCTTGTAAAACATCGCTCTTTACGGGGTTCACATGGTGAAATCGTCCATCAGCAGGGACAGCCACCAAGATGAGATGCTCCTCGGTCTTCGCACTGGCGGTCGCCGCCCCAGCCAGCGCCATTGTCCGATTCCACTGTTCACAGCTGGTCGTTGAGAGACTCGACCCGCTGGTCAGCCCAGGCATGATACCATCGCCACATGTTCATCAAATCGTCGGCGGTGTATGTCCAAGCTCTCCTTTCTCTGTCTGTATCTGGGATCCCTCACTCAGTCGTTCTGACCGACATCTTTTTCGACTTTGCCACAGAACTCGTTCAACGCAACGATGCACCCCGAGAAAGACATGCCCGGCGAATCGACCTGCACGACGTGCCAGTTCAGCGAAGACTTTAGCAACTACTGGACGGCAGTGCTCTATTTCCGCGCCCAGAACGGCACCTACAAACGTGTCCCTCAGCTGGGCAACAACCAATATGAGAAAGCCAACGGCGGCCTGACCATCTACTACATGCAAGATGCCATCTACGATCCAGCTCAAAAAAGCAAAGTCACTGCCTTCAAGCCAGTCTGTATCCCTCTCCCCTGTTGACTTGCTGACACATGGCTGACTGACAATCTGACCGTGGAAAAAGGGCTTCCGCATGTTCATAGGCGACATCAACGCGCGCTCCCTCTCCGAAGCAGCCCGGTTCCGGTACCTAACCTACACCTGCATGGACACCTGGACCCAGCGCCAGCCCGAGACAATGGCCTTCCCCACAAAGAAGTGCAAAGAAGGTGTGATGATCACCCTGCGCTTCCCAACCTGCTGGGACGGCAAGAACCTCGACTCGCCAGATCACATGTCCCACATGTCCTATCCCGAAACCGGGACCTTCGAGTCTGGTGGTCCCTGCCCGGCTACTCACCCCGTACGAATGTCCCAGGTCATGTACGAAGTGCTCTGGGATACCAAGCGGTTTAATGACCTCGACTGGCCGGCCGCTGGGTCTAACCCGTGGGTGTGGTCATTTGGTGATGCTACTGGGTATGGGAACCATGCCGACTACGTGTTTGGCTGGAAGGGAGATGCGCTGCAGAGGATCTTGGACACGCCCTGTTATTTTGATGAGCCGGCTTGCAAGAAGAGCGGTGCTACGTTGCAGAGCCTGGAGGAGATGAATAACTGTCGGTTGAAGACGGTTGTGGATGAGGATATTGGGAGTGATGCTTGTGAGTTTTGTTCTCTCCTGGACTGTACAGATTTCATGTGTGGAATGGGGAAATGCATGCGCTGCGTGCTAACAATTTCTCTCAACAACAGGGTTGGATGCTCTTCCCGGCGGGTTTCAGGCGCAGTACCATCCTGGCGATGTTTGAGAGCTCACGGTCTTTTCTTGTGTGATGTAGACGGAAGATAGTCAAGGAACGGGCGGGAGGTGGACTTGACATGCCGTGATACGCCGTGATTATGAAATAGAAAGGCAGAATAATGTTCACCTGCACTGTTGGGGGTGCTATTCATATCTAAACAACGTGAAGTAATCGCATCGTCGAGGGCTCCAGCCACATCTTATGGGTTACACTGAGACGGTCGCCACCTCGGGAGTCCGAAATTGTGGCTTTGACTCCGCAGTTCATGTCCGTTCAACACTCGAGTACGAACCGTCTCTCATGGCTTCTCATGCCGTGAACCCTCAGCAAGGAAAGCACACAACAGCATTGAGACCATGACAGCGGACAACAAGCACGGAGGTACGGCAAAGGGGCCAGTCCTCGTAACCGGTGCAAACGGCTACATTGCCGGGCACGTCATCGAGCAGCTCCTCAGGGCCGGGTACGCCGTCAGAGGTACCATCAGGTCCGATCCACGCGTAGCATCTGCCGCCAAAAGACTCAGAGAAGCCCTCGGAGACCAGTTGGCAAGTCGTCTTGAGATTATCCAGGTTTCAGACATCACGGCGTCGAATGCCTTTCATGATGCTGCCAAGGGTACGTTGATCCTTCACCTTCTTGTGGCCGTCGAGGTGTATTTCATCTGAGCAGTGATGCTCACTGGAGTATATACTTACTTTTACCGATAGGGACCACCGCAATCGTCCACATCGCCGCCCCAGTCAATATCTTCACCGCTGACCCTTCATCCTTCATGCACGCCTCTGTTGAAGGTATCAAGCAGGCCCTAAACGCAGCCTACGAAAACCAAGACACTGTCCAATCCTTTGTGTTCATGTCTTCCACTGCTGCTATCATCTCGGAGAAGGGTGGAGACTATACCTTTACCGAGGCAGACTGGAACATGTATGCCGAGAGGATGGTTGCTGAGAAAGGAGTCATGGCTGCTCCACGGCATGTGGTGTATGAAGCGAGTAAGGTGGCTGCTGAAGGGGAGTTTTGGAGTTTTGAGGAGAGAAAGGCGCCAAAATTTGCCATGACTGCCGTGAATCCGATGTAAGTCGAGTTTCCGCTCCGGACCACCTTCGCTCGTATTCCTGCTGGGGAAAAGGCGTAGACGTTTGGGCTAGAATGCATGAGAATATTGAATTGGGGGAGAAATGGCCGAATGCTAATGAAGGCAACAGAATGTGTGCGGGACCACCCATCGTCCGTCCAGAGAGCCCGGAAGAGATCCATCTCTCGACAAAGATGATATGGAACATCTTTAACGGTGTGCCCCTTGACAAGGCGGCCATTCCCGGAGTTTACCAAGGATATGTGGACGTACGGGACGTAGCTGCTGCGGTTGTATACACAGTAGATCATCCGGGAGAGACTGACGGCGAGAGACTCATCCTGGCTCGCTGGTACTCGCCTCCGCAGGCAGTGGCAGATATCTTGAGAAGGGAGTATCCTGATCGAAAGAGCGCAATGGAGCATGGAGTCGAAGGAGCAGGCTATGAAGTTGGGTATGGGTTTCCTGCCAGGATTGCGTTTGATGGCGGCAAGGTGGTCAGTATCACGGGGAGGGAGTATATCCCTTGGGAGAGGACAGTGGTGGATACAATAGAAGCTCTAACGCATCTCCTTTGAGGCCCCTAGGGCGGGCAGAGAAGAGTTCAAAACAGGCGCCCAGGATAAAGAGGACGGGTTTTGCCATATTGCCGTCCATGATTGATATTACTGGGTTTGGTGAAGTGGAATGAGAAGATAGGTCTCAGAGTGAGAATATTCAATATCATATTGGGATCCAGAACACATGAGAATTGGGAGTCGGAAGATGTAGTTAATACAACGATTCAGTTCAACCGCTCGTTTCGATACGAAAAGAACTATCGGACAGAACGGAAAATCTGCCCAGCCCTATGGCGAATATGCCAACTAAACAGATCTAAGAAGTGCTTGGATATCAAGAATTCGCAACAAACGCAAGATTTTAGGAAAATGAAAGGAAATTCCTCTCGCCCACATCAGCTCGTCAGCCCATCGTGGGATCAAACGGATTCCATCCCTGTCTCGCACCACCGGGGCTATGGCTGGCCTGGAACCCTTCGTACGGATTTCCAGCGGCGCCCGTGCTTGGATCCACTTCCTTATACGCCGGCGCTGGACTGTCCGTCCCAGCCGCCTGACCTTCGGCGACACGCTTGAAAACGTTTGCCCTAACCTTTTGCAGCTCTTCCCTCGACTCGGTGAGCTTCTTTTCCAACCTGCTCAGCTCGTCCCCTACACCCTTGACCCTCTGATTCGCTTTGGCAATCATCTCGTCCAGCACTCGAGCGGCCCTCTCCACCCTCGCTCGACTAGCTTTGATCTCCTCGTGGAACTGCATGTCCGTAAAGATGTTGTCGAAGAATACATCCATCATGACATTGCCGTGGTTGATGTTCACCTCGGGCAGATCCCAGACCGTTCCCGGAGGCGCAAACCTCTGTGCCTGCAGAACCAGCATCCTCGCGCCCATGACCTCCGTCTCCGCCTTGTGCAGCGCATTCCGTTCCATCATGTCGTTGAAAGTCCCGCCACCAAACATATCGACCCGTGAATGCTGGAGCGCCTCCTCGACGGCCCTGAGCGCTCCTCTCATACGATACTGCGCCTCCCCTAGCAGACGAATAGCGTGCTGCTCGGATTCCGCCCTCTCCTTGGCATCCTGATACTCCCTCAACAGCCGCTCGACAATCTGCTCTTTCTCGTCCTCCTCCGGGAACCCGGGCGTCTCGCCCTTGAACAAGCGATCATACAGATTGTCCAGTTCCTTCTGGGCAGAGTTATGCCGTCTGACCACTTCGTTCAAGTCACCGGCGACCTTTTGAGCTTCCACTAGACGTTCCTTCAAGTTCCGATTGATCTCGCCCTCGCGATGCTCGTCCTGCAAGGCGGCAAAATACTCGGTCTCTTCTTTTTGGGCTTTGGCTTCGAACTTGGCGCTCTTGAGGGTTGCTTTGTAGGCGAACCGACGCATCACACTGTCGCGATATTTCTCGTGGTCTTTGAGCTCCTTCTTGCGGGCTGCGTCGAGTTTCTTGAGGCGAGCTTCCGAAGCCGCGATTTCGGATTGGAGGTCTGCTATGAGTCTGTTTTGGGCTGATAGCGACGGGATAGCATGGTCGGTCTGGGAAAGAGTTTGAAGCAGGGAGTTGTTTTTGGCCGATGCTTCACGGAGCCGGTCTTGGATCGATGCCATTTTGGTGGTTTGGTGAGATTGATGAGATTGTTTCACGAAGTTTGTGAGACGTTGTTGGTCAAAGTCTTCCACGGTGGCGTAAAATGAAGGCTAAAAAGAGACGTTGGTGATTGAAGATGACGATGACGATAATGCAAATGAAAGAGTCAAGCTGTTTTAAATGACGAGAGTAAGAAATGGCGGCTCAGGCGGCCTCTCAAGGCCAACGGCGTCATCCCATCTCCAACACCTCCAACGCCAAGCCTTCATCTCCAGGCTCCGATAGGCAGATTTTCGACCATTTCTCGGGTTTTCTCCGCTTCCAAGTCAACTGCGCCCCGCGAACTGTGACGCCATCGGATCCTGCACTGTAACCGCTTGATATCATCGTAACGAGACCAGAAATTTGCGCAACACGACGAGGAAGGTATTGGCGGTATCGTCAGTCTACGGTCTCAAGTTGTCGCTGGTTGGCAGCTGGCAATGGTACCCTGCAGCTCGGCGGGTACAGTACAACGTCGCTGACAAGACGAGATGGGTTCGGGTTGCTCAAGTCAGGATGTAGAGTCTGAGTTGACTGCAATTTTAGACCTGGGGAAGGGGGATGAAACTCGATAACGGTCCCTCAGGCAGACACGGAGGATAGGTATGTACAGTACCCCGTATAATGTGTACCGTGGCAAAATATCAGCTGCAGCATACACTGCAATTTTAGTGTCAGAAGAGAGGACCCCTCTCAGCGGGGTGTTGTTGCCCCTCAGCCCCTGAACATGACCAATTCAGGGGCTTTGTCAACATTACGCAGCACAAGTCAACATTACAAAACATACAACATCGAAAGGATTTATAGCTCTATACCGCTTGAACGGTTGTCAGGGAAGACCACCTTTTGGGATTTAATTCCAGACCTGCCGCAAAGTTGAACTCCTGAGCCTGTCTTTGAAGCTGAGGTTTGGGTTTCTCATCCATCCGAACCATCCCGCCATGTCATCATCCATGGACAACCTCGGGCAAAGGGGCGCGTTTGCGTCAACTCTAATCCGACTGCCAATTTCCCCGTCCCTCGCCCGTCTTGATTTCCCAATCGAATTCTTTCCTTGCAAGACGTCCTCAATCAGTCTGTCGCTTCCCAAAAAGCCGAAACACCACAAGACATCTATGTGTTCTCTATCTTGATATCATCTCGGCCAAAATGGCAGAACAAGATTACTACAAAGACGACCAGCAGCGACAGCAGTACCGGTCTTCTCCCCCGCCCCGAAATTCTTACTATCCCGTCTATCCCCCAACACAGACTCCCGGCGTTCCGCACGACCAGAACACCACTGGCTACTCGCCGTACCAGAGTCCTTCACCGGTTGGTTCAGCTCAGGGCTACATTCTGCCTCAGAACACCCCTCCTCGAGGTCAGATTCCATACTTGCAATCCAACCATGCAGACACGGGCAACATCTATTCCGCCTACTACTCGAGCCCGTCCCCGCCTGCGCAAGGTTATCCTGCTCCGCAGACTTGGCTAAGCCCACAACCACTGCAATGGTATCAGCAGCAGCTGCACCTACAACCGTGCCAGTCGTCGTACTCCACATCTCCGTCTCCCTCCCACCTTCCCCCGTCGACACTGTCACAGCACAGCTTGGGAAGTATGAATGTCAACCCCATTCTCGGCCCCAGTCCTGGGCCCGGACCGCCGGCTGCCGGTTCCGGTCCCAATACTAGCTACCATCAATCTTCCAGTCCCGCTCTTGGCCCGACTTCGCCGCCCGCAAGTGGTGCTCTCAGCCCCGGCGAGCATGAAAGCCACTCGAACGACAACGAACAGACCGGCAGTCCCCAGACCGACCCGCAAAGCGAACAAGACCGGGGCCTCCTAGCAACACTATCAGGCGGAGCAGGCAACGCCTTTATTGGAAGCAAGTTCAAGGTTAGCAATGGACAACACAACACCATGATCGAGACTGCCGGAGCCGTAGCCGGGGCAGTCACTGCGAACGTTATTGAGGATAAGCCCAAGAACCAGAAATATGCCACAGGTTCGAGCTTTTACTCACAGTCACAGCAGGGTGGTCAGCAGCAGCAGCAGCAGCAGCAGACTCATGGAAGCACCGGTGGAAATGCCGGCGGACTGGCTGGGACTTTTGATAAGCTGGGCGGACTGCTGGCTGGAAAGAGTGATGGTGCTGGCAACACCAGACTCGAGGTCAACCCTCAGAGTCCAGGCCAGGCACAAGCTCAAGGACAGAGCAGCTACGGGTCACGTGGCCAAGACCAGAGGAGCTATGAGTACGGATTCCAGGGGCAGGGACATGCACAAGTACCCCCGCAATTCGGCCATCAGTACGCTCAGCAGCACCATCAGCAGTACAACCAGCAACTGTACAATCAACACTACCACCAACAATACGCCCAACAGCAGTACGCCCAGCAGCAAGCAGCAGCGCTCGGGTACAACAACATCCATGGCAACGCCAAGGGGAGCGGACAATACGGGGGTCAATATGGATACCCGTACAGCTACATAGGACAGCCGCAGAACCAACCTGGCTCGCAGTCATATAACAGCCCACCAGCAGCTGTGCCATATGATGAGCAGTCGCCGTCCTCCCCTCCGTATGGAACTTCTAGCTCCCAAGAACAACGGCAGCACCAACAGCAGCAGCAGTATGGTGGAGGATTTCAACCTGGCCAGTCTCCGCAGTATGGGGGAGGTGCAGGTGGGTATCCACAGCAGGGTGCAGGTCATCATGGACATGGACACAGTCACAGTAGCGGGGGTTGGTGAATGATTCTTGTTCGGATGGACCTGAAGGGGTGGGTAAATACAGACTATTACTGGTACAGAGTAACGGGAAAACCCAACAAGGTTCTTTTTGATCAAGTGTAGGTGACTACATACCTGAGTGAGCAATGTGAAACGTGGTGAACATGACAGAGAGATGGTTCAGAATGACTCCTTTCTTGAATGCGTTGTATGGCGTGAACCTTCTCATGAGATAAGTTCCATGCCTCCCTTCCGATAATGCCGAGTCATACCCAGGCCGCCATCTCGAGGCAATGGAATGATCCACATGACTTGTACATCCGAGTAGCCAAGCTCTACCACCATCTACATAGTTCGTGGCACATATTTGACAGGACAAAGATGAACGAAAACATGTCAGCGACATGGACTTGATGAGGCAGTCAATAGCTCTCGTTAATTGGCACAACCTAGCCCCATCGCCCATAAAATGACGAGTCAAGCAGGAGGCTCCAAGATATCATGATGGCTATACATACAGATGCGTGTGTGATTCCTCGACACGCAATACTTGTTGTGAGCAATCACCCCCTGATTCATTCCCAACGCTGCCAAAAGGTTATATAATATATAGCCCATGCCGCAAAAAAAGGGATGAAAGCCATATCAACAGAAATCCCATACTTACTGGACCAGGCATGCAGACCAAAAGCCACAAAGATAGAACATGGCCGTCCATCCCTACAATTCGAGCAAGGTGAAGAATGGAGTAAAAGCAAAGGGGAACGAAAAGCAACTCCCAAGAGCAATGCCAAATGAACGGGAACAGAAACTGGGAGGAAGAAAGCAACCAAGACAAACATGCAGGGTGATGACCACAGATGAAACACATCCCATGTCAAGACCGTTTGGCACCAGCAACTGAAAAGGGAGACAATGTAGACAATGCCTATTGTCTTTTCGGTCTCACAGATTGGAATCACCCGCCCTCCAAGCCAAAGTCCAACCCGAAGCCTTTGTCCATTTTGGAGTTCATGATCGTCGGCTTTCGGAAACATCCAATATGGTAGAGACCTATCTGGCCATCATACCTCGAGAGAGCCCCCGACGTTGAGCAAGACCACAGGGAACCAGCCAAGCCGTGCTAGTTTGCCGCCATGCATGGAACTCGTCACAGCAGGATTCGTAACCCGTCATCATGATGAGAGAAAACGCCAAAAACACCTCCATGCCGATAGCAATGACGCTCGTGTCAACCCCAGGACAAGCCGCAAAGATGGAACAGAGACCGCGGGGAACTGCAATCGTGTAATGGAACTGCCAGAACAAGGTGAATCAACAAAACGGGTAGGTTGGCTGTTGAAAGTTGAATTGTAGCTGAGTAAACAGCGGGGAAAAAAAGACCATCGGCGTCATTCTCTTGTTTTCTGCAAACAAGTTGTCCAGATTTGAGCTTGAGCCCCAGCGACGTATGTGTGTTCAATACAAGCTTGCCATCTGCGCCATGGCAGGAAATGATCGGTGCTGTCCGCCAGACAACCAGCGGGTGCTGCTAGCGCTTGGTCCTCAGAAACCAAACAGCGCTCGAGTTTCGACCAAGAAAGAGTTGCCTGGTCAATTGACAAGCCCATTGTTCAGAAAGACCTCGCAATGACGAGCGATAAGACGCGAAGAGCCCACACCAATCGTTGTCTGTCGACACTGGAAGCCACCCAGATGTTCTCAAGCACTGACGACCTGAGCGGCGCCGTCCCGACGCGCCCTGGATACGGGAATCTGGATCTCGCCTTCAGAATCAGATCCGTCATCTGCTGCGACACGATCCAACATGCGGTCAATGTCCTCCTCGCCCAGAACCTTTCGTGGCCTTGACGGCACAGTCAGCCCCATGGATACGGGCAATTGCTTCAGGCGAAGGGCCGTCGAGTGCACGTCAACATGGCCATGAGACCCAGCGTTGCCGTTGAGCTTTCTCCTTGGCGTAGCTCTGGCGTAAGGGGATCCATACGGATCGTCAACATCCATCTGATTGGGCGACTTTTCAAAACCAACGCGCTTCTGCGAGTGCGACTGAGAACGGGCATGGGTTGGCCTGCCGCTTGGGAGGCTCTTGCGTGGCTGCCCAGAAGGCAAAGCGGTTCGTTGTGTTCCGAGGTTCGATGGCCCAGGCTGCGAAGAGGATCCTGGGAAGGTGTGTTTGAGGCTCGCAGAGTTTCCAGGACTGCTCATAAACAAGAGCGACTCTATTGCGTCTTGCTCTCGCACGTTCTGATGGGGCGAGAAGAGGATGGGATCAACAACGGGTGTTCGGTGATTTGCGTTCCCCAAATACGGACTCGGCTGTCCCGGTGTAAGAGGGCCTGTATTTGGGGAGGGGTGGTGAGCCCCTGAGAGAAAGGTCGGCGTGTGTCTCGGGATGGAGTTCCTGCGTGGGTGGTGGAGCTGTCTCGATGGTTGTATGGAGACGGGAGGAGCAAGCCTATGTGGATGTGGTGCTTTTACTGGGGAAGTCAGATTCGCTGTAGAGCCAGAGTGTGGTGATTTCCTCCAAGCCGAGTCATTCAAGCGAGAAGGGAACTGGTGTTGAGGTGCGGTAGCGGGAGTTGTGTTATTGCTCCCTCGGTGAGACGCGGCTGACAGTTGTGGGCTCGCCGATGAGCCGTTGCGCAGATGGATTGTCGAGTTCGAATTGCTCGACGTAGGCGACCCTCCTTGCGAGGCCAATGCCTCGACCTGGTCGATTGAGTGGGACTGCCATCCGTTGTTGACCTTTACCATGGCGTATGAAAGACGCTCCTTCAGAGTGGCCGAGATCTGGCAAAGAGTTAGCATTGTATCGTGGCCGTGTTGCTTGCTTGTGACTCGTCGAGCCAGGACCTACCTCGCCGATGCGACTACTCGTGGTCGAGGCCATGCTGACCGTGCTTGTGTTTCTCGAATGGCCACCCATGCGGACTGGCGACGCGCTCGATTTATCACGCGTATGCTTGACCACGCCGTCAGCCATTCTCTTCCTCGATGCAGCCCCGGCGTCTCCCACGTCCATGCTATGATCCGGTATCCTCTCCTGGGCAGCAGCAATCTGTGAAAGCTGCAGCAGCTGCGACTCCTGACTCGAGTCCCCCAGTGGCCCCTTGTTGGGACTCAGGCGACCCTCGCTGGCGGGCGGGGTAAAGACGAGGTCGGTGTCGTTGGTGGAACTTGTGCCTTGGGAATTGCTGCTCGAAGTGAAGACAGGGTGTCGTTGAGACGATTGCGTTGTACGACTGTCGTGGCCAGTCATTGTGTCGGAGGGAAGTGACCTTGACGGGTTGGAGTCACCACCTCCTGGGAGCGTTGCGAGATCGCGTCCAGTCGGGTTGCCGCTGCCACTGGGTTGATTGACGCGCAGTAAAGTCGCGTCCTGACCAAGTGCAGGTCGCGTTTCTCGCTTGTCTTCTGTTGGCTGTTTATCGCTATCTTGCTGCATGTTGCTCTGGAGCGAGGCCGTGGTTCGGTCATGTGCAGCTGGCTGCATTGTGCGAGTGTCTTTGTCCAAGACAGGTCCTGGGTCGAGCCGAGGCGGGATCGAGGCCGAATCCAGGTTCATCGTCGGCGAAGGTCGCAGCAGCTCGAGCAGGGGTTGGGGGGATGCGAATTGGCGGCAAATGAGCCCGACGGCTGGCGATGCTGCGTGAAGCCAGTCTTGGGGTGTGAGGGCTGCAGCGTCGTTCAGGAAGCCGGGCAGGAAGCAGGAATTATGGTTTGCGAGATTTGGCCCAGGGTCACAGCCAGCGAGCGGGTGACGGGTGACGGGCTTGGTTTGGTTGGTTACGCGGTTCGCGACGCCGCCCGCCGCGGCCCAGCCAGAGAGTTACTGGCTCCAGTGGCTAGCAGCTGGTGTGCACCCGCACTGACCCATCTAAGAGTGGCGCCCCACTGCCAGCCCGCCTGCCAGCGTTCAAATGACAACTGGCAAAAGTCCCAGGTCCGAAATCCGCCAGCACACAGCATCGGACAGTACGGAGCACGAGATGAGCCACGCGGCCTTTCCACGAAAACACAATTCGGACTCGGCTCAACTGAACAGGAGAGGCCTTTACGGGGAGCTTGGTCAACCGCGGCTTCAATAATGATCAGATAATCTCGACCAACACCAATATTCATTACGGTTGTCACGAACGAAACACTGTTGTGTTACAGAATGGCGGCTCAATGAGGCGTATCTGTAGTAATGAAAAACAAGTTTGTCCAGTCCTCGGGTAACTCGATTCGGTGGGGTCTCGCGTTGAAAAAAATGGCGCTCTTTTTTTCGTCGCCACATGCACTTGGCAAGCGGGAACACCGACCACTGCAGCCAGTGGGGAATGGGGCACATCCGGACGCGAAGTCACGTGGCTACCAACCTCAACCTCATATAACACTCAACCAACTCGAAAAGGGGAAGCTGAGCAGGTCAAAAAAGCTTGGAACTCACTACACTGGGGGTCATCTTATTATGCTACGAGAATCATTTCACAGGCCACTCGTTGGCTAATTCCAGGTATCAAGATCAGTGGCTCCGGCTCTTTCGAGATCTTATTCCTGACAACCTGTTCGCTTGAGGCCTCGTTGTCTTGAGGATATATATGTATATCATCAAGGATGATGCTTCTCAGTCTGTCAAATATACCAGAAGAGGATATCCGAATACCCCTTCAGTCTCAGCCAATACCGGATCATAAGGGCCAGCCGGAAAAGAGTCTTGGAGTTTTGGTTTGAACTTGGTCTGCTTGACTTGAAGCTGTCATCTGAATTAAGCACCCCACTTGCACAAGCGAGCTGAAGATAACATGCCGTTAGATTTCCGAGACTGTAGCTGCACGGTTGTAGGGGTCTTTCCGCACGGCGGGTGCGGATTGCCCTTCCACTGGCAGCCACCGCGTACAGTTCTCCAAGCCCGCGACTGGTAGTTGAAAACTCGAAACACATGCTCAGCAAAGGACAAACCATTATAATGGCACGAACAACGGCAGAACTGGGCATTTTCGAGCTCAGGGAGTATGTCGACTTTCTCAATGAGTCGCAGCTCCTAAGCCTCTTGTTCCGCCATACCAGGTCCGACCAATGCATGCAACTTTTCAAGCAATTGATGTTACATCACGAGAACGAGAAGCTGGCCATAATCCAAAGAGGGTTGCAGCACAATCCAAAGTGGTTTGACCCCAATCCGTGGGAAAACCTGCCCCCGGTGAACCTGGAGAGAATGCTTCGTGGAGAAGACTCTGAGTCGCAGACACCACTACAGGGGAATCGAGGTCGCCGAGCGAATATTGACTCTCTGCCGACCGAGTTACTGAAGGAGATTGGCGATTACCTTCCGCTCATGTCGAAAGCTTCATTTGCCTTGACCAGCAGGCGTTTATACCACGAGTTTGCGCCAATCTATCTTGCACCTCTGTCCGGTTTGTCAGCGATGAAGCGGTTCGAGTTCCTTCAGCTGCTAGAACGTGACTCCAGCTGCCTGGTAGCTTGCCCTGGCTGCCGCAAGTTGCACCATTGGAGCTCTGCGGGTTGCCGCGATGGAACCGACGACAACGCCAATAACAGCCCTGCGCGACCCTACTCCCCTCGCTTACATTTGCGACTGCCGCCGTTTCTCGGCTACGCTCTGATTCGGACAATCGGTCGGCTCTATGTCAAATATGGTGACAAAAGCCGGCAGTGCACGCAGCTTCTCGATTTGGCGCGTACCCAATCTCAGTCGCTGTGGGAACCGTCGGTTAGAGCCACTAGAAGTATTTCGATTCGCTTCATCAACGACCACCTCATCTCCCGAAGCCAGATCGCGATTGCGCCCTGTCTGAACGGCGTGTTTACCGGTACTTCGTTTTTGACCCTCATCAAGGCCTTCACCACGCCACAATTCCAGATCTGCGATCATCTCGACTTCCCGACCTTTCTTCGCTACATGGACCTACTCAAAGCCCAAGACAACTACGGCGAGAATGACAAATACCCCTCCATCTTTTCTACCAGCATCACCGAGACTTGGGGAAAGAAGGGCGCCCATTGCGAAGACAAGTACAGCTTCTACAAGATCTGGGGTGGGGCCGATAGGTTGGGAATTATCAAACTCGGGGCCGGCGAGATGGACAGTCAGGCCCAAAACGAGACCTTATCTCGCGCCCTTCGTGGCATGTTGTTCTGGGGATTTCCGGGCCAGGTGCGCAGCTGCAGCTTTTGCGCCACCGACTTCGGTCTTGGGGTCCAGACGGTTCCCGGGGCTGGACCTACACTTGTCATGTCGGTCTGGAGAAACCTTGGAGGGCCTTGCAAGGTGGGGGATGATGCATTGCGCTCCGCTGGGAGATGGAAATGGGACTCGCACCGCAATGTCGGAATCGAGAAGCCCCTAGGCGGCGATTGGGTTTTGAAGATGGCTGAGCTTAAAACTGCCGGCACGACTACGCGTGGAGCTATTTACAAAGGCTTCGAGTCGGTAGCCAGAGGAGTGGACCCCGAGACCCTGAAGCCGACGGACTTTGTCCCACATTTGGACCCGGAGGATACCGAAACTTTGTGGCATGGCAACTCTGCCTCCAACAGGTCGGCTTTCTTCACCATCTATTCCAGCCAGTAAGGGCATTTATTCCCGCTGATCAAGGCATTTAATCTCGCAAGTGAAGGCGCCTGGTCCAGATAGTTAGGGCACCTACTCGATCTTGGTCAAGGTATCCATTCTAGCCAGCAAGGACATTTCTTCTCGGCAGATAGTTCATGTAGTGTATTTGAGCGCACTTAGTGAACCCATCAAAACGCAACTAAAAAGTAGATGATACGGAATTCGTAATGTGTAGCCCTAAGTAACTCGTGTGAGAGTGGTGTCTCTTTATCAGGCCACCAACGGCGTCGGTGAGGGCTACCGTAACTACTGGGAAGGGAGAAAAGCAGATGATGACATCAAATTTAGGGATCCGATTGTTCTTTTCGATGTAGCGAATGCAAATAAAGAATGATAAACAACATAAGACAGCGACGCAAGCAGTTTGTGACCCCGAGAAACGGGAAATATTATTTGAAGTCACTTAGAAGCCATGATAAGCCAGAACGCCTTGAGCCGAGTATCCCAGTACTACGTACGCCCCAAAAACAAATTCCCAGGGGCCTCCGTTTAGCACTGAAATGTTTCATCGATGAGTGTTGAAGAAGGTGCCAGTGCTCTCAGCCAGATACTTGCAGATATTATACAGCGATATCACACAGCAAGGTGCTGGCATTGTCCGGCCCACTAAAGCTTCAATCAGCCTCGCGTGAGGGACCAAAGTCGCACCAAGCCCTCTTTGCCCAAGACTGCTAGTATCCCACCCGAAAACCTCGCGCCTCGCAGCAGACCGCCACGTCCCATAATAGTTCCAGTTTCAAGTTCTCCTCAGAGAAGACTCGTGGCAGGAAGGTCGAGGATTTTGAGCCCAGGCCGTACATCGATGCCTGGTTGGAATTTAACACGCTTCATAGACATGACTCCTGGGAAAGTGGGCGACACAAAAGTGCTCGAAGTCGTCATAGGTGACTTTGATGACAGAGGGCTCGGATTCTATCTCGTCGTTTCCCTGGAGGACTTTCACAATCCACTTGCACCCCTTCAGTGGTTGGGAGGTGAGTCGTACTTCACCCTCTTCCGGGTGGTAGGTGATCGTGGCTCCGGTCTGGAGTTCGAAATCGTGCATTATGTTCAAGTTGGCGCCGTCTTGCCAACATCTCGCCAATTTCTCTCCGATCATCCCCCGCGGATCAAGATTATCGCGATGGGCGACCGACCGATGCGATTCCCACCTCCACTTCTGATCATGATATCCCTGAACTGATCCGTGTTCGCTCACACCTCCGAAATCTTTCCAAGTCTGGAGGTTAACGACCCGGCCAACCCCGGGAATATCCTCCACTTCCGTCGCGCATTCTGTAGCACAGTGATTGCAACTTTGGCGGAGAGCCTTCCCCGGACTGGAGAGTAGCTTTCGAAGTGAAGGTAGAGCCACATGCTGTGTCTCTATTGCGGCATCCCCGAGCTTCGCGGCCTCGCCGATCAAGTGATTTGTTATATGCAGGCTCAGTGCATCATGCTTTGGCCAGTGGTATCGTGAAATATGCGGGCATGGCGCGAGTGGACCGCCGTTAAGGAAACATTGAAGCAGGAGTTTGAGAGAATTTCCAGTGATTCTGCCGACATCGCCAACCGGGTCGATGATAATCCGGTCTCTCAAGAGCAACGCGCCCTCAGCAGAAAAGACTAGGTCGGTGGTGAAGAGCACTTTGGCGAACTGGTTATAAGAAGCCTTCCTGTATGCGATCCTCTCCAGCAGCTCTGCACACCGCGGTGCACCTTGTTGTCCCCTCGCTCTTTGAATTGCGATTGCTCGAACGATGTTGTCATCCAGACATCTTCTTCTTCCGAAGAACGCGGCGTTGCGAGTCGCGGGGTGGCATGATAGGTCGCCAAACTGGAAGGGTGAGTGGATAACCATGCATTCCGGGCATGCGATGCGGTCTGGGTAATCCCGCTCCATCAATTGCAGAAAATGCCTCCGGTCGCTCTTAGATTTAAATTCGAATACCCTTCGTCCTAGCTTGGCCTTCAGTTCCTTGTTTACAAGAGCCAAAGCCGCGACAGATCCAGGTGGAAGAAAGGCGACGATTGAAAGGAACAGCTCTATGGGCAGATCTCCAAGTCTGAAGTAGTCAGTAAAATGCGGATTATCGATCTGGTAGTACTCAGCCTTCCCAGGCAGGAGACCGCAGATTGGAAGTCCGACCCAGGGATTTGGCACATAGCCTTCGTACGAGCGCTCCACGCCTTTCTCAACCAACTTGATGTAATTCTCCTCCTCCTTCTGCAAAAGATCGAGGAAGGTGGACTTGTGGGAGTCGTTTCCGACTACCAAGCGATCGAATAAGGCCGCCTTTTCCTCGACGGCAAGATCCTTGACCCAGGCGTCTCGCTCCTCTGGGGTCATCATAAAGAGGAGCTTATTTCTGAGCGACATATTTGCGATGATGGAATGGTTTCAAGCGAGTTGAGGACAATGCGACAGGGTATTCGAGTTCGACCGCACGTGATGTGAGACGGACTAGACCAAAGCTTTGCGGTTGTGCCTGACCGACGATACCTAGTGGACTCGGGAATTTTGCCGGCGCCGTAATGTCCGGTAGGGAATCGATGACGGGCAGCTAACCTGCCGCTTTGCGTCGAAAAGTGGGTTTATCGGTGAAACGGTGAATGTAAAATCTCCACCGTCGCTCAAAAGGCTGAGGAAGTTGATCAATGGATAAGATCTTGATTACTGAACGGAAGACGACAGAGAGTGCGTTACTGTTGGTGTGTGTTAGCGACAAGCTGTGGCTGGGCTAGTTGCCGGTACCAGATAGGCAAGACGCTCCTGGAACCTGGCGGTGGTGGTCAGGTTGAATGCATTTTCCATGTTGGGCGGAGAAGGAGATGGCAGAACCCCGACCTTGAGTCGTACAGCTAAAAGTTAAATTTACAGAAACCCCTAACCACCAGTTATCCCAAATACTTGAAGGCGTCTTGAAACTCGTTCGAAAAATGGGGCTTGAGCTTCGATGAGACCCCTTCGAGGGGATAGTATAGACCCTGCAATCAAGCAACCACATGCCTCTATTTCCAGCAGAAAGAAATACCTCCGACAAAAATGGTAAGCCGTGTTTCCTTTCCAGGGTGGGTCCCGCCAGACATGCCTTGAACCCGGTCAATCAAATGGCAGTTTTATGACTAAATGATTACAATTTACCCTGTTGATCACCTACCTGGATCTGAACACCAGGAATATCTGATGTTTCCAACAATATCACGACACACGACCTTTCAGGGGCCGTGTATTGTACTTATTTCCTCGTAGTCAAGACTAACTTGTGCTGATTAGGCAACCCTGAATGACTTCAATGTGAACTGGGCGGAGCGGATCACTGGGCATCAGACCCACACAATGGCAGACGAGGACGACATACCCACAGATTCCAGGCATGAGCAACTTGAGCGACTCCTCATCGCGGCCACAGCGGTCGATCACATGCACGAGAGGCACCTCGCTCACGAGCTTGATATGCTACAGCTGAGACAAAGCCGCGAATTCGACTTCATGCGCATCCAGCACTCACACGAGCTCTCCGTGATAGAACGCAACTACCGGCATGAGTTGGATGTCCTCCGCCTCAGGGATGATACTAGTACAAAGGCCGATAGGCAATATCTAGAACCCACGGATGGGACGATGCGGAAGCTCTGGCGTTGGGTGACTGGCTGGCTTGGATTGGTGCTTTTCTTTAGCTCGGCTGGGATAGCCACCATCTACACCACAAGGCTGTTATTAGCACTTTTTGGGCTATTCTTAAAGCTCCTTGGGCGTGTCATGGGGCGTTGATGATGTCAATATTTGAACCTTTGACCCGGCCTCTCTCCCCACATTCTTGACTCACTTCAAGTGGGAGCATGACCGTCTGTACTTACTTGAGATGGGCAAGGTCTTTTAAAGAAAGCGAAGACACTGCAATCATCAGGCCTGCTATATAGCCGCAGCAATATATAGCAACTACCAGCAAAGTAAAACTATACATTTTGTTTCATCTTTAGTGACTGACTATGTTTATCACCGGCTCAGTAACATGGAAATGTAATCACATCAACGTTGGCCCAGAGAAAGGACAGCGAGAGAGATCTGGTTTCAAATCTCCTCGAGCCTCGAGGCTATTCTTATTCATGAAAGGCAAGACGGCGCAAAAGGAGAGTCTTAACTGGCAAGAGCAACCAGTTTGACTTTACTGGTCTCAAAGAAATAACAGTGCAGCAGCTCAAAAGCACTCCAGCCATATTTTACGAGGGCCAGTAGTGACATATATACCACCATCTGTTCACCCAAGTCCATGCTTTACACCAGCCTACTCGCCAAGAAAAAAGTCGATATGTTCCATCTTCTCCAGAACAGCCACGACCCTCTTATAATTCACGCCCAACCATGCCAAAGCCCCAACCAGCCCAACCACAAGAAGAGCATACCCAACAACACCGACAAGAAAGCGACGGGTGCTGCGGCGTCTCGTGGTAGCAGCCTTTTGCAAATGATCAGAGGTAATCTCAAATATAGCCCTCTCCTTCTCCGAAAAAATCCCTTGTTCCCAGCGATCGCGGAGTACCTCAGCCTTGCGTCTGCGGAGGATATTCCACTCCTGCTGCCAGACATCGCGCATGGGGAGAAACTCCGGTAACATCTCTTGCAGGAGGATCTCACGATGTGCTTCGCTCTTGACGTCCGTGTTGCCGAAATTGATGTCAATGCGCTTCATCTCTTCCATGGCGTGCGATAGCCTGATGACGTGCTTGGTCTCGTGGAGGTTGACGCTCTCTCCGTCGGAGGTGAGCATTTCGAGGCTGGAAGTGGCTGTGATGATGGAATGCTTGTCGGATTCCTGGGTTGAGTTAGATGAATGAGGAAACTGAGGTGAATGAGGAGGTGAAGCAGCCTTTGGCCAAGTCGAGTGACTCGGGTTGGAATGCTTGGCAATCATGTAATCTCGGCTAGTGCTTGCGGGAGCTCTTGCTTTCCTAAAGTAGTGGCCCATCGTGAATGGTTGTCAGAGCCTGGCAATCCAGAGTAGAGGGGTGTAAGGAACGATGGAGTTGATGAGCAAACAAAGTGTTGCGAGAACAGGCAAACGAAAGCATGGTACGAAGTAAGGCAAGGGCCAATCTGATGATGGATTGGTGAATACTGTGTGGGTTTGGGCACTGAGCGACACAGACGAAAAACAGAGATCTGTACCAGAATGCCATGTTAAGGATGCCAAGGGTGGGGTCTTGAAAGGCACGAATCTGCCATGATCAAACGTCGATGTTATTATTTTTCCGAGTTCTGTTATACACGCATCTGAGATGCGATATTTCCAGCAATTGGTGGGTTTGAGGCTGGGTATCTTATTTTACAAGAACATTACAAGATAGCTTGGAAGATGATGGCTATGTAAGGAAAGCCCAGTACAGTCGTATATCCGATGTTATACTACTATGATGCTGAATACCATGTTCCGTTGCTCCTAATACAAACCAGATTGGCGACCAACAAGATAGCCAATCCAGGCCAGCAAGCCGAAGAGCCCAAACGCACCCAACACCAGCAAGCCGATGAGCCCAAGCGCACCCAACGAACGGATTGCATCCATCACGATCTTGACCCGGTCCTTGAAATCTTGCTCCCGAGCCGCAATTATGTCCATGTCATGTCGATGCTGGGCCGCCATTACATCCATCGCGAACTTGACCCGAGCTTCGAAATGCTCCTGCCGGGCCGCCATTATCTCCATCGCATGGCCGTGCTTTGCAGCATCTTGGGCCATTCTCTCTCGAACCATGTCTCTCTCGTGTGACAGTTGGCGATACTGGACCTCCCGGTCCTTCTCGTTTTCTCGACGTTGGAAGTCATACAGACGAGTATCGTTTTCTCCGGTGGCTCTAACGACTTCGAGCTGACGAGTATGGGCTTCAACAGGGTCCGGTTGTCTCATGGCTGGGACCAGGGGTTGTCCCCAATTTATGAAGTCTTTGACATTGTGAGTTTGGTTTCCGGGGTCCTGGTTGGGGTCCAGAGGGAGTAGGCCGTCAATCACGCCGCCGAAACCGTTGCAGTCGGCTCCAGGCATGGGATCTCCCTGAATGTCCTGGGGATTTTGTGCCTTTCCCGGTTAGCAGAGAACCTACTACTAAGCCACCACACGGAATCCAAGGTGAAATCTGTTTGTCCCCCCAAGCATTGAATCTGCAACCTGGACATCATTCTACCCCCGTACCCACTAAGCAACGAAGAAAGTCGATCCACACGCCCACCGCCCTCCCGACAGGGACGATAGTTGGCCAGGAGTAGTCAAGGTCGCAAAACCACAAGAATGATCCAACCCGAGCAAGCTATGCATTTTTCGCTGTCTGGAAATCACCCAGAATATTTCTCCCGGGTCCAACACCCCCCTCCCGTCAACGCCACTTGACGCTGGGGGAGAGTTGCCCGCCGAAAGGCCGAAGCGATTCGGGCCAGCCACTGGAGAGAGCCGCATGAGGACGGGATACTGCCTGCCATGGATTTCGGAGTTGGTCACACCCGGGACTCGAGGTACCCTGAGTTCCTCAGTCACCGGACGGCGCGCCCAAACTCCCATTTAAGCACCAGCACCATGTACAGGCGTTCTCGGGCGTACCCCCTCGTTTCACGGATCTGTGGGGGATAAAGCTTTGCTCGAAACCGAAGAAACTTCTCCGCAAAGGAAAAGGGGAAACAGAAATGGCATGGAAACCGTGCTGGGAACACAATTGAATTGCGGACTTACCATGATTGCAGAGACAAATTCTTCGGTCCTCCTGGACGATTGCACTGGTCGCGCTGCACTGGAAAAGGATTGTTAGAATGTTGAATGAGGTGTTGGGAATGGTTGACCGGTTGGAAGGGAGTGTGACTTGCCTGTTGACCGCTGTGGTGTGCGGGTCTGACTGGAGGAGGTGGCTTTTTGGAAGGTGTGAGGAGTTGTAGAGGGAAGGAAAAAAGTTGAAGGGGAAGGTCAATAAATAGTCGTCAGTGGCCGAGGCGGTCAGCCAAGCTGGCGGCAGAATGATTTCAGTTGTTCGGCGGGGGTGGTGACGAGTTTTGAAAACGATTTCAGATCGAATAAAAGCAGGTCTTGTGATGGTGAAGAATTTGAAGACGAAATGTGCAACAAAAAGGAGGCAGCACATGCGAAAATCGGAATGCCAAGAGATGGAAGAGGGGATAATTGAGGCTCGCCCGGCCATACGGCACCGTGATTCGATAATTGAGCTAGAGTACACAGTCAGGGTAAGGAAGGAAGGTGAGTGCAGGAAGGTGAGCAGGGAGATCCAAACTCCCCGAACCCCGCGCCCAAACGAAGCTTCAAGAATTTCCTAGAACTTGAAAACTTTTCCAAGCCTCTGATCAGACGAAAAGAGCTGGCTAGGCAACCCGCCGAACGCCGAAGGTGTAATCAATGCAGAATGGACGAAAGCAAGAGACCTCAATCAGGGCGTCAAAGAGAATGATCCGTCTTCAATTCTCTGTCTACCATTGCATTTGTCCCCAATATCTTTGATTTTCCGCTGGTCCTCTCGTGGGACTAGAGCTTTGTGATGCAAGAATGAGACAAACAACGGACCGAGAAAACAGCGCTACACTCATAATTAAGGACTACCCATGGAAATTCCATGGTCTTTTTGCTCTTTATCCAACTCACAGATGCATTCTTGCCTCTTTTTTCATCGCCCATTCATTCACAGTGATATCCTAGAGTTAAGTTTGAGACGTTGACACGGCTGGGGGCTTGCCAGCAATCATATGATTGGCTGCTTGACGGTAGTAGACGTGATTGGTTGGCACCAATAAGATTTAACCTCCGACCCCACCAGGCGGGGTTCTCTGCCCCACCCCAAAAACGAAAAGTTGTGCCTTGCCCTGGTGCTTCTTTTCCGGATCTGTTTGGACTTGACCTGAACTCTTATTACCACGGTGCCAGGAGTTCGGCTCTTTAGCTACCGGTATATCTAGAGGGACTTTTCCTGACCGCAGGCCGTCATCGATCGTCCATGACAACCCTGTAATGAAGAACGGAGCTTCGGGAAACTTTCAAGGGAGTATTGCGAATGTTGTAATAAACACCCCCACTGACCAGTTCTCTGTGTACCCGATGATCTACTCTGGTTAATGATGATTTTCGTCCACATTCCTCTCCTCAAAATGCTGCATTTTATACAACCCTCCACTAAGAGTGGTGCAATCTGGTAGTGATTGATCATTGCGCTGCGTAAACTGTAACTGCGGTGGGAAGCAGAAGTATGTGCAGTTGGATGATTCCATTCCTTCGGGCGGAACCTTGATGCCTATCGACGGTGATCATGTCATTGTGGATGTCAGACCTTTGCGAAAACCCCGACTGGCAGGCGACTGAATGTGCATGCCGGTTTTCGCTCATCTGACAACTCTTATATTTCATCGTAAAGAGCATGCCCGTCCCTTCGTCTGTCATGTCTGATGAGACTAATGAGCTGGAGGAGGCTAAGAGCGCTGCAAGTTGAAGTAAGGCGGAGCCCCTTGTTTACGTGGCCTCATGAGTCGTCTAGTGATAAATGCCGCCATTAACTACCAGGTACAAGTTCTTTCTACTGCCCAATCTACTGTTTGGAAGAGATATGAGGATTTTAGTCGTCGGTAACATACTGACCGACACAAATGTGACCTCTTAGGCGAGCTTCGGACTTGGGCGGATTTCTGACGCGCCGATTGGGCGAGCGACGCGAATGAGTCATTCTATCCTTGCTCGTTTGTCTTGGCAATACTTAAAACCGACCTCTTCCCTTCTCCTCCCCTTTTTAATGTTATCCTCAATTTTCCCCGCCTGGAAAGTGGATATTTACGAATTTTCCGTCCAAGACATTTTCATCGGCATCCAGTTCCATTCGAGTTCCAATCGCAGCAAATGACTCTCACCAAAGACCAACGCATCGCCAACCATCTGGAGAAACTCCCGGTGGAATTGCACGAGCCGATTCTCTCGCAGCTGACCCTCCGCGACATCATCGCCGTCGCCCAATATGCCCCCAAGGGTGGCAGGCTCGAATCCGCGCTGGAAATTAGCCCAGCATGGGGCAAAGCCTGGCCGACATATTGCAAACACAAACAAGATCTGCAGACGCTGGTCTCGCTGATGATGCCCATTGGCAGTCGACTCTACGACCCGACCAACAACGCACTGAACCTGACACCAGGCCAATTCAGCCGTCGCATTGCGCGCCATAATATCATGTCTGATGGGCGAGATTACAGCTTCTTTGACGCGACCGTCATGAAAGCGTCGCGAAACATCCAGAAGCAGCTGCGCAACCTGAGCACGGTGACCCTGGGCTTCATTTGTGATGAGATTCCTCTCGAGAGTGTCGCTATAATATGTCCATGGGTGATGGCCGAGGCAGATGAACAGTCCATCCGGCAAAAGTTTCTCAAGACGATGGCAGCCAACTGCAAGTGCGGCCTGCTCTCCGACAACTCGGCCCTCGGCCCCCTGCAGACCAGCTTCATCGCGCAGCATAAGAATCTCGTCTCCCGGCTTTGTGAATTCAAGCATCCGAAGAAATCTACCCCCGACTGGACAGTCCCGCAGATGAAGGCTTTTGTCGACGCCTATACCACTGTCCAAAAGGACCTCAATACCCGCAAAGCACAACAGCTTCAGGCCCTCGGAGCCATGTACAAAATCCACCATGATCGACTCAAGAAGCCGCTTGCGCCGCAGTCCCCGCGCAAGAATACGGCGCATATTCCACAGCAGCTGGACTTTGTGGCGGAGCATGTTCTCCGAATCGTTGACATCGAACGGTCACTGCAACCTAGGAGCCGCCAGGGCATCTCCCGCTTCCGGTATCCCCACGCGTCTCTTGTGCCGTACGATTGGTGTTTGAACCTGTGGTATGATGTCATGCAAAGTAACCGGTCGGTATTGGTGGCCGCTTTGGTTGGCGCAAGGACTGGGGATGTCGAGGAAGGACTTCAAGAAGCAATGGAAAGGCCGACTGTCGACGATGATGTCAAGCTGCCAGAGGACATCACAACGTTGCTCCCAATTACCTACCAGGGCCTGAAGCGGTTCTTCTACAGCAACAAGTTTGAGAAGGACGGCAACTTGCCGCAGGAGGATAGCATGGAGGATAAGCTGCGAGTGGCGGTTTCCAAGCTGCCGCGTGTTATGGTCGATCCTGATCAAAGTGGGTTTTACTATTCCATTCTCCCATTGAGCTATGCTGACATGTTGAGCAGATTTGGGGATTTCTGCCAAATTTGTGATTCACGAAACCGAAGCCTTGGCCATTGGGGCCAACAAGACTGACTACATGCCGCCCTTCGAACCAAGGGAGATGGAGTGGTTGATGGCTTTTGTCAAGTGCATTGAGTGGATGGAGGAGGAATTCCCTGAGGCCGCTCAGAGGGCGAAACAGAGTGCGGCGAAGAGACTGGAGGATGAGGCACATCTTCAGGAAGAATTAGCCTCAATGGAAGGAACGGCGAGAGCACGGGAGATTGTTAAAGCTTCATGTCTAATGTGATCCGATGAAGTAGCTATTCCAATGGATGATATGAGGATTTATTTTGAGCATTTCTACTCGCACCTACTCCAGTTGCTGCTCTCACCTCTGTGACAGGGGTAGGGTCAAATTGCACCTGGAAATAAAAGGACTCCAGACACAGTCGCGAGTCTACTGCCCCTATAGAACTAGACGCCTGATATAGATGAACCAGTCCTCTTGTATACGGGCACCAGTCCTCTTATATAGAGGCACTACTCTTGTTAGAATAGGGGCCTTCACTGGCTGGAATAAATGCCTTAACTGGCTATATAAATGCCTTGACTGGTGAGAATAAATGCCTTGACTGGACTAGAACAGAGGCCATGACAGGCTGGAATTAATGCCTTGAGAAAGTGAAATTGGACTTGTGCCTGTATACGAGAGTAGTGGTGCCTGAATATTACTATAGGCGCCTAAAGCTAATCAAGCCAAACTTCAATCCCTACCAGCCTCTCCATCACTAGAACCCATCCTCCGAAGCTTCATCGCCAGACTCACCATCCACCATCACTCGAGTCATCAGAATCCTCCGAGTCATCTGCAATCCCAGCCCTGCCTGTAATTTCCATAACTTGGCGGGCCACCTCATCAGCTACAAGCTTCTCCGCTTCGTCCGATAAAAGAATCGGTTTATCAAATCCGTTGTCTGCAATCCATGATTCGAGCACCTTCGTATCCGCCGGCCCGAAATGACTTGAAATCGCGATCAGCATCGACTTTCGCATATAAGGCCCCGGGATTGCAAAGGGTCGCTCCTGGTAATACTTGGCCCAGAACACCTGCCACCCAGGCCGCTTCACATCCCTCATCCACACCAGTGCTAAGACGAACTTGAAGTATAAGAAACGAGCTGCTGGCCTTTCGTCGTTTCGGAAAGTAAGTTCTCTGCCGTGTAGGTCCTTTCCAAAAAGTGGCTTCCCCTTCTCAATGTATAAAGGTCCTTCCTCAATACCCTTGTTGACAACCTCCATCTTCCACCTCTTTATCGTCTGTTCTTTGTTGTCGACTGGAATAATGACAATTGAATGTTGGTCGAACCAGTCCCCAATAATTGAGTACAGCAATAGGCAATTCCCTGGCTTTTGCAACTCCTCTGCTCTGCTCCCAAAGAGCAATGCCGCAAGTCGCTTGTTATAGAAGTGATGAGGTACAATATGGGCAGCAATAACCTCCTTGGGGGGAGCGTTGAGAGAGTCAGCAGTGGCATGACAATAAACTCTCATCAGCTGCTTATCCTCCAGGACTCCCATATTGTAGTGCTTTATCGAATCCTCCCTGAAATGCGACTCGCGCTTCTTCTTCGTAGCCTTAGTCTCCCCAGTCTTCTCCGCCTTTCGAAAGATATGCAGCACTGCCTCTGCAGCTCCGCTACCGCAGTGGGGATCCAGAAGCTTCACACCCCCAGTATCTTCCAACCTTGCCTTCTTCCGCATATTGCGCCATAAAAGGTCTCCTGATGACAGAATTCGCCTGTTCGCGTCTGCAATCTCAACCAATGCCTCTTCTTCTGTGATCTTGCCTCTTTCCAGATTCTCTCCGATCAACTCCCGCTCCAACTTCAATGCTTCTTTCTCCTTGGCGCGATACTCAATCCCCAGCTTAGCCAATGCCAAATGTTTCTCCCTTGTCTCAATGTCAATATCTTCTGTGTCGATTGTCTCTTCCTCCTCCTCAAAGTTTGTATCACTATCGGCACCTGGGTTCACCCTCTTCTTCAACGCCTTGTACTCAGTTCGCTTGCGGTCCGAAACCTTCCGCGCACTCCATGACTGCGCTGTCAAATTCTTTGCCCCAATTTCCGGGGCCAGTTGTTTTGACTGCGGCGACACGTCTTTGTCGTCCATTTTACAAGCGGATCCGTTCCTGTAAACTTCCAATAGACTGATCCACGGCCGACCAGTCGACAGCTAGGCAGTTCGCAGAGTGGCCCAAAGTAGTTCAATTGGACTACTTTCAAGCAGGTTTATCGATCGAGTGTGGCTGTTAGGCAGTTCGCAGAATGGCTCAAAGTAGTTCAATTGAACTACTTCCACAAATTCGTCAGCACAGTTAACAGGATTGCCACAGTCGAATCGAGTTCTGATCTGGTCGTATAAGAACGGAAACCAACTCAATTGGGCAACTTGGAAGTCCTTACCGTCCAGTATGTGGCTTGTCTAGGCGTAGACTGAGTGAAAGTAGTTCAATTGGGGAAGTTCAAAAGATCAATCTTCCGGAATCTGGACCAACGGTGCGTTGTTATAAGATTGGGAGAGAACTGTAAGGGGAAGTTGAAGGAAGAGGGAAGAAAGAGGGAAGAAAGGGGAAAAGGAAAAAAAAGGGAACCTTTTATAAGGATATAAAATTAGAGTTTGTTCAAGGAAGCTCACCAAAGGAAAAATTACGCCTCACCCTAACCCTAACCCTACACTAGGCCCTAGTTTCCGCTTAGATACCTAGGTGCCACATATTCGAGTTTTCACCGAGGTTCAAAAACATAATGAGGTCCACTTTAGGCTGGCGTAAGCCTTCGTAGTGTACGTATGAATTCTCAAAATAAATGTAAGTCATCGCGGGAACTACTAGCTCTGATGATACAAGGCATAGCGCCTTAGCCCCCCTTTTAACCATGAACTTGTAGTGCAGTGATAGATGCATGAAAACAGGATAGTTCCAAAAGAAAATCCGTGACTCCTAACCCCGAATCAAAGGTAAACCGCTCGATCCCATGCTCATAACCATCGTTTGTGACAAAGTACCAGACCTCCACTTCCGATACCCAGTATGCACCTGGAAAATCCTGTATCTAACTAGTTCCGCTTATTCGACATCGAGCTGAAGCCACGAGCCCGCTTTCGGGTCCGTTCCCCATGAATGATCCTCTCCAGTTCCATCTCCCTTATTCGCTTCTGCTTTCCGATTCTAGCCAGTCTCTCCTTGATTCTCTCATACAGCTTCTTGGCAAGGAGGTACTCGGCTCTGGCACCTTCCATATGTGCCATTCTGATGATATGTTCCCAGGATGTACACTGCACCACGGCCTGCTCTGGGATTTCATTCTCAATCAGCCATTCATTGGAAAAATACTCGTGTGGAGTCAGTCCCAGTCTCTCAACGAGATCCCCAACACACCAGACTTTCATATCCCAATGCTTCCATCCGGGTCCAGATGTTTTGATCTTAGGAATACGGATTCCTTTCATCCGGCGGGCATAATAGAAGGCGCAGATCCGGACTGCCTTTCCAAGTTCGTTGGTGACCGACGTAAAAGGACTCAACTCTCTGCAAGTCCACTTTAGATGTTTTTGGAGCAAGATTTGGAAGAATAATGGGTCGATTTCACGACCCGGGACGCCGAATCCCCTGGCCTTGGTTCCGCCGTGCGGATGTCCATTATGGAAAACTCGGTAGACATATTCGGGTCGGTGAGGTCCATCACCGGGAGCCGAGCCACAGGTCTGAATCTGTATGGCCACTTTTTCAAGCGGTCTTCCGTTGATGAACCCGTTAGTTCGAGAATTGGTGACAAGGCGAACGAGGTGGTTTCCGTAGTGGTACTTCATCATACGGTGCTCGTGACATCCCTCCCGGAAGTAAATTTGCGTTGAGCGTGGTGGGTTGTTGTCCGATTTGATCATCCAAACATTGACCTCCAGGTTGAACTTTTGTCTGATCGCGTGTTTTCCCCACCGAGACACCAGGATCTGCTTCGAGCGGACTACATCGGTTTGACCAGGCATTGCACTGAGTGAAGGGCCGAGTAATAGAATGTGTGTGAGTGTTATGGTACTGTACACGTTGTTAGTAATCTCATTTCTGTTGTATGGCTCCATATGGAGCAAGGGGTCAACTTGGCCAAGTAGGCATACCTTTTGGCATGGGTGAAGGAGGCTGCCAGACTTCAAGAGCTTCCGGCACTGCACCCTCTCGATTTGGTACCCGTTCTGGCCAGGGACTCCAAGTGAAGAGAACCCTGGTGATATCAAGTTCCCAGTAGAATCTGTGACCAGCGTTCGATCACCACTCGACAATCTGGTTGAAAACGAGAAAGTATTCAGCTAGAAACCTTTGAGGCCGATTATAGTGCTTGTAATAGACATGGAGCACTTGGTGTGTGCGATTGCTGAATATGTGTGATGGAGATAAGGCTGGCACTGGACCTAAAGTAGTCCAATTGGGGAACTTACGCTTGAGATCCAAGGTAGTCCAATTGGGGAATTCTTTTGCCCTCGGTGTTCGTGAAGAAAAAGAAGGTTTGAAGGGGGAAGAGAAGAGCAGTAAGTGAACCGTGGTGGAATCCTGATTCTACAACCACGGAAGCAGAATTTAATATAAACCTCTGCCCTTGGTAGTTGTAAGAAGGAAGAAATTTGGAAGCGGAGGAAGAGAAGAGGAGGTTGATATAAATACCCCCTCGTCCATAGAAAGGTACCGGAAGAAACCATGCGATCCTCGCTCCGGATCTATCAGACGAAATCCCTCACGTCCACCCACGGCACACCGGGAGTGTGAATGAGAACAAGAAACCAGATATCGACGTCAACCCCAGATATGGTAACGAGATAGATAGGGTTTCATGGAGCAATGACAAGATGAGATGATTTGAGGATAGCCCACCGGTCTGGCCGGTGTGTATCAGTATCAGCCCAAAGTTCCTAATCTGAGAGGGTGAAGCTCGAGATGACAGAAGGATGCCGCAGAGGGTGTGATAATCGGACTACAGCCTCACAGTTAACGGCTCAAAAGAACGGGAGATATAACAAGTGAGAAAATCCAACTTTGACCACGGAAAACAGAGCTACGATCGGTCCAACTTGAGGGCCACACAACTGGTGCTCATCAGACTACAGCCTCATGACATGTCGAAACGATGGAAAGTGTCACACGAGACGCACAAGGTCGGTGAATATGTTCCAAAGGGCCCTTCGCACCTTCCTAAGAAGTTTACACAGTTCTTTCATTTCCGCGGTCACTAACAGAGTCCACTCTTGTGAAGAGAACGAAATACATCTGCCTTTAAAGGTGTAGGATTGAAGTGAGAGCGTTTTGCAGAGAACACAACATGGTGTCAAGGCCCACGGAGCCGAGATGGTATCATTGATAGACTGGTAGCTTACCAAGGCAATGATCTCCACACTCCCACCAGCGCCTTTCCCATCAAGGAAGCACTGAATCCCAGATTCCTCTGTCCTTTTGGTACCAGGCTCGAACTTGAAGGAGCACTTGAGAGGAAGGTAAAGCACCATTACAGGTACCATTGAAAATGATCCTACAGACCGAGATGTTTATTAGCGCGGTATTTGAGCAGCTTGGTTAGTTTGAGTTGTGAAGGCTGAGGATCCCAAAAGGGGAGAGGCTCACGATCTCTGGGGATCCAAACCATGACAATAAGAACTGTGATTGAGCTCCATGTAGCCGTTACTCACATCAATCCTGAGACTCCAGGCCAGAACATTGGAAAACCACCAACCCCCGGCATCAACCTGGGCCGTTGTCTTTCCGCGATTTCAGCTGAACCAGTCAGCCATATTCATGGGGGAGTCATACACGAAGGTCAGATCCCAGGGTTCATTAAGATGCAACGTCAGGCCGAGGCTTGTTCTTCGGTTTCAGTATAATGTTTGCCGTGCCGGATTCGTAGTCTTTGGCCACAGTGCCGATGTTGTTGATGATCCCGGACACACGGCGAGAAGCCAGCGGGAAGGAAGTGCTGTCACGAAAAACGGAGCTAAAGGCTAGCTGTGTGGGGGAACTCTCTGTTTGTCTCCAAGGACGTCTGCTTGAGATCTCCAAATCTGGCGGGTCGTAGTCGAGTGGGAAGAAGGGGAATGTGAAGAAGTATTTGAGTTCTTGGGTTGGTTGCAGGCTCCACACTACTGGAGCTTTCCCGCCACGGACTTGAGAGTGCGGCTTCTGGGTGAGTTGGAGTCAGTATCAGGCGAGGAAGTGAGCGCGTTGGGGGAAAGTTGGCGACGTTGAAATGACCAGGCCGCAATGTTGCGAAACTCATATGCGGGCAGGGGAAATGGGGGAACACGATTTCCGTTGCGGTCGGCGTCGAGGGAACACCATCGCTTCGTGATAAAGACGCCAAAGAGGGACAAATTCAAGGTTCCATGGGTTGCGATAGGTGACTACGTTGCGAATAATATTCGTGGCGATCCGCAGAGGATGCTGGATGCCTGTCGTAACTATTGCAAGGACCTGTGGCACCCTGGCCGGCGGCTGTAGGCTCATATGGTATTCCCGTTTCGGTGCAGTACCATGTCTGGTTTACCCCCAGGAATCTTGTATCACGGTTGAACCAGATGTAGCCCGGCCTTGATCGCGTACTCTGGGTAGGAATGTACCGGGCTTGTTCCGTTCTTGGAGAAAGAAGGACAGGCAAACCAGCGGTCGGTCGTGCCGTCGACTGTGGCATTATCCAAATTGCACGCCACCGTGGAGTTGTTTGTGTTGTTTCTCCGGGTGACGTCGAGCTTGCGGCTGTATGGTTGCAGGGACCGCTAGATGACGGGGTTCGTGGCGCCATTGTAAGCTCTGGTAGACCTGAGAGCTCGCTGTTCGGCTTCGTAAACCAAGTGCGAGATCTGATTGTGGCGTGGAAATTCCATTCTCTTTCCCAGTCCCTCCATGGAGAAGCGCTACTTTCCAAGAGCCATGTTTGGTGAAGTCTTAATGTGGTGACCGGAAGCTGGAGTCACGACATGTGCCCAGCGGAGAGGATGAGTTGAAATTTAAAAACGTCGCCGGTCTTTCAGCGTAACACGACGCTTTCATGATGAGGAGCATCAGCTGCATCACCGTCCATGGTCCGAAGGCGAATCTGCGGAACATGATCTTGAATCATGTTGATCGTGGGAAGGCTGTGGACGTGGAATAACATGTTGGAAGAAAACAATAGAATTAGTTTGAGGAAGTCCCCGACCCTGGGTCTATGAACAAGCTAGTAGTATCCGAATCCGATATTTTGATGTCCTTTCCTAGGACTGCACTAAATGGGCATATCGGTGATTTGGAAATACCAAATCCTTAGTGAAGCTTTTGTCTTGCTACATCTGCTATCTAGTTGCTCTTCCCGTGTGCCAGGTAACAGGTAGCATCGCCGGTATTCTGTACTCTATATCTTTACCCTGTAGAATTGGCGATGTGCTTCCGGCATGCTTTTGACACTTCCAGTTCCGGACTTCGATCCCCGTCATTGTGTAATTGCGGAAATGCGGTAACCGACGATGAGATGGCCTTCATTCTGTCGAGGAGAAAATAAGGCAATATTGGAATACTCGCAGCCAAATCTTGCATCTATCATGGAACTTGAAGTTCGCTCATATGACCCAATGAGCTGACAACATCCACTCATCCAAGCGAAAGACTCCTTTTCATTGCAAGTCTGCCTATCGGACCTGGTTGAGAAACGAATGTCAAAACTTTGCTGTTATTAACTTGCTCCATCAGTTCGCCGGCACGTGCGGGTAGTACCCGAATGAGGACATAATTTCCGTCCGTGTCCCTCGACGTCTCGAGGTAGCAGTGGTGGACTTGATCGAAACAAAAATCCAGAATAACGGCTGCTTATTTTAGGCCATGAGTCAGGGAGGAACTGAAGCCCCAAGCGGTTCGCGACATGCCGTTGGGACCACAAAAGCGGCCCAGTTGGTCGCCGTCATCTGCCGTGCAGGGGCAAGGCGGTCTGACATGCGGGACCTGGTACCAACGAGCCCACCGGATCTTATCCGGGGCCTGCACCAAATGTTTGATGTCTTTGACTCTGGAGATATCCAATTATGAAGGCCTTTGGCTGGATTGCAACACCGTCAACGCGCGCCGCAATTGAAAGATTCAGTTGTAATCGAGAGGAAGGCTTTTCTTTATTTTTGCGGCCTGGGGACGTGCCTCGAAACAACATCGACTCCGTTTGCTTGAGGTCAGCCCTAAATCGAGTCGCAGTCAGACTGACCAGAACTGAAGCCCGGTAGACCGGATATAATTCCCTTGAAACCAAGGCCAGAAAGATGAGAAAGGCGCGACAGGGCTGTGCCGCTCAGCCCGGCCCAACTGGACCCAACCTGGCACGTCAATCCAACCAACAACGCCAAGCCCAGTTTGATTCTTATATCTCAAAAATGCATCTCGGCTTGGGATACTGCTCGGGAGTGGAGGTTGGTGGTTTGATCTGAAAGCCAATATAAACCTGTTCGCCTCCCCCGGACTCTTGGCAATTGGATCCGATCCTTTGAATTTTTTATTCTCTTGAACACTCGATCGCAAGACCTGGGAATCTGTCGACCACCTATCAACAATACCGCCATTACAATCAAACTCACCCAACCTTTCGGGAAGTAAACGCAAGTCTCGAAAAAGGCATCACCTCCATTTTCGCACGCCAGCCTTCCAACACCGACAATCAACAACAACAACAACAACAACAACAACAACAACAACAACCAGAATGGGCCACGACCACGAACACATCAAGGAAGGCGAATGGCAGACCGGTCTCTGCGATTGCTGCGGCGGCGGTCACTGCTGCGTAGGCACATTCTGCCCATGCCTGAGTAAATCTCCCCTCCCCCAGCCACTTCAAGTCCAATTCTAACAACACCAAACAACAGTGGTCCAAAAAACCCAAACGTGGCTCTCCAACCCCTCCGACTCGAATCCCTCAGGCTGCGGAACGACCTGCCTGGCCTACACAGCCCTTCAATACACATGCGGCTTCGGGTTCTGCGTGGAATGGGGCCAGCGGCGCGCGATTCGACACAAGTTCGGCATCAAGGACGGGAGTAAAGCGACTGATTGTCTTACGCCGTTCTGCTGTCCTTGCTGTGCTGCTATTCAAGAGTTTACCGAGGTTGAGAGGCGACGGTTAATTGGTGCCAATGGGGTCGTCAAGGACGGGTACGTTGCGCCTGGGGGGATGACTATGGGGCATTAATGTTGAATATGGTGGACGGAAAAGCGTGAAGAGGGTTCTTAGCTCTGAGGGGAAGCGAGAGGCCTCGAGGCTGGTGTCTTGGTGGTACGGGCGGTAGGATAGGGATAATATGGCAAGGCGACTAAATGGTTGAATGTGATGTAGAGGTTGCAAGGGTATAATTCGTCATGTTTCATTGGACAGATATCGCAGGTGGCCAGGTAATGTAGAGAGTTGGTTTCTTTTTTCTGGTAGCTTGAACTCGAACTTGTCAGATATTGCCACACGCTCCTCTCTCTGGCTTGAGTTCATCAGCTGCCCTTGTCAAAACCGACCTCGGATTGCGTCTCCGTCTGTGTCTCTCTGTCTGTAGATGCACTTCTTCCAGTCGGCGCCCGAATACCTCGATGAAGTGGTGCCACGGTCATGGCAGTTCCGGTTCCTCTTTCCTGTGCGTTCAATCCCGAACTGGTCAAGAGGCAATCTCTTCCATTTCTCAAAGAACTGTTCCCACCGTGGCCAGGCCACAGCCCCATGGCCTCGATCTGGGTACAATAGAAACGTAAGCTTCGTCCACGATTGTTGGACAGTGCAAAATATCCAAATGCAGAAAGTACAAGTAAATTAGAGGATTACCGGAATTTCAAAAGAGAATGTGCTGTATTGGGAAACAAGTAAATATGAGCAAAGATGTTGACACCGATGTCACGGTGCCCAGGGAGCAATCACGACAGCTACTTAACTATTCTGATCAATAGTCGTGACCATGATGGTGCTTCCAGTTCGTGTCGCAGCGGCGAACGACGGGAGTAGAACCCGCAGAACAGGCATCACCTACATTTCAAGGCTCCCTCAAATTCCATCCCCCATGTCAGACAACATACATGACAAGAGTGGAAGAAGCTCTATCAGCTCAACAACACTGCCGCTTTCAAAGCCTCCTATATTGAAGTGGTCAAGACATCAGAAAGGTGACCTAGGTACATCCAGGGTATCTCCTCGCGGGTGCAGTCCTTGTTCAGGCCCAGACTCTGGATAATTTTCCTTCCAGATTCCTTGCCAAAGCATCTGTGTCAGGGCCAGTCTACGGTGACGGTGATGGGAGACAATAGTGGGATCACGACCTCGAGGGAATTGTCAGAAGGTGAAAATGTCAAAGTGGCTTTGTCCGCATTAGCTACGCTAGTGAGAAACTACCATCAACAAGCACTGACTGTCCCATCCTTTGCCTTGGTGATTCTCCGCCATTCATTCTCTAATACTAGATGACTTGTTCCCTGTCCCATGTCCCAGACGCACCTGTCACCACAAACATCCCAGCAAGCCTTGCTCGCTCTTGTCCTCTCACTCAAATCCCCCCAAGCGACAGAGCCCAAGTAAAAAGGGATGCATCGAGGTTTGTGTCCGCTTGTTTGCCTAGGAGTTACAGGTGTCGTCGCGGCGAAGGATGCAGTTCCAGCCCTCGGCCCGAATCTATTTGCTGCGAGTTAGCACAATACATCTCAGACGATCAGCCCACGGGACGAGAAAAGACGTACAAAGTTTTGACCCTTGGTTTTTTCGGTGTTGGGAGGGAGGACCGGCTCCATGTATTTGCATGCGTTGCGGATGACTAGGGCACAATCGGCAAGGGTATTGAACGAGTCGATTGAGATGCTGTGCGTGTTGTCGTTGCACCACCAAATTGCCGCGACGTTGCAGCTTACACGTCCGCACTCGCCCGGTCCAGGGCTCAAGCCAGGCCGGCCGGGGATGTTGCGCAGGTACGCAATCACATCGTCAGCAAGCCCGGTGTACATTCCCTCCCAGCCCCAGGGGTCGTGGCACCACACGTCGTCACGGGCCTCATTTCCGAGATCGTGGTCCGAAGCGGTGGTTTCGTGGGTTGTCGTATGATTGATGACGAAGCCAGGGTTGATCTTGAGGATCTCCTGGTGGACCTGCTGGACAGTCCCGGGGATGTGAACGATTGTTCCGTTGTTGAAGGGGTCAACATCCCAGACGATGTCCATGACGGCATAGCCCGGGATAGGTGTCTCAAGGCCGAAGACCTAGGTACAAACCGTTAGCTTGGACATCTTCCAAGACGTGACGTTTGTGTGGAAGGCAGATGGTTTGACCTGATTGGAGTGGACATACCTTGACAGCCAAGAAGGCCATGACGAAAACGATGATGTGCATCATTGCTTCCGAGAGCGGTGTGTGAAGCTGAAAGCCGAATGTAGTTGTGGTGCTGAATGCAGGTGTTGGAGGTGTGAAGTTTGAATTTTGAGGTTTGAGGAAGATTTGGTTTGCAAAAGGAAGAAGAAGTTCCAAGAGCAGGAAAACAAGGGTATCAAATAGGCGGGGAGAGAGCCATTGCTCGTCGGGCCGGGCGGTACATCGGTGTGCGAAGACTGAAGTCGGCTCTCGGCGGATGACGCGCTCTCCTCCGCATTCCGGCTTCCTTCAAGTTTTATTTGGCTCCTTCGTGTTCCGTCTGGTCAGGCGACCCCCTGCGAGAACGGGACGGTGAGACTGTTTCCATCTATTGGCTCACATGTGACGTCGGGCCTTCACCGGTGCCAGGGTTAGCCGGATGAATCGGCTGAGCCTGAGCACGTAAGGTAGGTAGCCCTACAGAGATCCTTGACTCAATCTCTTTTCTTCTTCCCATGTCTATTGTGCCCTGGTACCTGTACAACCAGAACCTATGGGTGGATTATCCGTAGCACCACTCCCGGTGGCTGATCATGACTCGATCTCGTCGTTTTACTTGGTAGACAAAACGTCCCCTTGACTAGTCTAACTGTAGACAACCGACAAGTGGACTTGAGTGAAGCTGGGAAGCTCTGCCCACAATCGTAGTTCTGTATGATAGGTATCTACTCAAGTCTTCTGGCCGGGAGTGGTACTGGATGGAAAGGAAGCAAGACTGTGGCTCCCTGAGACCAAATGCCTCCCTGACATGGAGGTAAACCCTTTGCCTACCCAAGCTCCAAGGCGGCTCGGTGGGGACAGGCGCAAGGACTAGGTGCTTGGACCTGCCTGTGGTCGAGGAAAACGACCGCAAAGCTTCTCGCGGCTGCCCTGTATCTCCGGAGGCCCATCTCTTATTATTAGGATAGAAAGTACGACCCTACACGACTTCCATATTTGGCCCGTGCCGGGCGTCAATAATAAGGGAAAACTCGGTGTCTGCTGGAGGACCGCAAATACGTGGAGTGGTTGTTCTTTCTTTGCACGTTCTAGAGATCGGGCTTGAGGAATTACGAGACCATTGACTGTGCTTCGCGGGCGCACTGGGTTGGTACAACTATCTGAGAAAGCAGTTCCCAAGCTGACCTTGAACTGTCGGTAGATTTGATTTCTGGCTTGTATTTGTAATCGCGCTCTCTCGAACCTCCCACATTCCCGCTTCAACCGTTTTCACGGTACAATGTCCCATCCAGCTGGCCACGGTGTCTCGAGTCCATGCCACCCGTCAATGGTTCCAAGACCACATGTACCAGTTGTGTACAACAGCCCGGAACTCCTGGGCAACGCTGCTCCCATTCCTGCGCCCTGACCGTTCTCTCCATTCCCGCCATTTGTACACAAGTGCAAAGTTAACGGCCGTTCGTTGTAGGTAAACGACCGACAGTTCGATCACGAGCAGAGCGACTCCTGCAATCCCCGCGAAACCATCTCTCGTAGCGACTTGCCTCGAAGAAATGGCGAACCACCAGCCTCAACATCGACAGCATTCAGAACAACGGCCACGAGGCTCCGGCATTACGTTGCTTAATCCACCTTCGCATCCTGGTAGGAAGGAGTCACGGAGGGCGACGCCAGTTTGAATAGCAAAACCTTTGAATTACACTTTCGGTTGAAGGAGGGAAAATAGTCTTGCGATGTCTCGAGTATTACCAGGAAACCATCTTTCGACACGCGAAAGACAAGGTAGAGGCGAAGTTGGCGAACTCAGTTGCAAGGCACCGGCTTTGTGGACACCAGACTGGAACTGGCGGAGAGCGCAGATACCACTGTTAAGGGGGCGACGAACTTCCATGATGTCTCCGAGTCGCCCCGTTTGATCTCGAGGTGGACGTCGGACGCTCTCAACACACAAAACAGGATTTTGGCGACAGACTTCAGATGGGCGAGCTGCCCGACCGTAGAGCAGGTCTCCTGTGGTTCTACATAACCGTGGGCAACTGTCAATCTTCATAGCGAAAGGCTGATGTTGGGAAGCCAGCCGTCGGCACCAAAGGTCGTGATGGGCTGTGGAGAAGGCTGGCATAGACCAGGTAGCATAGAATCAGGGCCAACTGGTGATAACCTAGCTGTGTTCCCATCTTCGAGAATGTAGCGTCTATGTACGAATTCAATTCTCGAAGACACATGCTAGCTCTGGTGAGACATGGCAATGGCCAACGGGGACGCCAGGGGTGCCCTTGATTAATATATAGCGTCATAGCTGCGGAGAAATAAATGCGAATTTGGCATGGGAGCTCTAAAACCCGGTATCTTTCCCATTGCTGTGGTGCTAGAAAGCCACTGGTAGTGCGAAGACGTGTCTAGATTGGAGGAAGGAGTGGGGATACAGAACCAAAAGGAGGATGTGGTAGAAATGCAGAACTTGGACTTTGACGTGACGATATGCTTGAAATGTACCATGTGAATATTAACGAACCGCTAAGAGAGTATTTAGATCCATCGTGATCTTTGTACAGTCCAAATTAAATGGAGAAAACGAGTTTACACTGACTTGTCGCCACCCCTCTTCGCAGGCTTGACCGCTTGTGGCCCTTTCTCCTTGTACAAGGACCATCCTAGTACGTACGGATACAGGAATTGTAGCAAGCCGTGTACCCCGTGTCAGTATCGACGACCGTAGAAGCTGGAACCTGGAAGTTGCACTCAACCTTCCGTCTTTTCAAACCGAGCAACGCACATCGTCGAGCTGTAGCCTGTACCTCCTACGCCATTCCCAAAAATCAAATTCAAAGCCCAACCATTCCAGCCTTCTGGTGTACGGGGCTTCCTTCTACCTACGCTTTCCTTCTACCCTCTTGCCGTCGCGCGCAGAGGTTCCAGGCTCAAGAGTTCAACAAATTTGGACCCGCGACTCTGAAAATGGAAAACGCGACCGTCATGCCTCCCAAAGCTGGAGAGCACGATGCACTTCCTCCCACCATAACAGACTCGATGACCGGCTACGTCAGGGCCGCCAGCCTCAATAACCTGGCAGTTGAACTACTGTTTCCGATAATGAAACAAGTCGACGACCTCCACTCCCTATGGGCATTGATTACGGCATCGAAGAGACTGTACAAAGTTTTCGAAAATTACTCCGCCCGGGAGGCCACCGAGATCGTCGATTCTGTCATGGAATGCGGTTCTACCCCCGGGCGGATGGTCCACCTGATGCGAGGATCTGTCTACATTCGCTTCGCGCGAGCCCCTCTCCAGAGACCGTCAATCTCCACCGGCGCCCATACCAACAGGGTGAAAAGGATGCGGCCATTCGCTAAATTTGACGCCCCTGTGCCCAAGTCTGGACTACTCAAGCTGCTCCACGAAGCGTATCACATCCACAATCTTGCCCATCTCTGTCTCGAGCGAAGCCTGTCAAAATGCCGGTCCATGCTGGGTCGCCTGGACAGCCAGGTCCAGCCGCCGATTCCGGCTCCCATCGCGGCTGAAATGCCATCACCGGTTTGGTACCATCAGGATTTTACGTGGTCACAGTCTACAGAGGAAATTACGATGCTCGCCATCTGGCGATTGAATTACTTCTATGAATTGAAGATCGAGATTGAACAAGGAGGTTGGACAAACCTGTCAGGAAATCCAGATACTTATTTCCACGGCCTTCCACTTGAAAGCCATGCCGGCTTCGATTACCTATCCACGTTCTTCCATTCTCACGTGCGGGAGCAGGTCTTGACTGTCGTCCACCTCCTCGACGAACTTGAGGTCCTCCATCGTCCGAGGCCACCGACAGGACTCGGGCAGAGCGGTTCGGCCTCTGTACGCATGTGGCTGGATTCGTTGCCATATGTGGTGACGGAGACTATCGAGAACTGTTACGGGTACGAGTGGTCTCGCAAGCATGGCCCATCCAGACTTCCTTCGACGTGCAAGATCATGGGCACGGATAATCCTTCCTGGGGATCCCGCTGCGCCTTCTCATACCAACCGCCAAGTATTCAACGAGTTCGAGAGGCCGAGGCCACATTCAATTTAATGCGCCTAGAGTTGGGACAGGCAGACGCCAGCGGATCGGAAGTTTCTCGCCAGCGCGTTGGCCCAGACTTTCGGCCCCCCGATTCCGAGTATTGCAACATGAGGCCGGTGATTCCAGCGGACCCCGACGAAACTCCAGCCTGGACATTTGTACAAAACGTTGTGCGCCCCAACCTGTCAAGTTTCGGAAACATCCGGCTGGAGAAGATGCCTGCTTATGCCTTTCGAGATGTGGGCGTTTATCTCTTTGACCCTCTGCTCCTTACCCAACTGGGACTCTTGCCGGCGGGTGGACTTGTCCAGGAGCATCTCAGCCCGGATCGTCGTCTCATTGTCAACAGGGTGGATAAGTATGCCTGGCTGTGGATGAAGTTGCTGGATAATTGGAAGCTGGGAGAGATCAGCATGGACGAGCAGGCCAAGTTTTGGGAAGCGACCCAAGGCCACGGACCAAGACACTCTCTACATCTGGCTCTACATCTGGCCAGATTCGAACCTGCCCGGTTGAGGCGTGCGCACGAGATCCAGTGGGAGTGGAAGAGGGGTCAGGAGCGCTGGAGGATTGATAAGAAGCTGTTTCCATACGAGTCTTGGGCGCATTATGATTGGTAATTGTGCGGACTGGAGTATCGAAATCGCGGGTCACGGGACTTACGGCCAGATCGCATGAACTGAGGCAAGGCCTCGATGCCTTTTGATGTGTGCAGATTTGCCGAGGGAAAAGCGGAAGATGGTTTATGTAGAAAATATACTGTTGTACAGTTGCCGAGCTTGCTCACTTTTCCCGTTGACTTTGCATATTGCCACGCTCTCTTATGTAAACGTAAACGGTATGGCTGGGTCGGGCAATATCAGCTTGTAACATGTCACTCAAAGCTTTTGGCATATGCTATTCCATTGCTTTCTCACATTCATACTGGTCTCCCAGCATGGTACAGCCATATCTGTATTCTGTACCAGGTTCAGGCCTTGCCGCTTTTCATATACGCGGCGAGGACTTGAACTGGTGAAGGAATGGACATCTGGATGTAATTAACTACTGTAGAGTTATTCTATGGTGTTCGTCTCGACATGGAAAAGAGGAGGTCTAACGGGACTGTCATAAACGTCACTTTCAACTGTAACCCCCCCACACAACCCTAACCCCCAACTCTCGGCCGAGGTCACAACCTATGCAAAAGTCGTTTTCTGTATGGCTATACCAATGTAAAAATGGGCTTATACCTTTTAATCACTTCAATTCACCGCGGTCTTCAATTGAGTGCAGTCGCTTCAATTAAGTATAGTCGTTTTAATTGAGACGAAGGAGGTAAGTTTGGAGTCCATATATTCTGTAGTATCGCCATACAAAATTAGTTAATTGACCTTGGTCATGGGTGTGCACCTTGTGTGCACGGGCTTACAGTTGAAAGTGACGTTCATGACAGTCCCGTTAGACCCCCTCATGGAAAAGATGGCTGCCACCTCACCGGCCATTCAACGTCTAGCGAAAAAACGACATGTGCTGATATTTAAAAACAGCTAGACTGAACAAACCACATATCAGGTTCTGGTCGTGATCTAGTCTTCTTATAGATGAATGAAAAAAGGCTCGTATCATACAGACAAGGACTCAGTCATATCCAGGTTTTGGTTGTTGCTCATGAACAACCGAACTTCCAGTTGTATGGTCCGGCTTCAACGAAACTTGAACACGAGCAGTCCTGTGACGACACTTAAAGTTTGCCGAGGCTTATGTTCGGGAGGTACCATTCCCATAGAAAATCTAAAAAGCTACACAAAACCGCTGAACTACACGGGCAAAAGATGACACGCGCATCAAAGAATCGCGTGTTTTGTGGATACTTGACACAAGTAAAGGGGTTGGGTTAGGAAAATACTATGGCCGAATGAATCATTTAAACGAACCAGTCATTACCTAATACCAACTTGGACAGAAACTTATGGAGGTCATGGTCTAGGGGTAGGTAAGGTGTGTCACACCTCAGCATGGGAGGTGTCACCAACCACAGCCCAAGCCACAGGTACTCGATCCGTCACCAAGCACGGACATTGATTGGTCACAACCATCAGGAAGCCACATCTTGGCAAACACACTCTCGGGAACCTTCTGCTTGACCCCACCAGCAGCTCCCTGTTCACCCACCGCCTTTCCATCATCTTCCACCTTCCAAAAATTCCCCTCCAGCAACTTTGCATCCCTTTCCTGATTCAACAACTTGCATCCATCCTCACCAGACAAGCACATCATGGATCGGGAAACTAGATTCCAGAGCTTCCGTTCCTCCACCTCCAGGATTGCGGAGGCCCCAACCCCTGAGCAGGACACCGGGGAGCAGAACGCGCAGAACGCTGGCCCCGCTAGCATGCGGCGCTTTTTTACCTCGTCCGACATGCTCCGTTGCTTGGGAGAGAGGGTTCGTTTATTTGCCTTTTCCTTCAAGACTGTGGTCACTGGTGGACCCCGCTCAACTTTATTTGCTTACCCCTGAGCCCCTATTCTGCTCAAGATCTGTCCATACTAACTCCAGACTCCCTTCAAGATCATCTCCAAGTCTACGCTCAGCGCGCTCTGTCAGACAAGTAGACAGTTCGACGTCGAGTTTTCCTACTTCTTGTATCGAGAAGTTGAGATTGTGGGCAATTGGCTCAGCGTGAACAATCGAGATAGCAACAGCGGCTGGTCTGCCAAGCGCAGCTCCAAGTTGCACCATGTCCGCAAGGCCATAGTCCGCATGGTATGGCCTGGGAATCCTGCCGTTTTCAACCTGCACCTATGCGACATTCTGCAGCGAATGCCCGAGCTTCGAATTCTACAGTAAGCTTGGCCCACATTTATCACAACCCCTTCTCGAGTCCTTGTCCATGTACTGACTCTCACCCTCAAGGTGGGACAGCTCCTCCATGGATTCCCAGACGCTCGATGTCATCAAGGTGCACTGCCCAAAGCTCAAGGGCCTTAGCGTGTCTTTCCCCGGAAATGCGTATGGAGAGCTCCTTGGCGGCGAGACACCGGGTATGGGCGGGCAGTGGGACGCAGAAAGGGCGGCCTTCGACCCGCTCCTGACAGAGCAAATGTGCCTTGCGATGACAAGGGCGCTGGAATGGCGTCTTCGGGACTTGATCACCCAGGGGCTGCCGTTTGTCCAGAATCTGCGATACTTCAGCTACTATGAGATATACGGCGATCTGATTATCCAGAGAGGGGCCCTCGTCGACGTGTTGCGCCACTGTTTGCAACTTGAACACCTGGGCTTGTCTCTTGAACCCTATCCGACTGACGGTTCTCTGTTCTTCGAGAAGCTGTGCGATGAGTACGGGGCGATGGGAGGATCCCGTCTCAGGCTCAAGTCCCTCCACTGTGGGCGCGATATCTACCCACCCGAGGAATCCAGTCTCCAAAAGTTGACAGATGTGTCATACTTGGAGTCGTTGACCATACTGAACGACACGACCGGACATGACACCGATCCCCTGTCCAACGCAGTGGGTGCATTCGACCCCGAGAAGTGCCCGCGCCTGAGGTATCTATGGTTCGCGATGCACAGCCCTTCGATGATCGAATTATTCTCCAAGTTTGCTGCTCCATATTCAGACGGGCGACCACCTTCCAGGCTTCTGGATTGCTTCACCATGTATCCCTACGCCCACTTTGCGGACACCGTTGGTCAGTTGGCCAAAGCACAAGACGGATCGTCTATTGAGCCGGCCGACATCAGTCTGCCCTTTCGAATGCTCAATATAACCCTCGCTGTCGAGGATACCGCTGATGTTGCCGATCCGTCGACCTCCGACCCCTCTTCACCCGAAGACGACAAGTACCCCTATTGCTGGCAAGTTAAGGAAGCAATCGAGAGCCTGGAATTTCTGGTCAACACGACCAGACTCACACTGGAAGGCTTGGCCATGGACATTCCTACGCGTAGAACCTGGCGCCGCGGTGGAATGGAAGTGCAGCCCGACATCGAGAGAGCAATCCACGTTCAGCTACCACGTCTTACAAAGCTGAAGGTGCTGGCGATCAGAGTGTTTGCCCATGAGGATGACGAAGCGTGGGAGACTCCCGAGAAAATGCAGCTAGAGGATCTGGCGCGCTACTATGCGCAACTGCTGCCTGGGTTGAGGTTCATCGCGGTGACGGACTATTTCTGGCGAATTGATCGCAATCGATATGGGGTCCTCGTCTTGGAAGAAATGTTTGATAAGGAGGTTGGATGTGTGGAGCTCTTCTACCGGTCTTGGCCCGCTCCTCTCATCTTTCACTGGACTCAGGCCCGAGACCCCAATGCGATCCTTGATCCGCACCCATTTCCTTATATGCGCGACGAGTCTCATTTGAGGTGAGAAGCAAGTCAAGCAAATAGAAGTTGTACCAGTTGTGTATCTAGGGAGGGAATGGCTATTTTTGGTTTGCTACAGGGCAGGGAAGGGAATCTGGCTGGAGGTACTTTGGCGTGGAGACGCTATCTAAGCTAGGCTAGATGACAGACATTCCGCTCCATGTTGTGGCCTAACTAGGTAGCATGCTGGATGGCGATTGTGGAGGACTTAATATAGCCGTGGGCATCTGGGTCAGGTAGCAAAAAGGACCAGATTTGGTGCAGGAACAATATATCCGCTGCTCACGTTTTCACTCCCGGCTGAAGTGCATCTGCAGAAAGACTGTTGCCAAGACCCACTGTAATATATTATTCTCCCAAAGTGATAATCCATGCGGGGACGGGTCGTGAATATCCGCACTCTCATTTGGCTTGGTAGGAACTACTGATATGTCTTTCTTTGGTGGCGAGAGGGCCTGTATATTTGTCGCTGCTCTTGGCATCCATTTGGAGGGAGCAGCTGGTGAACGGTTCCGTGATTCCCTGAAGGCCCGGCTCAGGAACGCGACCCGCATGGCACCGACAACGGGCATTTTCTCTCAACAAGCAGCAATCGAGTCCAACCGTTCATGACATAACCACGGAGAGTCCAGTGATCTCCGTCTTGTCGTTGGCGGCGCTTTAAATCCGGCTGGATCGGAACACTTGGCAGATCGAGTGAGATTCCGAGTGTACCCCTTTCGCTACCTGGTAGATTGGTAATCGTACCTTTCAACTTCGGTTCTTATACCTTCAATACCCCTCCACTTTCTTTGCACCCAAAGTACCCATGGTGACCACAAAGGCGTTCAAAGCTCCAATCTTTAACACTCCAAGGACTCGGACAGCACGGGATCGATCAACGAATAATGTGGTGATTTGGTTCCAATTGGAGACAGTTACTGTCTCTAGCATATTGCCTCTCCTCCTTCATCCGGCAAGACCGACGACTGAACCTCCTGGCTGGTTAGGAGTCTTGACAAGATGTGGTTTCGATCCCCCGTCCGAACTGGGCTGCCCGTTCTCTGGGTTCTGCTATCCCTCGTGTCAATTGCCGCTGCAGCACCCACAGTTATCCTGGAACAGGTCCAGAACAAGCAATTGCCAGAAGGTTGGAAGTTCCACAAGAATGCGAGCGCATCTGACCTGATCAAAATCTCCATCGCCCTTCGAGAGTCTCGGATCACAGACCTAAAAGACCACCTTTCGCGACAATGGAAATCGGGCAGCTCAGATTACCAACATCTGACGCTGGAGGAGGTCAGGCAGTACCGTCAGCCAAATGAAGCAGTCATTGATACGGTGACCGGGTGGCTCAAGTCAAATGGCATCAGACACCCCAAGGTCCACGGCAGCATGCTCAGCTTCGAAGCCTCGGTCCAAACGATCAAGTCCCTATTCGATGCCGACCTGGCTTACTACTCCTTTGACTCGGCCACGCTGCCAAATATAGAGGCTGGAAGCAAAAGCGAGCAATTGTCGCGTCGCCAGATTCCCACAAGCAAGCCCGTGCTACGAGCGCTCTCGTACAGCGTACCGACCTGGCTCCGTCGCGACATTGCCTTTGTACACCCCCTCACGAACTTTATGACTCCGCGCTCCCACCACGTCAACCAACACGCGAACCAAATCGAGATAATCCAAAATAGACGACGAGATGTCTCCAAGCGATCAACGGTAACCATCTCCTCAACCTCGGCACCTCCCCCACCAACCGACGACCAGCCCCCAGCCCCATGGCCATACGTGCCCGATTCACCCCTCAACTCGACAAACCCGTTCGACTACGAATCCGGCACCGATATGCCCTGCTTTACAGGCACCTTCCCCGAGTGTATCCGCAACTTATACAACATGAACTACACCACCTCCTTGATCGCCGCCGCTTCCGGTTCCTCATCTGCCGATCCCAACTCGACCGAAGCCGAAGTCCCGCCTTTACTCTCCTCCCCAGTACGATACGGCATAGCAGGCTTTCTAGAACAATGGATCATGCACGCCGACGTATCTGCATTTTTACAAGCCTACAGCCCCGAGATCTCTCCGCTCTACAATTTCTCGGTGCATACGTTTAACGGGGGTATCAATCCGCAAGATAACATGTACAACGCTGGCATGGAAGCCTCGCTTGATGTCGAGTATGCTGTTGCGCTTGGGTACCCTGCCAATGTGACGTATTATATCACTGGCGGGAGAGGCACCAAACTGGATTGGAACGGGACTGCTTTGTCGGAGGAAGAGAGCGACAATGAGCCTTATCTCGAGTTTTTGGAGGGATTAGTTGCGCTACCGGATGACGAGATTCCCCATGTGCTGAGTATCAGCTATGCGGATGACGAAAAGAGTGTGCCCAGGGCCTATGCGGAGCGGGTATGTGATTTGTTCGCAGCCTTGGCGGCGAGAGGAACATCGGTGCTGGCGGCGACTGGAGATGGAGGTGCGGCCGGGACGGCGCAGACACAGTGTATCACCAATGATGGGAATAACCTCAAGAAGTTCGTGCCGACTTTTCCGGCGAGTTGTCCGTGGGTTACCGCTGTGGGGGCAACGGATAATTATGGACCTCCTGTCAGGGCGGCTGATTTCTCTACGGGCGGATTGTCGGATTTCTTTGCACGGCCAGAGTGGCAATTCGAGGCTGTCAACCCTGTGGTGGATGACTTGGTCAAGAATGGAGATGAACGGCTCGAGTGGGTGAATATCACTGGACGGGCAATCCCCGATATCAGTGCCGTCGGCGCGGGATATCAGATTCGCTATGGCGGACGGATTATAGAGGTCCTGGGGACGAGTGCGAGTACACCTGTCGTGGCGGCTATGATTGCGCTTGTGAATGATAAGCGGCTGAGGGAGGGCAAGAGCAGTCTTGGTTGGTTGAATCCTAGAATTTACTCGGGCGAGGTGAGGGATGTGCTTAAGGATATTGTGCATGGAGAGAGTTATGGCTGTAGCTTTCCTGGCGGGCCTAGGAGTCGAGGGTGGGAAGCTAGGGAGGGCTATGATCTTGTTACTGGGCTGGGCACTGTGAAGGATTTTGGGGATTTCTTGGAGGTGATGGCGAAGTAGAGAAGTAGAGGGGCGTACATGATGATTTGAAAAGTGGTAAATGTGGGATGGAGATTCAGTTGTGACTAAAATATATAGCAGTGTTGTTCTCCTTGAAAATGCCACTTGAAGCTCGTCAGGGCATCTAAACAAGCCAAGCTTTTAACCCCAAAGCCGAAGTAACCAGTCGCATTCCAATCCCTTCCTGGACTTCTTCGACATCCAAAGAGGTACTTAGCCTTACAGAACCCTAACCCTCTCGTACAGTGCAGCTCTTTCCAGGAAAATGAGAATATCTTCATTTCTACCACCCTTCTAGGCATTTGAGTGGTACTGGTAGTCCTACTCAACAAAACACACCATTCTAAAGAAGAACCAATCTAGCAAGGACAAGTCCAACCCGAGCCTAATCGGGGAGCTGAATGACTTGGCTTGTGTACTGGAAAAGGTTGGACAAGGTCACGTGCAGAGTCACGTGCCTTAGCCATGAGAATACCCACAGATGATGTATTAAACCTCGTCCGTCGAACATGAACCCAAATACAGGATGAGACAATCCAATGGTTTCTGTGTCCTAGTTCACTCGGATACAGCACTCACGCCCTCACATTGGGAATTTCTCTTTTGCGAGCCAAGAATCGAGAACGGCGAGCAAGATGCCCCAATGCAGGTTCCCCCACCACAACAAGCCATCACTGGCCCATTGGCCAATACGCGAGGACAACCAGGAAAGCCACTGATCCTTTTATCCTCAGTGAACCATTCGGACGGTACCCCAAATCTCCGCGTTGGACGCCACCTTCCCAGGTCATGTACTCAACAGGGGCATGGTCTCAACATTGAACGCGCTCGGGGGGCGCAACTATCTGTACGTACCGCGATGAGTTGTTCTTGATGTAGGCTGACGCATTCCAGGAACATTATGCACCCAATGTCCCAATCCCCTCCGAATATGTCCGATCAATGTTTCATTGTGAACAAGTTCCAGGCGTGAGAATGTTTATCTCTTGCATCTGGCGGCAGGTTGGCTGCACAAGTTCACTGCAGTGCAGAGTGCAGACCAACAACCCGAATCTACGTTTCATCCAGGCTGTTTGTGTAGCAGTCAGTCCCTTGTTGAAGCTGACCTTGTCGGTGTTGAGATGAAGACTGGTGACTAAACTGGTCCCCGTCAGGAAAACAGATGAGGGTCAGGTTTGTTTTGAGCGCCCCCCAGGTGATCCGGGGAGCTGGGAAAATTGGTCATGCATGTCAGCGGCATCAATTCCCACTTCCAACCCGGCATATTTCCCCGTCATGCGCCAAGGCCCTGATCATTCGGTGTGGATTTGGGCACGACATGACGCTAACGTCTTCTCGGATCGGACGGATTCCCCCTATCTCTTGTTTACCATGAGCTGCGACTGATACAAATTCGTCATCCACCCATCTTGCAACGGTTACGGAGACTTTCTGTTTCATTCTGCCTCCAAATCCTCCGACAAGCAAGATGGAACAGCTTTGGTTCAAGATCGCAATTTCGATTGTCGCCTACCACGTCACTCTGGTCTTCTATCGGCTCTTCTTCCACCCCCTTGCTCGCTTCCCCGGGCCTCGACTTGCAGCCATCTCACGGTGGTACGAGGCATACTATGACCTGGTCAAGGGCGGGCAGTACACGCGCAAGATCGCCGAGTTGCACAAGCAATATGGTAAGCTTGCTTGATTATAATTCTGGTTCAACAATTGTCGAGCTTACATGCCCTTCTCCTCAGGTCCAATCATCCGAATCAGCCCACATGAGCTTCATGTGTTTGACCCATCGGTCTATAACAAGATCTACAACATGGAGGGACGATGGGACAAGTATTCATGGTCATATGACGCGGCTGGGGCCAAGACCTCGACCCTATTCTGTTCAGACCATGACTACCACAAAGCCCACCGGCAACCCATGGCACCATACTTTGCCAAGGCCAAGATCTACGCCCGAGAGTCTATTATTCACGACAATTTGGTGAAGCTCGTACAGCGCATATCCCAACTCCAAGGAAAGACGTTCAATCTCGGGGCCGCAATGAGCGCTTTCACACGAGACGTCGTCAGCACATTTGTGATTGGCAAGACAAACAACCAGCTTGACGCCGAGGACTTTGGGGTAGAGATATCGATTCTTGGCCAGGGCGCGGGGCAGTTCTGGCGCATCACCAAGCATATCCGCTGGTTTGGGCCAACGCTACGGTCTATTCCGCCGAGCCTGATGATGCTGGTTGGCAATGACAGTATCAGGTCCTTCTTGGGCTTTCTCAAGGTACGCATCGAACCAACACAACTTCATGATGGCGCGAAGCGGGCGAGCTAACCAAGAACCCGTTGGCAGCAAACCGAAGACGATACTCGCGAAGTCCTGACCGACGCCGTCGCATCCTCCGAAAAGGATGCCCAAAAGACCATGATACACGCCATCGTCCACTCCAACCTACCACCCCAGGGGAAAGTCCTAGAGCGAGTCAAGGAAGAAGTCGCAACGGTTACAGGCGCAGGCTACGAATCCACAGCCAGTGTCCTCCGGCTGATCCTGTTCCACGTCTTTTCCAATCCTGACGTTTTGCACCGACTACGAAGCGAAGTATCCGAGGTGCTCACGGAAGCGGATCACCTGACACTGCCCGCGCTCGAACGACTCCCATATCTCACTGCGGTCTTGAAGGAAGGATTGCGACTCAGCCCGGCGATAGGTACCCGGCTGGCTCGGATCTCGAATAAAGACCTGTTTTATGGCGACTGGCGCATTCCAGCCGGAAACCCTGTCGGAATGACGGTCCTGCTGATGCACACAGACGGGAATCTCTATCCGGATCCGATGCGATTCAACCCGTCAAGATGGCTTGAGCCGGAAGAGAGAAATGTGGCGGATAGGATTTTTGCGCCGTTTTCCAAGGGGACTAGGGTCTGTCTTGGGCTGCAGTAAGTTATTCTTTTCTGTACTGTTTAGGTTATTTACGCTCGTTTACTGACTTGGCTTCAATTGGGAAAGTCTGGCATGGGCCGAGATGTACCTCGTTGTTGCGACACTGGTCAACGAGTTTGATTTCACCATCGAGGGCGCCAAGGCCGAGGACTTTCAATTTGTCATGGACAACTTTGGCATTGGGACCAAGGCAGGATGCAACCTCATGGCTACTCCGACAGTTCGCAAGTAGCTCCCGCTTGTTTTGATCAAGTCATGGGAGCTCAGGATATGTATGAGAGCTTCGCGTGGACGGAGAGGCGAATCAATGGACTCTCTTCTCCACGGCGTGGAACCTAAGCCGCCACATGGTTGCACGCTAACATGAAGGTGAGGCAGCGGCTTGAGCTTAACATCCTATTATTGGATAAGCTTGATCTAACCTCACATTATGCCGTACCGGTCGCCACTCATATCTGGCAGCAAGGCTGGTCCACTTTTCGATTTTCCCTTATTTGGGTATGATAGTACTGGATATTGATCATCGATAGGTACAAGACATACTTCCATTTTGCCAGAACTTGATTTCTACCTGTCTCTCTCTCTCTTATGTTGCAGTACCACATGTCCAAGTACATCACCGTCCAGCTCAAGTCCGGCACCTTAATTACCCAGCCTCAAGCCACCGTGGGCATCGCCCGTCTTCCTGCCTTCTTGGTAGTCGGCGTAGCAGGCTGGATGTTATTGCAGTACTTTTGCGTGGTGACCCAGTTGCACATGGCCGTGCCGACACACTTGCAGCATCTGCATGCCTGTTTCATATTACATGAGGTCAGCAACCGATTATTCATCACAGATGTGTAAGAGACATACCTTTCTAGCACGATCAGCGTCACTCTTGCCCTCGATGCAAGATAATGTCCGCGTGCCGCTGAATTTGAATTGGTTGTAGCATGCGTTGGGGTTAATCACGTCGGCGCAGTCGTTTGTGGCGGCCAGTTGGCGGGTACATTCTGCCATGGGCTCAAAGGGCAGGTCATCTGTGTATTCTGGGTCGTCGTCGTATGAGCCCTGCCCCATGGCGAGAGATGCCATTTGGAGGAGGACGGCCACGAGTGGGAGTGTGAGGAGCTTCATTGTGCTGGACCTCTGTTCTTGCTTGGTTGATCAGGTAAGCTGGGTGGATGGATGGATGATGATGAGAGAAGAAGCTGCAGGAGTGAACTCCCGGGCTTGCGGATGTAGGTCGGATATCTATGGGGCACGCGGGATACCGTGCTTTGCAAGCTGAGAATCTTTCCAACTTCTGTCGGTAAGTCTAGAAGCTTTGTGAGAGAGACGAGTGTGATATTTTTTTAAGAAGCGAGCTGTGTTGTCTTCTTTGCTTCCAATATCGAATGTGCCAGGTTGTCCTTGTTTGCCTCGAAGAGAGGGAGGAGTAAAACCAGGTGAGATATACCGACTGGCTGTCTGGCAATATCTACTGCAGGAATGACCATCCTTTCTCTCTGTAGAATCCATTCTCTCTAAAAGTGTGATAATGACTTGGAAAGGTTAATGCGACGGACGGCGGTATTAGGCGAGACGGCCGAAGGGTAATCAAATCGGGTGAATTCCTTTCCCTGAGGCAGCCGAATACAGGCATGAACAATATCGAGAGGCCCTAAATACCCAGTGGGCTTTTGTATGATTGGCCAAGCTCCCCATGGGTTTTACCAGCCGAGGACAACAACATGTTTACCTCAACAGGTCAACGGTGCGGGGAGCCAATCGGCTCGAGACCTTTTTAAACGATTTCTATATGACTGCAGCTCTCATAACTGTAAATAGCGCCAAGACAGGCTTCGAGAACAAGTCAAGAACAAAACCGGCTCCTCTTCGTATCAAAGCTGAGTATCCCACGTTCTGGCCTCTTTGGATTCGAATATTAACTGACAGACCAACCTATCAGGTTCACCACACCGAACGCAATATACCCTACCCTCCGTCATGGCTTAGTCGGATTTAATATCTGCTCAGTGATATCAGGTGGCACTCCTGCTGAAGAGATAGGTGCACGGCAGTTATTGTCACCCGCGGCAGTTGTTGACGTCTTCCGCAATGATGCCCGGGGAGTTTTCCCACCAGTAGGTGGACCCATGAGATGAAGGACGGCCTGTCCCAGAGCCAAGCTTGTTATAACCAGTTGGCCGTAACATTTGGGTAGCCTTTGCCCCCTTTTTTTCTCTGTTGTAGTTTGGTTCCGTAGGTTTCAGATGATCCTTTTGTTGTTGCTTCCCCGGTACTGTCCGTCACTCGACAACACTTCGACACCAAAGTGAAAGCATCATCATCGTCTAGACTCGGACAAACATGCACTCAAAGATCTTCGCTGCGGCCCTAGGGCTGTTTGCGCCGGCCAACGCCCTGCTCCGGTTCGGATGCGCCCAATCCAGCGTCCAACGTCTGGATCCTCTGGTCAACCCTGGGCAGATTCCCTCCTCACATTTGCATCAGATCATTGGAGGAGTATGATACCTCTCGTATAAAAGTTGACAACCATGATCGCTCGCTAACAACTTGTTAGAACTCCTTCAATGTGACGATGGACCCTGCCAAGGGGTTTGACCTGGTCCAGAAGTCGACCTGCACGTCCTGCCAGTTCTCCGAAGACTTTTCCAACTACTGGACGGCAACCATCTTCTTCCGGGCCAGGAACGGGTCCTTTATGCGTGTTCCTCAAATTCCCCAGCAAGGTATCGAGAGCACCAAGGGTGGTATGGTGAGTTTTGACATATCCCAGAGGTTTATCCATCATCGCCTAATTAACATGATTTGTAGATGGTCTACTACATGACCGACGCCCTCTTTGACAATGCCCAAAAGTCAAAGGTCACGGCCTTCAAGCCCGGCTTCCGCATGTTGATCGGCGACGCTACCATCCGCACACGCGACCAGGCCCGTCGCTTCCGCCAGCTCACATACATTTGCATGGAGAGCCAGGCCAACCGTGCGCCCGAGTACATTGGCTTCCCCCCCATGCCCTGCAAGGGCGGCTGGATGGTGAACCACCTCTTCCCCACGTGAGTCTTGCCTGCTCGACCATCTCAGAACAAGATGTTGACAATACGAACACAGCTGCTGGGACGGCAAGAACCTCGACTCCCCCGACCACCGATCCCACGTATCCTACCCCGAATCCGGCACCTTCGAGTCAGGCGGCCCCTGCCCAGCCACCCACCCCGTCAGGCTTCCCCAGCTGATGCTCGAGACGGTATGGGACACGTCCAAGTTCAACAACAAGAACGACTGGCCCGCCGACGGCAGCCAGCCATTCGTCTGGTCGAGCGGTGATTCCACCGGCTTCTCGTCGCACGCCGATTACATGTTTGGCTGGAAGGACGATTCCCTCCAGCGCGCCATGGACTCGAGCTGCTACGTCAATTGCCCGACCTTGAAGACGCAGAGCATCAGCCAGCAGAACAAGTGCACGGTTCCGGATATGGTCAAGGAGCCTCTTGATGGATGTAAGTGACTGACTTTCTTTTTGCTTTGTGATGGTTTGGACGTGACTGACAGGCTTTCTCTTATAGGGCTCAAGGAGCTGCCCGGCGGCAACATGGTTGTCTGAGGTACTGAGAAGAAGGGTGGTGGGATAATTTGCGTTTTTCTGTCGATGTGTTGTTGGGGGAGGATGTTGTTACTCTTGTTTACCCCATTCCCATGTTTGCTTCGATACACTCCATAGTTCCAAGAACCACTCCATTTCACACTCCGTTCTGTGCCAGCAGTTCTTCAATCCCGTGACCTTGGAAACTATCCAGTTTGACACACCCTTGATGATGCGCCAAAACGGAACTGTAATTGCGTGCCGAGCGATTACCCTTCTATTGTTTCAGACTTCCCCCGGACGTCGATGACTTCGTCGATAAGAACTGTACTGTAGCCAGCCTCACGCCGCTCTTGGTCTTTTCGCTCTTTCTAACGACAGGCGACTTATCCCGGGAGCTAACCGAGACCTTGCTGTTTGTAGCGCACCCTATTACCCAGTGCCAAGACTTTCCCTCCCTCGCTCCTTCCTCCCATTCCAGGCAAGACCACACCTTCCCTAGCAATATAAGCACCTGCCGCGAGCCAAGTTTCCAACGGGTGGCAGTAGCCCAGGACTCGATTTAGCTGAAGTTTCAGTAGCCTCTGGCTTAGTTGGTTGACGAGGCACTGCTGCCCCAAGTCGGTGTTCCTGTACGAGCGGGTTGAGGGTTCGAATCCAATAACGAGAAAAGTCGTCGCGAGTCTTTTCACCACGGTGCTCCCCCCGGAGATAGAATCTCCGGGGTGCCGTGGGCTTTATGCCGGTCTGATCACTTTTTTTTTGTTGTTTTTTTCAGGGTGTTTACAGTTTTGCTTGTTAGTTGAGGTAAAGGACAGGCGGTAGGGGATCGAGGGATGGATGGTTAATCGTCGAATGTGTAAATTTTTGAAAAAAGAAATCCTTAGGCTATAATTAAGCTGTTAATAAGCTGCTCGGATCTCGTCTATTGTTAGGTATTACTAGAAGATATATTTACTGCTTGATGAAGAATCTTCCCAATTGTGCTTTGTTCCAGGCCAGGAACACGTCGTGGTGACGGGATTTCCCTGTCGATCCCGATGATTGGCGGGGCTCGAGATCGATGACGACACACCCGTCACATCCACCTCCGCGTATTAAAAGAGTACACTCATCCTTCAAATCGCATCCTAAGCTTGTGTTCAACACTGTCAAATTCGACTCTACAAGTCAAAATCTGCAACAAAATGGCAGCAACTAAAACCACCTACCTCGAACTTAACCCTCTCAAGCGGACGCCCCTTCTCAAAGTCCAAACTCACCATCCAGACCCCGAACCAACCATCAACGCCAAAGCAACTCATCACCACCCCTTTCCCCTTCCCAAGGAAACGTCCTCCTCCGAAAATGGCCGAGTCTACTGGATCGGAAACGCGACTACGATAATCGAATGGCATGGAATCCGGATCCTCACTGACCCCAACTTTCTTCACGCAGGCGACCATGTCCATCTAGGTCCCGGAGTCACCGCTCAGCGTCTGAAAGATCCAGCAATTGATATGCACGAGCTCCCTCCCTTGGATTGCATCCTCTTATCGCACTACCACGAAGATCACTTTGACAAGCAAGTCGAGGAGAGCATCAACCGCTCGTTCCCAATCATCAGCACACCGCATGCCAAAGCTGCGCTGGAGTCGAAACCCGAGAAATTCACTTCTGTCTACGGGTTGGACTTTTTCGAGGACTTGATGCTCGTCGGGAATTCCTCAACGGAGTCAAAGAGTGGCAAGAAGCCCGTCGTGAAAGTCACTGCCACCCCGGGCAAACACGTCCCTCCAGGCCCGCTCTCGGCAATCAACGACTTCCTCGGCGCCGTCCCTCCAACAAACGGGTGGCTTATTGAAATGGGCTTTACCATTCCGTCTCCCCCTGCTCAACCGCCCCTGCCAGCCGAGGAAGTCAAATACAGGATTTACATATCTGGCGATACACTGTTTGTGGATGAACTCAAGGAGATCAAGCAAAGGTTGCGCAACGAAAAGATCAATCTCATGCTGGTGCATCTTGGTGGAACAACGATTCCTGGACCAAAAGCGCCGTTGTTCATGGTCACCATGGATGGGAAGCAAGGAGTCAAGTTGATGAGATTGATGGATCCTGAGGTCACCATTCCGGTGCATTTTGATGATTATGATGTCATGCTGTCTGGGTTGGATGATTTCCTTGGTGAGGTGGAAGGCATGGATGATGAGGATGAGAGAGTCAATGCGGATGAGGGGAAGGAGGGTGAGTGGAAGGCGGAAGGGGAAGGGGCGGCTGGTGGGATGGGAAAGATGAAGTGGAAGGATAGGGTGGTGGTCTTGGGGAGGGGCGAGGAGTATGTCTTTCGGGTGGACGAAAGTGGGAAGGAAGAGTAATTTTCAGTTAACCGTGGATTCTCCAGCTGTTCTTGAGCAACGAGTTATTAATCTCGAAGTTCCTGTTACTTCATGCAATATGCCCTGCGCTCTGCCTTTGGGCCTATCATTCAGTTCACCAGTACCGCCAGGAACATGGAAGAAAGGTCGGCAGTATATTCCCAGCCTCATTACAACCAACGTCAAAGGCCAAGCGTTTTTGTATGAAAGTATTGGCTGAATTATAGCAATATATATTGTTTTTAGATTGGATCGGGCTTCCTGACAGAAATGTGGTGGGAGTAAGGTGCACTGGGTTCTCGCTACCGCGTGGGGTCTGAGGCTTGGGCCGCCTCCCGTCTCGTCCTTCCAGGGTGACAGACGTTCAAACCCGGGCCTGATATATGGGGGCCGGAAAAATGGAAAGCGTGGGTGGTGCGCGAACCTTCCAGTTTCTTTTCAAGGCAATCTGCTGGGCGAATCATAATGTCCACCAAGGTCAAAAGGCCATCACCAAGTTTGGCATCGTCTCTTCTCATCCTCGATACTCGTCAAGTTTAAGAAGCCGCATTTTGGGCACGTGAACGCCTCCAGTCAGTAACAATCCTTCACATACTTTAAAGTTTCGTCACACCTTTCTTCTCACATAGCAGCAACGGCTCCTGACAATGTCGACGCTTCACCACCTGCTCCGAGTCACTCGAGCTCGGAGACGGTTCTTGCCGATACCCCATCTGCGATATCAAGAGATCTCGATCTCCGCTTCACTTTGTCACCACGAAACGCGGGAGTTGATGTGACAACACTCAGTCAACCGCAGGCGACCAGCAACATGGTATGGAAACCGTTTTTGTTGCACACAAACTCTTTCCATGCCTTTACTGCGCTCTTTGTCGCTATTGCAATCAGTTTGGAAATATTGTTCGTGATGTCAGAGCGACACCAGGGCCTTGTCACGACGAAATTCTCAGACACTCATTTTGCGTGGACGTACGGCCCAGCTCTCATCGTCAGCATTCTTTCCGCCGTGTGGGCATGCATCGACTTTTCCGCCAAAAAAGCAGCTCCGTGGCTCAGGACTGGGACTGATGGGGTATATCGTCAAAGTCTACTTCTTACGGACTACCTTTCCACGTTTTCCTTCTTGGTTCCACTTTGAGCAGCTCGGAATGGAGATTTTCTCATCATATCCACCTCAACAATCTCATTGCTGCTCTTAATCATGATGATCTTTGCGCCTTCATTGATCGGCCTTGCTACGATGGAAATGCCTACATCAGTCACTCTTTTGTCAGAGTTTGTGGACAACCCTTCAAAGCTCCCAGCAGCTGGGATATGGCCACTATATGAAGCTATTGGCATCAAGAAATACCATGCAGAATACCCTCTTGGAATCCAGAAGAACATGGTCTTTCAATCTTTCACTCCCCCGCCAAGCGCGGTGACAAACCTTCAAATAACCGTCGAAGCCCTCTCATTTGATCTGCAATGCGAGAAAGCAGACATCACAGAATTCAAGGCAACACAACCCTTACCGCCTTTGACGGATTCTTCGACCATAAAATTAGACATGGGGCTATCATCATCGGGCTGTAGTCATGCAATCGGCCTGAAACCTTTCTCTTTTGATCTGGGCTCCCGGTTCCTCCCTGATCTCATGGCGCCCTCTGAGCGTCACGGATTCTTCAAAGACCTCACTCTGGATGTATGGGTCAGCGGACTAGTTCCGGGTATCTGCAATTCAGACGTTTCACAACATAAACCTGACGACCGTCGACTATTGTGGGTGGTGTTCCAGGGGGCTGTAAACTTCACATCGGACGGGATTCCTGGAGTTAAAACAATGCTAAAGAACCAAGCACTCGTTTGCAACCCAGTCTACTCGACGAAATATGTCGAGGTCGGCAAACAAAACCACCAGCCGTACCGTATCACTGCTTGGACAGAGACAGGCACTCGAAAATTTACGAACCTTCACGCATGGGACATTGTCCAAGCCATGCTGGACTCGTTTCGAATCGAGGAGCAGTTGGGACCGTCGGGAAATCCGCTTCGCTCCGCACTTGGCACCGCACTTGGATTTCTTGCATATGACTTGTCACATCTCATCTTTGCCGGTGTGTTTGTGAATCTCGATTATATGACGAAGGCTATTCTAAGTCTCGGTAGCAGTTCGTACCCCGACTTACCGTCGCTTCTTAACTATACCACGCTCTGTCGATCTATCACGGCCTATTACGAGATGCATGCTGCCTTCATCGTTCGTCAAGCGCTGATGTCAAGCACAAATCAGCCTGCCACCGGCTCTTCCAGAGTTCTTCAAGTCCGTCTAGTGGTAAAAGCCGCGGCCTGCCAAATCATGGCTTTACTCTGTTTAGCGTCGGCAATATTACTACAAGTGGCCGTCCTGAACTGGGGAGCGGATGGATTAACACTAGTCGATGATCCCCGTACTGCTACCGGCGTGTTGTCCATGGGTCAGGCTATTCGACACTGGTTTCCACAGCGGCTTGGTCCAGCAACGTCTTCGGCGCTCAAAAGCGCCCTTCTGGGGTGGAATTACCCGCGGGGTGTCAAATTCCCGTCCCCCAATTTCCATTCCAGCGCAGACTCAAAGGAGTCAAGCCATCTGGAAATTGCGCCTTCTAGCCCGGATCCAGCCGGCAAGAGAAGCACGGACATGAGTGAGCACAGGCCGTGGGTATTGAGAAACTCTTTTCGTCTGCTGCTCTGTGTCATGTTGTGTGGTATTCTGCTTGTTCTGGAGTTCGTGCTTCGTCATTCTCGGCGTGAGAATGGAATCGGTAACTCGCGACCTGGCACTTATCTTCGCTATCTGTGGACTCTCTTGCCAACGTTGGGCTTCGGCCTCCTGGGTCTCCTTTTCTCGGCTCTTGATTCCGAGCTTCGAACACTGGTACCATTTGCCGTACTGGACGGAACCCCAAATACGTTCGAGCGGTCCATTGGCTTCAACAGCCGCGGGATCTTGTCCCCTATTGCCGTGTACAGACTACTTCGGGTCAGACATTATGCTGCGGCAACAGCCACTGTCACAGCAATGATAACAAGCCTTCTCACTATCGCCTCCGCCTCGATGTTCTTCGAGAGGAGTGTTCCGCATACTTTCCACCACAATCTACGGCTTGTGGGATCTTTCACAGAATATCTCTACTCCGATGACTACTGGCTCACTTATGGTGTTCAGTTGGGAACAGCCTATGGCGCCAGCCAATTTGGTATGATGTCCGGCCTCATTCTTCAAAGTAACATGTCTTATTCTCCCTTCACCTTTGAGAATCTTGGCTTGCCAGTGATGTCACTGGAACCAGATGGCAAGGGGAGTAGTTCATCCTTATCCGGATTTTCCACCCTAAAGACTGTGGTTCCAGCCTTGAGAGGTGGTATTTCATGTGAAGCACTGCGCCAGGAAGAAGTATCTGCCGAACTATATGTCCTCGATGTAAAGGATACAGACAACACCACAATTCGAGTAAATATCACGCAATGGCCGCTCGACCTCCCAAGAAACCAACAAATAACAATATCGATCCCACTTAATATATCGGCGCAGTCCGAGACAGTGTTTGCCAGGTCCCGGAGCATTGATGTGGAGCCGGATTTCAAGGGCAGGCGCGTCGATTTCTTATATGTCTGGGGTACTTAATCACACTTTGGAGTCGGGAATGATACCCGTACACCTGCCGTGTCGGTAATAGGAGCAATGGGATGCCAGGCTTTCATTGAAGCAGTCGATGTTGAACTCACGCTCTCTGGAACAAGTAAGCTTTCGATTAGCAAGGAAGTTCAACCTCACGCACTGGAAGACACCGCACTGCCAGTAATCGATGGTTCTAACCACAAACAAAAGCTCGGAGGTTTATATGAAGAACTATTCTCGCCAATAACGATGTCTACCGCGCTGCTAGACCCATTCTTTGCAATTCTCACTACCACACCACTGAAACACCGGGTTCCACTATCTGCCTTGTCAGACCGGTCTCAAATTGATACAGTCGTTGAAGGGATCAATCACCAGCATGGCATCATAGTTGCTCAGGTTCTCAGTGCTACTTCGCGAGTCTATGCTTATAATGAATCAAGGTTGACCGTTATCGAAAAACATGGAGTTTTTTACCGTATCGGAAAGGGCGGTCTCAATTCCACGTTCCCGGCAAACGTTACGGATCCTAGCAAAGAGGAACACCGAGTTTTTCAGGACGAAAAGGCAACACGAATCGTCCAAGCTCTGCTGGCGGGTACGTTGTTTTTCTCCCTGCTAAGCTGGGGTCTCTCGCCTAAACTCAACGTCCTACCCCGACCACCAACGAGCCCTGCCTCTGTTCTCGCCATGTTAGTCGACGGGAACCTGTACACAGAGAGATTTGGTCCCAACAACAAGACGGTTGTTGAGATGACTCGTGCTGAAATTGACCAGACATTTGCGAACAAGCCAGCCTTTTGGATGGGCTGGGGTCGCACCGGGTCTGACTTTCCACGAAAAGGGAGGAAGGGTACACTTAAGGACAACACTGGTGATGGGCAGGGTCAACAACCACATCCGGAACCGTGACGCTTCGGTATATGGGTAGTTCCAGAATCCAATCCACAAAGACAAAAACAATCTTCTCGAACCAGTACCGACAAAGATCCCAACCTCACTTCCGACTCTTCTTTTTCTTCCCATGTCTCTCATCCACCCTCCTCTCCTTCTCTTCCACAACCTGCCACTTCAACCTCTCCAGCTGAGTCAAAGGCAGCACATCCCAGTTCGCCCGATCCATCAGCACCTCCTTATAGAACTGCGCCTCCGTCTCCGAAATCTTGTGGACCTCCCGCTCCAATCTAAAAGAACACCTATCTCCGCTAGCGACCCAATAGCAATTCGTACAAGCGCCCTTGAGATGCTGCTCATCCGTCACAACGAGACACTTTGTCACTGGCCCTTGCGAGTTGATTTTCGCACATCGCGTGCATTCTCTCCCGTCTTTGCTCGCATCTGCTTCTTCGCCAAACAAAAAGAACAGGAGAGCAAGTGGTTGTCTAACTTGCTTCGGATCGCGTTTCAGGTCATAGAAAGTGTACTTGCCGCCACGGATCCAGCGCTTCCGCTCAAACTCGCGTCGGATTTCGAGTTTACCGCCGTTTTCATCCGTAATGTCGTGAAGGATTTCCCAGATTAGGGGACTTTTCTCGAGGAAAAGTTGCATCACTAGCCATGTCATTTTCTCTTCGCCATCCTTGAGGTCGTTCCAGTTTGCCTTGTACTGATTATTGGGAGGCGGTTGGAGGGGTTTTCCGCTGTAGTGGACTTTCGTGAGCATGTTGAGGATTAGATGGACTGGTTCAGTCAGGCTCTTCCACTTGACGATGGATTCGGTCGACTGCTCGGCATGTGACGGTTTGTTATTGGTCGCGGTCGGCGTATGATGATCAGGCGGCGCGATATAGAATTGCAGTCGCTGGAAAGGGGTTTTTGCGGCGTCTACTTCCGGGCGGAAAGGAGAATGGTCTGAGGCCGAAGAGGCGGGCGCCATATGGTGATCAGCTAGCGCTATTAGAGATTGGGGTCAGGGGGCGGCGGTGAAGCTGGCGGTGGTGAAGCTGGCGGTGGTGAAGCTGGCGGCGGTCGTGGTGGTATCCGTTTCTGGGCGGAAAGGATCGTCGTCGGACGCCGAGGATTCGACCGAATCCACTATCTCGAGTTCGGCGGATTCGGTTGCCGTCGCCGTATTGTAGTAATGTAGAGTTGTCGGAGATCGCGATCGGTGAGCGGCTGCGAAGCTGGCGGCGGTCATGGAGGCATCTTTGTCCGGGAGGAAGGGATCATCTTCGGACACCAAGGAGTCGAGCGAATCCATCATCTCGGATTCGACGCATTCGGTCGCGGTGGCGATCGCGGTATCGTGATCAGGTAGCGTCATCGCAGATCGTGGTCTGTGAGCGCCGGGAGCGGTGGTGGTCTCTGAGCCTGGGCTGAAGGAATCATCATCGGAGGCCAAGGATTCCACCGAATCCATGATCTCGGGTTCAGCGGAAGTCGTGTTCGAGGTATCATCATCGGATATCGTGATTACGGATCTCGGTCGGTGAGCGGCGGGAAGGGCGGTCTCGGATTCAGTGCGGAAGGGGACACCGTCGGAAGCCGAGGAGTCGACCCAATCCATCGTCTCGGGTTCGGCCGCGGTCGTTGTCGCGATATTGATATTCAGACGGTGCTGCTCAACCACTACACCAACATGGAGAAGTTAGTGTCGATCCACTATTGCATGTACAGAGACATTTTTCACTCTCTATGAAGTTCAATAGCTGGGTGAGTGGCGATGGCGGGTCCTGAGCAGGGGTGGTGTTGGTATCTGTTTCATCGCGGGAAGAAGCTTCGTTGGCCGTCATGTTACTAGCGGGAAAGGTGTTTGGAGACTGCGGTTCTTGAGCAGGACCTAGTATGGCGATGTCTTCGTCGCGGTAGAAGAGAGCGTCGGGCGCCCCCTCGGGAGAGTCGATTGCGTCCATCGTCCTTTTGGGGTATTAATTCCCGCACGGGAACGTACTTGGAAATTGCAGAGGTGATTACGATAATAAGAGGGACGTAGAAAATAGATGGGATTGGTTAAGCCAATTGTTTAAATAATGACGACGACGTGTCCTGAGAGGAAGGATGTGAGGTGGTGTTTGCGTGCAGAAAGTCTAACGGCCCACGCATCGGGATATGTGCTGTCGAATAGGGGATTTCACTGAAGGTATAAGTTGGTAAAGTATAGCCGGGGAAAATTGATGATAGCGATGCTAGAGGAACAGGGTTTGTGGGATCCTTCTGACTTTCGTCGTCTTTCATCTCTTGCTCAAGCTTCTTGTCATCCTGCGGCACAAGAGCTGTTGTGGCGACGACAGCGTTCTCAGCAAGAGTCTTGCTCATAACATCCGTGGCATTCTCTGCTTTGCAAGAACCCTCTGAAGCCCCCTTGCTCGCCGTTGTCTTTTTGAAAGAGGACCACAACCCTTGCAAGCCGCCAGATGCCCGTCTCTTCTTCAGATCTGTATTTACTGGCTTTGCGGGTTCCGCGCCGGTCTCGCTCGACACCCTTGTATCGGATATTTGGGAAGTTGATGACGCCTGGTCAGGCTCTTTTCCTTCCAGCTGAGAAAGCAGATATGGGAATAACCGGGAGGCTGGTATTATCGTCGCCAGGCCTGTCGTAGGGCTGCCAGCAATGACGTGGCCAAACAGCTTCCCAGTTGTGGCATCTTTGACCCAACATCCGCAGTCCCCGGGAGCGAGTGGCTTGTCAAATCTTGCCGTATATATCTGTTTGAATTTGTTGGAGAACGGAAGTCTTACAAAGGAGGGCGTACCGGACAAGATGCCTCCAATGGTGCCTCCATCTGGGGTCGTCGTTGTTATCCGTGTGTCCTGTGCCTCGGGCTCGATCATCGCAGAGTAATTGTCGAGAGGGATCCAAGGCTGCTCGCCTTCGCTTGTATTCTGCCCAAGACTAGCGTCTGGTAAAAGCGTCCAATGTGCGCTGACGAGCAAACAATCCCATTCTGAAGAGGAAACGACAACATGGCCGGCCTGAACGGTCGTCTTACCCAACGTTTGAGGGTATCGGGGCGCTGGCTCAGGCAGGTTTTGTTGTGTGCTCTCCCGGCGGCTTTCGGTAGACTCGGCAGGAGAAGAGAAGACGGAGCTAGTTTCATCGGCGCTTGAGAGGGAAGACTTGGGTGACTCGCTACCTCTGCTCGTGACTACGACGAGATTCTCATCGCCGGATTCTTGGCTCCCGAGCTCAAGCTCACTGAAACCAGTGATTTCACCCGTGTCGTCCTCATCCGCTTGTTTCTGCCTGTCGGGGCCATGGGTATCGGATGCGGCGTGACAAACTGTAAGAAACATGGGCCTGCCGTGGAAAGACACAATGCCTCCGGCGGTGGCGGCACGCTCCCTATTCTTGCCGTCAATTTCGTCAGAGAAGTATAGCCGCCGTCCACTATTGCCGCTGTCTTTGGTGGTAAGGACCGACACGTTGGGACTAGTGTCGCTTGGTGTTGTTTGGTCGATTCTCGTTTCCCCTTTGACCCCTGCCAGTTGTTGAAAGTTCTCGTACTCGGCCTCGAGGGGAATGTGAGCAAGAGCAAAGCCCGGATATGCGTCCAGGATCTTGCTCTGCTTGATCGTGTTGAAGGCGTCCTTGCGAACCTTGGCGTCTCCTGACACAAACATGAGCGTCGGCTTTGCCCGCGAGCGAGATGCACCGACCATGTAGAGAGACATGTGGAATATGGAGCCCGATTCGCATAGAACGCTGTTGCAGTCGAGATACTCGGCGATTTCGAGACCAAGGCGATTGGAGAAGACGCGGCGAGCTGGGCCGGTGGCTTCCCAGCAGTCGAGTCGTACAGGAATTATGGATAGTATGCGATACAACGAGACGGTGCCGAGAAACCTTCCGACAGAGTCCAGCTCTGATCCGCTGGCATACGGCCATGTGACGGGGTTCAAGATGTTTGGCAGTCGCATTTTGCCAAGAATGGAAGAAGACTCACCGCGGTGACTGGTGGTACATGTGGCGGTCGTTGATTGAGTCATTGGAGCCTTGGAGCGAAACTATGAACGAAGAACACGTTTCCCTCCAAAAGGCAAAGGAATGAATAGTCAACAGAGAAATGAAAACACTGGGGGGATTGTTGATTGTTGAACTGAGCAGCAGAAGGATAGGGTGCCCGATGTGCGTGTGATGTGAGGCGCAGTTGGCACTGCCATCAGCCACTATGGTAGTTAGAACTAGTTGTCGGGATTGTGAGCGTGAGGAGTCAGTTAACCGAGTTTGGAAGTAGTGGTGTTAGGAGGCCGCCAACAACACACCCTAAATCCCCTATTTCTTGCTGGTCGACTGGCTGAATATCGGGTCTGAACGGAAGGGGGTGGACTGCGCCGCCCGTTCATGCAGTATCGAATACAGTGGTTTCAGGTGATAACGTAAAGTTCGTAATATACCGACTTTGACGAATTCCTAACAGCAAAAGGGGAACCAGCCAAAACGCGGTTGCTCATTCACCTCGAAGTGCACCTTCCTGACCTAAGTTTCAGAGGACCTTCAGACGCTGCACGAGTCAACTGACCAAATATTTGCTCTCAGCACTTATCCGGTTATTAATTCATATGGCAATGGAACTTCAAGACCTAAATAGGTCGCTGCAGACATTCCCTATCCCCGACAGCATTCGGCGGCACATTGAGGCAGTATTCTGGCCCGAAGATGATGAGCCCGATCCCGACTCGGATCACAACCTCAAAGATCGGCCAAGCACAAACTACTATTTCGAAGCCCACTACTCGCCGAGATGTCAGCATTATGCCCGGGAAGGGGGGCAGCACATTTCGGTCAAGACGCACTCTGACATTGCCCAGATCGCCGGCTGGATTCTAGACGATGCAACCAGGGGAGCCATCCGAGTCCGTCTCCTCGATCACGCGACAACGACGACGACGACAAGTTTAACCCCAGACGGAGAGGCCGTAGTAAGCACCGACAGGTCAAAGGCAATCGAGACCTCCATCGACATGGCCGCCAACCTCCTAGCCATGGTAGAATGCGGCAAGCAAGGCCGGTTCGTCTTTTCCGGACGCAACGCCATCCTTTGGGAGAGGGGTGAAAGCTTGAGGAGTTGTCTGGGAAAAAGATTCGACCCAGTCAAGACGACAAAGCTCGATCCGCGTAACCTGAGGCTGGTCAAGGGCTTCACAGGCAGGTCACTAACTCGAATCGGGGGCATCAAGATCAAGTGGACGACCAACTTGGTGGACCATTTGCTGCTGACCGACGACGACCAGACAGTCTTTGTCTTTCAGTGCGCGGCATATCTGATGATGCAGAGGAAGTGAGTCCTCGCCTTTCACCCTCGCATAACAAACACAACTAACAGAAGACAAAACAGGTCACCCAACAAGATCTTCCCACCATTTCTCATAGACGAAACGATCCGCACCTTAGCTCTTCTCTTCCCCCAAAACAATTCCCAAACCAAATCGTGGCTCAAATCTCAGACCGACACCCAGGGAAAGCCTCTCGACCCGGCCCTCGGCAAATGCGGCAGCCTGCGGACCGAAGAACGGCGCTTCGAAAACTTCTCCTTCTGGCGAGACCGGCTCATCATCCTCAAAGAGGCATACGACGATCACCGGCCCAAGACGATGGCGCAGTGGTGGTTTGACCGTCGCAACGGGGAGCAGTGGTACACGTTCTGGATCGCCGTCATGGTGTTTATCGTTGCTGTCGGGTTCGGCGTGATCCAGAGCGTCACGGGGATTTTGCAGGTCGTCGTGAGTTACAAGGCGCTGGAGGGGGACAGCGGTGGTTGATGACCGGAAGCCGAAGCCCAGGACAGCGAGGGTTAGGGTTGGAGACTTTCGACCTCGGTTTACACTTTTGGATTGACAGTGACAACCCACCTCCTCGAGCCTTGTAAGACCTAGGAAAGCTTACATCTATCTCGGCTGTGTCACACTCGGCTCAGCAATTTGGTTGAGAAGAAACACGATACGGGCATTGAATCATTGGTCGCCTTGCCCCCAACTTCATTACACTAATTATCAACAACTAAGCTCTAAGGGTATAAACTGGCTGCCCGGGGCTAGCGTCAAAACAAGAAGACAAGAAGAAAACAAAAGCGATCGCAACAAAAGCAAAGACCGGACATCACGGCACCAGAACCCCAAGAACAACAAGCGCCAAGCACAACACCAAGCCATTCCTCTTTGGGAGATCGTTTCCGCTAGCCCCAGCCGTGACGATGGACGTTGTCGGCGTGACGCTGGGCTCAGATACCTGACTGGATCCGTTGCAGGCTGACGGTGTGATTTCCACGTAGTACCGTGGCTTGTCGGTTGTGGAGCAGGGAACTTCGGTTGTTACGGTGCTGACCTTGGTCGTATGGTGGATGTACGGATGTGTTGGCTCTGTTGGAGGAATTGGGGTTGTGGTCTCGCATGGTGTTGTCGATACTGGTGGCGGCGGAGGGGGTGCTGGTGTTGATGTTGAGCAAGGTGTCGATGACTGTGGTGGAGGCGGAGGAGGAGGAGGTGGTGGTGGTGGTGGAGCAGTCGAGGACGACGATGAGCAATCACCAGGGGCTGTTATCGTTATTATGCCGCCTGGGATTGTTATAGTGCCTCCTGGAACGGTGACAGTAGTGCCAGGATTGGTGACTGTGACGCTGATGGTAGAAAATACCGAGACTGTAACGATCGATCGCGGCTCTTCGATGGTGACTGTTACGGTTGACGTGACAGTATCGGTGGTTCTTCCGCCGCCTGATTGCGTTACTACAAGCGTCTTGGTCGAGGTCGCTGTGACAACTGATACTGATGGACATGAGGTTGGCGTCACAGGCGGACAAGACTGCGGGCTTGTCGTCGAAGAGCTCTCTGTTGTCGTACTGCTTGATGTTGATCTGTGTGTCGTGCTCTCGGAGGTTGAAGAAGTGGGACCTGACAAGGTCGACGAATGCGATGTCGTCGAGGAACTGGACGACAAAGATGAAGAGCTGGATATCACGTCCCCTCGGCACTCCTCAACACTTTGGCCCTGTGTTCTTGTTAGTATTTGGACGATATTAATTTGGACGTCGCAGAAAGTCTCACATTCTTGCAGCACCAGGTCTTTCCGCCAAACTCTTTCCAAGCGCAATAATAGCCTCTCTCGCAAGCGCCTGGATCAGTCTTTTGTCAGCAACTCATTTCTTCGCAAAACTGGAGTCCTGGCATGAAACTCACGTCCCGACCCGTTCTCACAGCAAGTCTGGCCAAGCTCCACCTTGTTGTAACAGAACAACGAAAGTGAAGTCGAGGCCTTGCATGATTCCCAATTCTGTCCACAAGCATTCTCGCAGGTCGTTCCGCTTCCGCAAGTTCCAAATTCCGGGTGATATCCCGGGAGCGGCCCCTGACGACGGTAAACAGCAAACTCGGGCGAGGGCTGGTTCCATCGGTAAAACTGTTGGTGTTGTTGTTCGACGGCGACGGCGGTGCAAATCCCTAGTAAATGGGCTGCCGTCGCCAGCGATATGATGCGCAGGTGCATCATGGGCAGTTCAGAGGTGATGCGACACAAAGGTGGGGATATTTGGTCCAAGCCTCTCAAAAGCAACAAGATGTGCGCATATGAAAAGGGGAGGGGAGCTCTGTTAAAGCTAACCTTATTCCTGCATGTCAAGAATATGGCTGGCTGCTGGGTGCCAATGCCATCATCACCTCTTTCGCTGGCAAGTGACCGTGGCGTCGTCTGATTTGGCCGGCACCCAAGGTCCCAAAGATGGCGGTAACCCATTTCTGCAACCCCACCGACACACCGAGCCAACCACGAGATGCGATTTCTTTTCATCAGGTGCCCGGCGAATAGGGCGGTGAAGAGGATCTGTCATGACAAGCTGCTTCATGATAGTGGCTTGGGTTGGACAATTCGAGAGGTTGGGTTTGGACTGATGGGGCAAAATGTGTGCCAAGAGTTGGGCACCTTTTGGCTTGTAGCTGGGGCTGCAGCAGTCACAGGGCCAATCGCCCTATCATTCAGCTTGGTTATAGTGCTAGGGCTGGGCCTAAAAGGGAAGGACTGCATATCGTCACGCATCTTGCAGCCCGGTGAAGGTTGCTGATTGGGTGTCAACAAGTGCATGCGTTGGCCGGGACTTGCATCGTGCAGATCAGAAGGTCAAGACTTTGACTTGCAGTACGGGGTAGTCATGAACTTGAAGTGTCTAGGGGACTCAATATCAAAGGCTTTCCCTCAATTTGTTGCGCCACCTGCCTGACCTCCATCAGATCACCAGCATCTGTTCTCCCCTCACGATCCGGGTCTGAGCCTAATTGGGCAGTCATTGGCACTCGCTCACCGATCCCGACCAGACAACACGCGGAGTCTGTAAACTTGTCTTGTCTTTCTCCTCACATCATAGTCTTCCAGTTCACCTTCATTCCTCTTCCTTTTCTCATCACCAACATACACCACCAAACCAGCTCATACTACTACACGACCCTCAGGGAGCACACCAAAATGGGCTACTTCGTAGGCCTAACAAGCACAGGCTTCGTCGGCACCGACGAAATGTCGGCCGTAACCTCCTTTATGCCATGCCACATATTCGGCGACCAGATGCTAATCGGCACTGGTATCCGAGTGGGCTTCTACCTCCTCTACGTAGCCGCCATCCTCGCCGTCCTCTTCGGCATCGACAAGCAATTCCGCTTTTGGCACGGGGCATGGGGTATCCTCGCTTTATCCCTCTTTCTCTCCATGTTTCTCAATCTTGCCACCTACAACCTCATTATTATCGACTATGCGGTCTTGATTGAACTGGTCCTTTGGTATCCTGTTTTCTTTGTCTTTACGGTGTTGTTCCGTCAAGCGTTGGTGGTGGATTCGAAGCCGTATATCAAATCTGATGAGGAGATTCTTGAGAGATTACAGCGGCATCGGTCTGCTGCGGTTAATCATTTGGATGTTTCGCGGGCGAGGGCGTATGCTGATGTCCTGAGAGCGTTTGCACTGCATGCTGCGGCTGAGGAGGTGGAAGATGATTACGAGGACGCTCAGGAGAAGTTGAGCCAGGCCGTTAGGCATTATGTCTCGCATTGGCATGAGCAGATTGAGTTTACCGACGAGCGAGGCCCTCGGGATGATCCCACCGCTGACGGGGGCGCTGTTACAACGGTTTACAATCCCGAGCTGGTTGATGAGATTTCTGCGGCGCCTACGAGGGCGGATGTGGAAAAGTTTCGGGACTTGTATGTCGCTGCTCTGGTGCATTCTGAGCACTCGGTTGCAGAGGCAAGGGCGGCTGAGCAGGAGGTTGCTCTGATCGCGGCTGAGGAACTACGCATCAAGAGGCGTGCGAGGAAGCCGAAACATGCGGTTAGCCACTTTCTGATGACGACGAGCTACAAAGACCAGCTCACTGCTGCCATCGGGCTACTGGTCTGGTCGATGTACATGTTTGGCACGGCTGCGCTGAACTGGCCGCTGTTGCACAACGGCATCAAGCGAGGAGTCTGCGACGACGTGCCGACTGTCTACTTTGTCTTGGCGCCAAAGAAACCGTTTGCAGATAGTGGGTTCGAGCTGTTTCTTAGGATCTGGACAGTGGGAGTGTGTATCGTTGCGGTCATCACCACGGCCGTGGCCCTCTTCATTCTCATCGTGGCCTTGTTTGGCCCCAGCGCCACTGGACTTGCCTCCTGGACTCACGGCGGGAAACGTCACCGGGGCAGGAAATCATCTTCTGTCGAAGCAGGGCCAGATGACCACGGCCATGTGCATCAGGACCTCAGCCGGGAATCCAAGTACTCCCGCAAGACGCGCGAGAAACACTCGCAAGAGATCCTCGCTTGTCTGCACCACACGGAATCAAGAACCATCCAGCATCGCTACCAGAGCCGTATCACATCGCCGATCCACTTCTCACTGTGGAATATTCCCTGGGCCATTCTTCTGGCTGTACTGCTGGTCATCACGATTGTATGTGCCGAGTTGACGGTTAATCGACAAGGCCCGAACAATGATACGCCTCTGGACTTTGCGAGGCCACCATTGCATGAGACGGCCGAGATCTTGGCGTTTTTGATAGGGCTGTACTCGCTTGTGTTGACGGTGTTGAGTCTGATCGGCGCAGTTTTGGCAGCTGTCTTGAGGAAGTCTAGGAGGAAACATAACAAACATCACAAGGACCATCATCACAAGCACGGCAAGGAGAAGGAAGAACGTCATGAGCATCAGGGAGGATTGAATTGAAGCAACCTGTATAAAGGATAGAGTGTAGGATGGAACGACTTGGAATGACATAACGATGCTTTTCATATGCATGTTTCTTTACATCTCTTTCACTTTTCTTTCCCGTTTAAAGCCAGTTTTACTGAATGGATTTCTGGAATATTGGGGCGCCCATGATAGCACCAGGAAGTATTTATAATCTTTGGAATGAGATGCGCCAGACGGTTCAATTTCATCATGCTCAACATATCGATATGGACATCCCCAGTAAGGAAGTGTGCTCCTCTCCACCAGCAAGCGACGATATGCAATGCTGCTCCGATCCAACCTCAAATATAGATATTCCCATACCCATCCCCCGGCCCCCTCAACACATCCACCCTTTCCGGGGCTACCACCTCGTGCCCATTAAACTCGGCCGGCGGCGGCGGAAGCGGCATATCCCTCCAAACAGCCTGCAACCTCTTTGCCGTGGCCAAAAACCTCGTCCGTGCAGCAGGCCATCCCTTTGCAACAATTTTCCCTCCCTTCTTCATCCATTTCCCGTCTACCAACACAGCCTCGATATCACCCACGCTAGCATGTAACATGACCGCAGCCACCGGATCTACCCAGCCCAGCAGAGCAGGTGAATTCGCATCCCAAATGACAAGATCTGCTTTCCCTCCGATGAAAATACCACCTAGATCATCCCTTCTTAACGCGAGGGCGCCGTTTCGAGTGGCCAAGAGGAAGGCTTGCTCCACGCTCATGGGATTCGTCCCGGGGAGTTTATCTTGTTTTAGAACGGCCAGGTATCGCTCGTACCGGGTTTGTTGGAGCCAGATCCGGGCTTGGGTGAGAATATCGGTGGAAAAGGTTATATGCGTGTCGATTCCTAATGAGGCTTGGTCTTGGATGTTATAGCTTACTGGGTGGGCTTGGCCGTAGTGCATCTCTGATTCGGGGGTTATGGATATGTACTGGTTTGTTTGCCGTAGGAGGGAGGCTCCTGCGGGGGTGAGGAAGGATGCGTGGGAAAAGACTATGGGGGTTGAGATGTTGAGGTACGAGAGGGCGTCTATGTCCTCGGGGGAGTTGGTAACTATGCAGCGGAGGAGTCAGTCCGTGCTATGGAGGAAAAAGGCAGCGGGGCTGAGGAAGGAGCTGGGGTTGATAACAAGTACGTACACCCCCAGGGCCCTTGAAGGGAATGTGTGGTTATGACAGATGCGTTGAGCTCCCTGGCAGAGAAAAGTGTTAGCTCAGGTGCTCCTGTTGGCTACATGTATTGGTCTATCAGATATCCTGGGGTTCGGATGTCTCACAAAGCAAGAGACATGATCTTGTCAATCTCGGCCACGTTCGGATTCGGACCCCAGCCATCATAAGCCACGGCCAAGGTCGTAGGCGACTTTTTCAACGACGGTTTAGCAGCCATCTGACGAAAGACGGGGTAGAGGTCCTCGACAGTAACCAGACCCGTGATATTGGCAAAGGTGAAGCCCCAGAACACTCTGGCCCCGCTGTCGATACAAGCATTCAACCCAGCCTCGGCAGCATCCTTGGACCACGTGTGCGTAGCATGGTCAAGTGATGAAGTGACGCCCGCGTTCAAAGCTTCATACAGCCCAGCTAGCTGGCTATCATAGACATCCGAGGCGCTCCAGAAGAACGGGGCAACAAAGGAACTGTAGCGACCAAAGAACTCCAGCAGGGTCGTGTTGGAGGCCATGGTCTTGAAGACGGTCTGCCAGCCGTGCCGGTGCGTGTCGATGAAACCTGGTGTGATGATCTTGCCGCTGAGATCGACCACATCTGTGCCTGGGGGAAGACGGCCAGGCGGCACCGAGTCATAGACACCGGTGATCCGGTCATTCTCGACAAGGACATACCCCTCGCGTATGACTCGGAGTCCTTTGGTTTGTTTGTTGTAGGCAATTACGGTCCCTTTCTTGAAGAGGATCGACGCCGCACTCACAGCCGTGAGAAAGACGGGAAGGAGGGTGATGATGCCGTTAATGGGTCTCATTTTTGCTGCGTCTTGTTGCTGACCTTGGTCGATGGAAGTTAGAGGAAGAGACATGAGAAATGAGCAAAACAAGTACCATGACGGGCTCTAGAAATAAGCTGCGAGAAACTCCATCACAGAGCTAGCAGTCCAAGCGCGTCGCTGCTCAGCCCGTTCATGGGTTACACAGCCTGGTTCAGCGAATGATACATGTCCTTGGCGCTGTGGGCGTAGCAATATAATGAGAGCATGCAGACTCCATGCATATTTCCCGCCCCACGATACGGGTGGTGAAGGCATCAACTGCTGCCTGTGGTAAGGAATACCGTAGCCGTGGTGTGCTTCTCCTGATACAGGACCCCTGATTCCACATAATTTGCAGTACCGAGCCGAGGGTGCACAAGTGCGCTGCTTCTGCAGGAACAAACACCCTTGGCATTCCCGCCTAGTTCTGGTATATGTGCTCATAAATGATAAGCGCTAATGCACCATGGTCCCTTGGGCCAAGAACGTGCTGTATTGTCTAAGAACCGTGGGAGGAATGTCCTGAGTTCGATGCCTTGATGACATGATGAGGGCCTGATCATAACTGTAAAGACAGCGGTTTGGAAGGAATTCCGTCACAACTCTTCGAAAAAAAGACACAAGATGTAGGAAGTGAACGAGAAAACGGGCAAGGGACTTGGATCCAATTGAAACCCAGCAACTGAACCTCTCTTGCCTTTGGTGACCACCTGATCATGCCGCTCCTACCGTCCCCAGCCACTCATGCAAAACGTCCCATCGGGTTCACTCCTTCTTCTTCTCATCTTCCTTGACCTTGGTCGCCTTTGGCGCACCCTCAAGCGGCAGCCCTTCCTCAATCACCAACGCCTTGACAACGGCTTCCAGGGCCTTCTTGTCCGCGCCGCGAATCCTCACAACACGGCCCTCGTCGTCGACAATCGCAGCCCGGTTCGCACTGTTGGCGCCATACCCGTCGACCTTTACGCCGGTATTCTCGCCCTTTCGGAAGATTAGAAACGAGGGCAGCCCGTGCACGTCGTACTTGGCCACGATATCCTTGGCGCCGGCGTTATCGGCGTTGACTTTGGCAAAGGCCAGCTTGCCGGGCGTGGAATGGGCTTCCGAGAGGGAAGCAAAGATGGGCGCGATTGCTCTGCAGGGGCCGCACCAGTCTGCGTAGAAGTCGATGACGACCGAGTCATTGGATGCTAGGAGAGTAGTGAAATCGTCGAGAGTCCCGGCCTTTTGGATTGAGGGCGGGGTCTCGATTGGTGTGGGTTTTATCACAAAGGTCTGACATCAAGTTAGTGAGCGCCGAGGCCAAACAGTGAGAGCCAAAAAGGCAAAAGTGTGATGAGTTGACGAGAACGTCAGTAAATACGAGGAAACGCACCCGCACGACCTGGAACAGGACGAAGAGCAAAAAGATGATGGTTATTGTGTCCATCTTGGATGGTGAACTCAGAGAAGTGAGGATATGAATCGATGGTTTTCGCGTGGTCCGGGCAATTGAGAGATGCGATGGCGAAATCTTAGAGGAGCGTAATAACCTTCTTCTGCTTTGAACAAATCCACTCAGCGATGGCGCAAGGTGGAAATGGATTGCTTGGTTAATCTGCTGATGTCAAGTACCGACACCCACGAAGCATGAACTCAAACGGGCCCGTTCCAAAAAATGTTGTTATCGAGATATCGGGTGGCTGACCATCGACCCGGATATTTACATAATACCGATAGGGAGGTGACCCCTTTTCTGGCTTCTGCTGGTTATGACGTGACTGGAGCACAGACCAATGCACTAAATGTGCTAGCACCTTGGCGAGTTCAATAGCAGGGGTTCCCACTGTGCCAAGTGAGGTGTGTGCCGCACATTCTCACTGTGAAAGTCAAAGACGACGACGAACGTCTGTTACGTCTCATTGACCGTCGTCCCTTCCTTTGGACATCACAGCCGCGAAACAGGGATAATCGGCCATCTACAATCCTTAATATCATTTTATGCTCACAAGACCACCCCGTTCCGAGGCATGGTGAGCAACGATGGAGAAACAAGCGAGGGCGCTCCTTTCCTCTCGTACCATGAGCCGGATATTGTTTCGGTCCTTACCCTGATTTCATTCTTCTACCTACTCGCCTTGTCCGACTGGATCGCCGACAGGATTCTCCGCGCAGGCCTGATCGGGCAGATCATTGTGGGCCTGCTGTATGGCTTGCCCGTTGGGAATACCCTGGCTTTGGAATGGCAGGAGACCTTCATTGCGCTTGGATATTTGGGGCTGTTGATCATCATATTTGAGGGAGGGTTGACCATTCGGTTGGATTTGTTGAGGCAGAACTTTATGCTCAGCGTCATTGCTGCACTGGTTGGCGTTCTGACTCCCATTGCCTTGTCTTTTGGTCTGCTGTACGGGGGATGGGGATTTGGTATGTCCTCTTTTCGCCCTCTCATGGACAAGATGCTAAAATTCCCGCCATGGTATAGGAGCCCTTGAGGCATTCATTGTCGGCACTGCTCTATGTTCAACATCCCTGGGGACGACCTTTGTTGTGATCAACAGCGCCTCGAAGGATGTGGACTTTTCCCAGACCAGAATAGGCACGGTCCTTATCAGTGCGGCCATTCTCGACGACGTTTGCGGACTTGTTCTGGTCAGTGTTATACACCAGCTTCGCGGCATCGCAGACGGCAGCAATCTTGGTTGGATCATAGGGCGTCCAATTCTTGCGAGCGGCTTGCTTGCTGTCCTCACGCCTCTAGTGGCCAAGTTCATCGCCGGACCATTGTTCCGCCGGTTCGTCGAAGTCCGTTTTGCTCGGTTCAAACATGCATCGAACATCGTCTTGATGGTGTTTGTTCTCTGCGCTTTCCTCGCCATTTCCGCCTATGCTGGTGCCTCGATGCTGTTTGGCGCCTTCTTGACCGGGGCTTTTACCAGTAGTCTGCCGAGCAAGCATCCTGAGGGTCCATTTGTCGGAGTCTTGAGCAGAGAACACGGGGAGTCCACGGCTGGCAAATCTCCAACATTTGTCCATACGTTCGAGAAGTATGTATCGCACGTTCAGCGCTTCATCCTGCAACCGCTGTTCTTTGCGAGCATAGGCTTTGCAATACCGTTTTTGGATATGTGGACAGGCGAGATCATTTGGAAAGGCGTGGTGTTTACTCTCTTGATGTTGCTTGGCAAGGTGGTTGTCGGTGTTTGTGTCCCGCTATGGGATCTTCTAGTGGACAGACAGAGATCTCTCTTGGAGAAGGGACAAACATTGACCGGGCGCTCATTTGTTCCCACAAGCTGGGCGCCAGCTACGTTGCTCGGGACTGCGATGGTGGCTCGTGGAGAGATTGGTCTCATCATCATCCAGATTGGTCTCAACGAAACGCCCTTCTTGTCGCAAAAGGCCTTTGTCATTGCTGTATGGGCCATTGTCCTTAATACCATAATCGGACCAGTGGGAGTCGGGCTCTTGTTGAAAAGGGTTGGGACCAGGATCGCAGATGACAAGCTATGGGGTACCCAAAAACGGGCCACCGAGGAGGAGTTCACGGGATCAGCCAGTGAAGGAATGAGAGAATAGCAACAAGGGTTATGATAGTTGCGGTTATAAGTCCATGTGCAAAAACCCCAACAGCTCCACCATGCTTAACCGACGAAGCCGCCTCGGCCAAATCCCTTCCAGCATTATACCAGGACTGCGTTATGTCACAGCAATCCAACCAGACGTGACAGGAAGAAGTATGCTTTCCAACTCCCGGGTATCCACTCCTCCGTCCATTGCGTTTCCGATGGGAAGCTGGAATATCTCAAAACATCATCCTGTCATGGTCTGGTGGACATATTATGCGTGAGCAAAATGCAGGCTGGGACGTGGAGTGTCATTTTTGACCTACCATCCTCTCACTCAGCTTGCACAAGACAGATTCAGAGTCTGCAGCTTCGAGCATATCCCATTGATCGGATTGCAGACTTCGCAAAAACACTTGCTATCCACGCAGACGCACCCTTCTGTCTTCTCGCACTGACTTGCGGTCGGGAGGGCGCTAGCGGCTATAGCCATGGCAATCACGACAAGGAAAAGGATTCTCATGTTGAAGGTCGGATATTCTTGTTAGGACTGGCTTGGGATAATGATGAACGAATTGGTGTTGATATAATGGATAAAGTGCGCAAATTGATGCTCGAGCCATAGATTCAGCGACACGAGGGTTGTCTTGGATCACCAACGCACAGCAAGTAGGACGTGTTCAACCACGGCCGTACCTTCTGTTTATTGCGCCTCGAGGATGGATATGAAGAGTATTTTGGAAGCGGGACTCGGGGGGGGAAATGATGTCAGTTCTTCCTCACCACGGCTGGCCGCTATTTGCTCAGGCTTTCGGGGTGCTTGCCGGGAGGCGCATCCACGGTTCCACCTCCCACAGACTTTTGTCCAGGTCCCGGGAAAATGGACATCGGATTCCTCATTGTAGATGCCTGCGCACTTCGGGAGAACCAGTGACGAGTCTATGCATGGGCCTCATTTGTACTCATGCGCAGTTACGGATTTGGAGCCAGAATTGGACGAGTTTTTGCTGGTTGTGAGTTGTGACAAATGTCGGCTGTGGGATGTTGTGCAAGCTTCTGCCAGTCCTTTCCGCAATGACATAAGCATCGATAACGAGGACGCGAGAACAGGGCCATCTTGGCGAATGCAGACCGCCGTGTGGAAGAGATCACATGACCGAATATTTAAAAGAAAAGAAAACTGAAGTTTCGCAAAACAATATGGAAGTGCCTTCCATGGTTCCACTCTCGCTGCGTCCATCAACAGCGTCACAAATCGGATGAAATGGGTGAAGAAACTGGGGAACCGGCACCCCGCTGAAAATGTTCACAATTGTGGGGACCGGCATGTCAACTGAAAAACAGCTTCCCGCCCGCCAAGACCACCGCAAACCAGCTTAACCAAAGCGGGATTTTCCGAGGTCCGACCCTTCCGAAAAATCGCCGGTGTTCTGCTGGGGAAGACGCTAAACCCGATCTGGCCCGGGTGCGACTTTTTTACCTCAACCCATTCGTCCCAATTCCATCTGACCACCTGCCATCCCAACTTTTGTCCAAAACATCAAAGCATTTTCTTTTTGCTGTCTTTTTTCCTCGTCTCAATTCCTGTCTATACCCTCCTTGCAGCATTTCCCCAGCAGCTCACGGAAGTAAGCCACCTCCATCCTCCATTCAACTGCCAATTGCGGATCAACTCTTCTAACCACCCAAGGGAAAACAGCACCAAGTCACAATGTTTGCCGCCAGAATCCAGCGCCGCGCTTTCTCCGCTTCGGCGAGACAGGTTAGTCCACGCCAGACAATCGGCATTGATACTTGATGACCGCGATATTGACAGCTGCTCGTCGAAATCTTCAGCTCTCCAAGGTTACTGTCCTCGGTGCCGCCGGTGGCATTGGTCAACCGCTCTCGCTTCTCCTCAAGCTCAACCCCAACGTTACTGAGCTTGCGCTCTACGATATCCGTGGCGCCCCTGGTACGCGACACCCGAAATATATTTCTCCAGACTTGCGACAGCGATGAGGAACAATTGACTGACGCATTATTCTCCTTGATAGGTGTCGCTGCCGACATTTCCCACGTCAACACCAAGTCCGTTGTCAAGGGATACGAGCCCACTCCCTCCGGTCTTGCCTCTGCCCTCAAGGGCGCCGAGGTCGTCCTCATCCCTGCCGGTGTTCCCCGCAAGCCCGGCATGACCCGTGACGATCTTTTCAACACCAACGCCTCCATCGTCCGCGACCTCGCCAAGGCCGCCGCCGAGTCTGCCCCCGACGCCAACATCCTCGTCATCTCCAACCCCGTCAACTCGACCGTCCCCATCTGCGCCGAGGTCTTCAAGGCCCGGGGTGTCTACAACCCCAAGCGTCTGTTTGGTGTCACCACCCTCGATGTCGTCCGCGCCAGCCGCTTCGTCTCCGAGATCAAGAACACCGACCCCGCGGATGAGAACATCACCGTCGTTGGTGGCCACTCCGGTGTGACCATCGTCCCCCTCTTCAGCCAGAGCAACCACCCCGACCTCTCCTCCAACGCCGAGCTCATCAACCGCGTTCAGTTCGGTGGTGATGAGGTCGTCAAGGCCAAGGACGGTGCCGGTTCCGCTACCCTCTCCATGGCCATGGCTGGTGCCCGCATGGCTGGCAGCATCCTCCGTGCCGCCAAGGGCGAGAAGGGCGTCATTGAGCCCACCTTTGTCGACAGCCCTCTCTACAAGGACCAGGGCATCGACTTCTTCAGCAGCAAGGTCGAGCTCGGCCCCAACGGTGTTGAGAAGATCCTTCCCGTTGGCAAGGTCGATGCCGTCGAGGAGAAGCTCATTGAGGCTTGCCTTGGTGACCTCAAGAAGAACATTGAGAAGGGCAAGGCCTTCGTTGCCGCCAACCCCGGCAAATAAGCGTCTCGCTCTGCAACGTAACACGAGTTCACCGATCGAATATCGCCTTGACAACAGCCCCGTGAGCTATACAACGAGATGGTTGGGGAAATGAGGAGAAGATGAGATTGGGTGTTTTGACTATGAACGAAGCTGTTGGGACGGGCATGGACGCGTTAGTTCGCCAATCTGTGCTGCCGTTCCGTGGAGGTTGACTAATACACATACTTCCGGCACACATAAAATTCCTTTTTTGAAAGAGAGCTCTCGAGTTTCTTTTCTTTTGCTTCTCTACATGGGTCGGTTGTTCTTGGTTGCACGGCGGACAAAAAAAGGAGAAAGATGAGGGATTGGGTGGGAAAGGAAAAGAAAAAGAAGGGAATGGGGAAAAGCTAGGGGTCTGGCGCAGACGTTCTTGTTTACTTGTTCTGGACATTTTCTTCTCCCAGTACCTATGTTCCTCTTGTCTCCCTCCACTTGTTGTTCCTGCTAGAGCAAAGCCTAAGGGACGGCCCATTGCGAAGAGTGCTGGGGGGATTCTTGAGCTCTTGTTGAAGCACATGTATCATACTACTTACCCACGAATTCATTGACGATATCCTTGCTGACTACCTGCTTTACTCGACTTTCAAGTCATGTACACTCGAGTTTGCTAGGCTCGTGTCGTGGCTCAACATGGGGATATGCGAGTGTTATGGGATACGGACCCTGTGTGCAGACATTATCCATGCAGCATTTTGTCCCAAGTTCATAACATGATTGCAGACATTTGACATGTAAGTAGCGTTCATGTGGGACACTGCATTGGGCAGTCGAGGGTGGGTATTAAGAATGTGACGCATGGAAGGGCTCTAAATGAACTATTGAAAACTACAATAAGCAGCGACGGAATAGGATCTGTGCTAAAGTTCCGTGACGAAACATAGTCACCCTAATCATCAAGTGTACGTCTCACCATACCAGTCCATCTTTTACTCCGATTCTTCTTATCCTTGTCATGGTCAGAGTCCCATCAGTGTCATCACCGTTTTCTCGGTTACCTAATGAAAAACTGCCTATTTTTCTGGAACTCTGAGGTGGCGACGAGTGGGTTGTAGGTTCAATGATCAGTATTTTAAAACCTTCGGATGAACCTTGCTGCGGAGAATCCATGTCGCCTTGGACAACTCTTGTTCCGGGTTGGTGACTTGGATCAGTTGCAGGATGAGTGTCGTTGATACTCGCTTGGCAAGCTTGCGTGGTCGTGGGCGATGGTTCATAACCAGTACCTTGTACCTGTCCCGGATACATGTAGAGATATGTGTCCGGAAGAAAGCTGAAATCGGCACAGGAATGACAAGAAACTGACGAAGCAATTGGCGTTTTATCACACAATGTGTCTTCTTCGTCCCTGTACAAACCAGGCGGCCTTAATCAGGCCCGCTTCTCCTCCAGCCCAGCTCTTAGCAGCCGAGTCCCTTTCTAGTCACTGGGTCATCGTTTTCACCCCTGAAGAATTCTAGTTTGTCTTTATTGGACAATAAACCTTACGACTACGGTGAGGTCGGCAATATTGACTTTGGTACCATCTTGCCCTTTGTTGACATGGTCCGGCATTAGAGTGGGGCCGGTTTCAGTCGGGTGGCAACAAGTTCAGGGGCATTGTAAACAAACATATGGCATGGAAAAGGGTGGCAATGGCTCCGTATCACATCCTCGAGTCTCTTGACGTGCTTTCAACTGTGACTCAAACCGGTGACCTGGTCGAAGAATGGGGTGTGAAACGTTTAATGTTACTATATGCGTTAAGTTCTGATATTATAATTATACCTTATAGCCTTTTAACCCTCCTTTCTACTATATACTTTTGTCCTCCTTAACGGCTATAGGAGATGTATTATATGCGTACTCTCTGTTTATATACGCGTATGTCAATCATTTTAAACCCTATTGTTTCCGTCCAGTCAATCGGAACTCACGACTTGGACAGTTTTCATATACTTGGCATGTGATACAGCGATACTTGGGATGTGATGACCAACACAAAAGAACCAGGACATCAATGACAACACTAGTGCAATGGACGGTAGTGCTCAAACGCCCATAGACCATAGAAGAAGAGAAAGGTTCGTGACGTCAGGGAAATATGGCAATTTCAGACATTCGGATGGATCTACTACCGTGGGTAACCGGAGCTCAAGAACTTGAACATTGACACGATCAAGGGAGCAATTGACGCACGATTTCTGTTCATAATATGGAGTGTGTGCCCTTTCGTCACGGCGCGCACAAGAGGAGCCGTGACGAGACGTCGTGGGCACTTGCCAGGTACCTTGCGGTGAGAACTGAAAACCTATAAATAGGGGTCAAATGCTTCGCCTGGACCGTTTTGCTTTCTTTCCTTTCTCCCATCCCCTTCTGGCATTCTAGCCATACTTGCCGACGCAGCGCGCATATCAAAACCTTATTCCGCTCCTTTTGAGCCTCTCTTTTCTCCAGTCTGGTTTTCCTTTTTCTTTATCATTACATCCGCACACCTCCGCCACTTGAGACAAGGTTTGGTACTGTGCACGAAAAGTCGCAAAGACAATTCACGTACAGGGTCGGTTTCCCATATCCACACTTGAAAGCCAACCAGGGATACTGCCACGATATAACTCGCTGTCCAATGCACTCACCTAGCTACCTGATACCATGTGCTGTCTAATCAACCAGTATTGCGGCCACTGCGGCCTCATGGCAAGCTGGTGGGAGGTCTGTCCAAGTAACTTGAGGCTTCGACCCCCTGGTAATAAAAAGCCCGTGTTCTGGAACGGAGAGGGCTTTTGCAAGGAATGCCATCGCAAGGAGAAGGCAAGAAGGGACAAGGCAGGAAGCCCGCCAGACTATTTGGTGTACCGTATGAGGGGGTTTAATGCCTGTGCTGTGAAGGCTTTCGTTACCTACCGCATCGGCGAAGGTTACCCAAAGACTTGGACGTGCTGCCGGTGTCGCTCCACAATTACTGTGATTACCGACGGAAATGTTGGGGTCCTATACTGTAATAGTGGTGAGGGGACGTTGCTACGTCCTAGGAGGCCAGCGGATGATAGAAAGTGCCATCACATGATCTGTGGCAAATGTGACTTTGGCGCACGTACGTTCAGCATCACCCATCTAGCTACCTTTATGACAGACAGGTCACTGGGGTTTGGCTTTTGTTACCAAGGCTAACAGTATTGCAGGTCCCACCAAATCCGACATGGGGGGTCCCGAACAATTCGCAACAGTAGGGGAAATCCTACAAAGAATGAGGGACGAGGAGGCTGCTGGACGGTCACAACCCGAGCTGGAGATAAAGAGCAACCGTGATACCCCGAAAGGGACGATGGTTGATGATCAACGTGGTGCGGGAAAGGAGCGCGAGCGCCGGCGCGATGGTCCAAGCAACAACTCTACAGAACAGCCGGGATATGGTATGGACTCTCTTGTCATTCACCGTCCCTATTCTTTCCCGAGTCAACGATTTTCAACTGACAGAGTCCATCTCGGGACTGCAAATGTTCAGGTAGCTCCAGAGAGGGTACCAGACATGCCTATAAGTCGAACGCAAGCACTCGACCTTCCACCAGGTCCCGAGAGGATAGACAGCCCGTGCGTGACGCCCCACCCCAGCAGTCTAAAGGTAAGTAACAGAAGGGGTACAATGTTTTGAGGCCGCTATCGCACTTCTAGCTTACACTGAACCCAGACCCAAACACAAAAGGTCCCATCAACGGTCAAGACATTGCGACAAACTCTACCCCATCCGCCGGCATGGGTAATGTTGCTGGCCCTCCTAACAATGGTTATGAGGATACCCGGGACCGCGGTCGAAGTGGTCATCACAGAGCAGAAATCCCAGCCAAGAAGAGCAGTGCGCTATCACGAGGTAAGAGGAACTCAAAAACTCCAAATATGATGATCTTTGTAAAGCATCAGAGACTCAGTAATCTTTATAGGAATCGGCAAGTTATTCGGCAAGACAAAGCGTGACGAAAGACACCATGGCGACGGTGGCGGCGAAAGTCGTAAACATCGTTCGGGCCGCTAGTAACATCATCGCGGATAAATCATGGTGGGCTAGTTCCAGTGATGACCATGGGGAAAAGGGATTCAGGAACTGATATGTTCAGGACATGGGGAATTCTTGGGACCAGTCTTTCAGGGACGGTTGGCATGTTGCTGTTTCGATGGGCACACATTACTGCAACAGAGTTTTGAGTTTTTCCTTCTGCTTGTTTTACTTCATCTGGTTGAGAAGTCGTCGCTGGGAGTTTCGTTGTTTCTTCTTTTCTTGGTTTCTCTTGTTCTTTCTGTCTTCTTTGCCTCTTTTTGGAGGTAGTTCGGGATAATGTGGAGGAGTTGATTCATGTTGAAGGCTGTATGTGGTGATATAATGCACTGCATTCGAGCAGGGATGGGGGCTTTTGGTATCAGCAATGTCCTGGTATTGCCTTTGTACTTTATGTCTAGTTGGAGTTGTTAATGAATAGTCTGGTTTTGTTTTGATCGTGTCTCTGACTGTATCGGAAAATGTGGTGCAGAATGGATGAAATGTGCCTTTGATACTCTAGTCACACGCATATAATAGATGGCTTGAATGCGTTAGAGGAATTGTGAAAATACGGAAATGGAGAAGCATAAACCGCTTATACAATTAGATTCAGAGGCATATGTATAATCTACTTACCTATACGTATATAATTAATTTCTCACATCAGTAAGGGGGATTGTGAAAGTACATGTGAATAGAAGCTTAGAGACATATAATTCGAGATTGAGAGACGCATTATTGCATTGTATAAGGCTTCAGGCTTTCTTGGATCTTGTCAGGCGCAAAAACAGAATCCTGTAATTGCGGTGGAGCAATTACCCTTTACATAGCCAGTACGTATGCACACCGCACCCATCAATGCCCTCTGGGCTGAGGGATCTATCATATGATAAAGTCTTTTCTTACCCCGCAACGGGTCGCAGAGCCGCATCCCCACGACACCATGTTTTTTAGAGTTAAGATCTCCCAAAGAAGGGTAATTGTTGCGCAGGCAAGGGGCTGAATCGGGCAAAGTACTCCAGAGGAAACCCCAAAGAGGGGGGTACTTGAGAGAACACACCATTGTTGAGTGTTGGAATACAGTATCTTCCATCCTGAAGCTGAAGAAACCTATTCTATTGAAACACCTTCCTGCATATTCTTCGACCATTTACTCCTGTGTTGGTTGTGATAACCGCTCTACCCTAGGCCCCCAGCCAGTCACGCTGGACCACCCAACACCCATAGAACGCCACAATTAACCGGCGAGATCCGCGGGCCAATGGTGAACAGAACGTCTTTCAGCTCGCAGGAGATGTGCGACACCACCTGCATGATGCAATCAAATCATGCATCACGGGGGGGCGGACCGTGCTCCTTTCAGCCCCCAAAACCTCTGGGAATCAGCAGGCTGCAGGTATCCAACCTCCACAACTCCCTCCGGTGAGCGCTAACTTCCTAGTGTGTGGGGGTTTGTCCAGGGATGCTTCCCACCATCTCGGGTCTGGTCATGACTTCCCCAGAGCCTTATACAAGCTCGATCAGGAAATTCGGGTCCCGATATGTTTTCCTCGGGAAGGGCGCAAAGGATATAAATAAGCCCAGCCAGGGACGGCCCGAGTAGAGGAATCTCCCGTCCCGATCAGATATCCACATTTTCTTGCTTGTCTATTCTGCGGCTCTCCCCCTTTCACAGCCAACTCCACCAGATTCGCATTCACACTTAGTCCCTTATGCCCACCACAACACGCAAAGTGGTTGGAGCTCCTAGTCCAGCACATTTGGCTTCTTCCCATTTGCACATGCACACATACCTCATATCCTTTCTACATCGCGTTGCCATCGTTTTTCGCAAGGGGACTGTTTATCATCATGGCCTACACGCAACCGTACGTCGCCTATGGGTCCCCGGCGGGAGAAGGCCCTCCCCAGACAATTAGATGGGGTGAACGTGAGTTCTGGGTGATGCCCAAGCCCGCATCGATGGGCGATGGTCAGTCCCGAGAAGCTCGATCGGCGCTTGAAAAATACCATGCCAGCAAGCTGCCCGAGTTCAAGTACAGCAAGTTGCCCAAGTCCAAGAAGAGGATTCGTCTTCTTCAGCTCCAGTCCGGTACTACACACGGCCCCGAGATCCACTGCTCGCTTGTTGAGGCAGACTATGATAATGAGTTCCATATCCCAACTACAATCACGGGCCCGGAGAAGGGGGGCAATAAATCAGCAAAAACAACCGCCGAGGAGAAGGATGGGCAGGAGATGACAGAGGAGGAACAGGAAGAAGAGCGAAAGAAGCGCTTGGATGCTGTTTTGAAGAATGAGATCCCCTATGAGGCGCTCTCTTGGCACTGGGGAAGCGGGCCAGAGGATTACATGGTGAGGATCACTCAGAACGACATCGAGTACAAGAAGCGAATCAGAAAAGAACTTGGACTGGCGCTCAAGTATCTGCGGCTCGCAAGACACCCCAGAGTCCTATGGGTTGACTCCATCTGTATCGACCAGAGAAACGACGATGAGCGGAGCCAACAAGTACAAATGATGTCGCGTATCTACACGAGGTCCAAGCAGGTCACCATCTGGCTGGGTGAGGACACGGATGAGAGCAAGCTTGCCATCGACTTCATCAACAATGAGATCATGCACCTCAACAACTTCGATACCCTTTGCTCTGACAAGCGCTATTCGGACAAGTGGAGAGCACTGATGAGCCTGATGCAGCGTGAGTGGTTCTCGCGGCGCTGGGTCGTCCAAGAAATTGCGCTGGCCAACAAAGCACGGCTTTATTGCGGACCAGACTCTATCTCGTGGAAGGCGCTGGCCGTGGCTGTGGAATTGTTTGTCGAGGTCGAGACAGCCACACATCGTCTCTCGGAGATCATGAAGAAGGACGAGAAGTTCCTGCACATCCCGGGATGGTTTGACCACGTCTCAGAACTGGGCGCAAGTCTTCTTGTGCAGGCGACTGGTAGAGTCTTTCGCGCACAGAGGACGCCCCTGCATGAGAACAGTCCCGAAAACACAGAGGAGGCCAAGGAGCTCCGCAAACAGGCCATACTTCGAGAGCACAGCATCGACCCTCTGGACCGGAGAAGCTTGCTAAGTCTGGAATACCTGGTCTCAACATTGTTCATCTTCAAAGCTAGCGAGCCTCGTGACACGGTCTACTCGCTGCTCGGAATTGCCCGGGATGCCACCCCATTTGCCAGGTCGTCCTTTCAGGATGGTGACCCTTCATTGTTGGTCTTGTCGGTCATGAGGGAGTTCCTCGAGGAGAAGCCGTTCGTAGTGGACTATGCTCGGCCGTACTCGGATGTTTGCCGGGACTATGTCGAGTTCACAATCCGTCGCAAGTTCAAGCTTGATCCAGTCCAGGCACTTGATGTCCTATGTCGCCCTTGGGCTCTGGAACCTCCTACTGGAAAGTCGATCCGCCTGGCCAACAAGTCAGACAAGACGGAAAAAGAAAAGAGACAAAGATTCTTGTGGCCAAAGCGGCGCAAGCATACGCCATGGACCAAAAAGACCGTCAAAGTCGGGCCACCGAAGGACAAGAAGAAACAGGAAACAACCCCGGAAAGTTCGGACAATTCGAGTGACACGCCCAGTGACGATATCGATTCGTCGACTACAAGCAACCCATCACCTCCACCGGCAATTCAGACAGCACCAGAACATCAAACCTCCCAGACTGCCACTGATCCGAAGCCAGACCCTCCACTGGACCCTGCCCGCTTCAGCCGGGCGCGAGCGCAAGAGTACGAGGAAGAAAAGGTTGTGGACAGCCGGGACCTGGCAGACTATTGGAAGGACGCTGAAGCCCTCACGGAAAAGGGGCACAATGACTTTAAACAAGCCCAGCCCGACTGGCGCCAGCACCCACCAGGGTGGGACAAAGTGCTTTGGTATTTTCCGATCAAGGATTCGAAGGATGGAGAAAAAGAGGAAGACGCAAGTGAAAAGTTGCCCAAGTCCAATGCTGGGGACCCGAGCCGTGACCTGGATCACCTCCCCTCATGGGTCGCACTAGCCTCACATGCCCCGTTCACCTTGTACCCGCATACAGGGATGGGTTACAAGGCAGGGCGATCCAACGCGGACCCCCTTGTCGGCCAACCCCAGGACGGACACCGGAACTACAGCGCGGCCCAGACCAACGCAGCCGACCTGGACCGGCACACTTTCAAATTCCACAAGCGCCAGAAGTGTAACCACTATAGCCTGTACGTCCGCGGATTTGAGTTGGACACGGTGGTGACTGTGTTGGATGCTTCTCAGAGCGGAAACATCCCCAAGTCGTGGCTCGATCTTGGCGGATGGAATCCCGGGGACGGGAACGCCTACAATAACGACCCGCCGGACGACCTTTGGCGAACCCTTGTGGCGGACCGTGGCCGCGATAACCGCAACCCGCCTTATTATTACGCGACGGCCTGCAAGGAATCAGTCCAACGTGGCGGCATTGCCAGCGGTAGCGTCAACACCTCGGACTTGATCAACAACCACCGCAACTCCATCGTGGCAGAGTTCTGCCGTCGAGTGCAGGCTGTCATCTGGTCGCGACACTTGTTCATGACCAAACGCGGGAAGCTCGGCCTCGCTCGCTCCGTTCAGAAGGGGGACAAAGTGTGCATCCTGTACGGATGTACCGTCCCCGTCATCGTACGGGAGGTGACCAAGGGCGGCGACAATGACCCCACCGCCGCTCCACAGTCCGCTTCATACGCGCCGCCCAACAATAACAAGGCCAAGAAAAAGACTGCCCAAGAAATTATTGCGGACGAGGACTTTGACGATGTCATCGAGTCGCTCAGATTCGGGGCCCGTGAATTCGAGGAAATACTGGCGCGCAAGGTCCGATACCGCCGGAAAAAGACCGAGGATGAGGAAGAACGGAAGAGGAAGATACAAGATGGGAAAAGGGAGGAGGAGCTTGGCCCTACCTATGAGAATCAGATCCATGAAGACATCAAGAAGGCCAGGAAGCTGGCCATATCTCAGTTGGAACGTCAATTAGGCGTGCCTCCGGGTTATATCGATGATGGTGGTAATCACGGCAGTGGTAATCACGGCACTTCGAGTGACGCTGGTGGCTCTCAACCTCAAGATGGCAATCAGTTTCCGCAGAGCGTCGATACTACAAAGTTACAGGCCCCCACCACCGTTGGGCCAGACGACAAGGCCGGTAGTCAGGGCACATTCCCCACAACTCCAACAGCAGAAGCAGCAAGTTCGGAGACCTCTGCTCCAGAGATTCCGACCTTGCAAAGGAGCCAAAAAACATTAACTTTTGTCAGTCATGGTGGTAATGATGGGAGTGTCGTGGGTATTTCGAATGCGGACGATATCTTTAGAAAGTGGTCAATCAAGGACAACTATATTGTCAAGATTGCCAAGATGAGCCGGACTTCTAAACAGCTTATCAAGAGGTATACCGAGAAGCCTCTCATGGATAAGAAGGTTTACTACGAGTTCAAAGGGGAGGCGTACGTACATGGGATGATGGATGGGGAGGCCTTGAGGATCAAGTTGTATGATAACCTGAAGGAAGTCGTGTTTGAGCTGCGGTGAGGTGGGGTGTTACCTACCAGACGGAGTACTGGTAACCTGCCGGTACCGGGTACTTACTCATGTAATTGCATAATTTCTGGATTGGTTCTGGAATTTGTGGCGGGGTGGTAATGTTTTGTATGTCAAAATTTTTATCTGTTTTTGTATTGGTATTCGTATCTATTTCGAATCGGGGTTTATTTTCTCATTTTTCTGTCTCTCGCTTTCCTAGCCTGTTCATAGAATCATTGCTCATTTTCATCACACTCCGCCGTTTAGGACCTGTGCATTTCCATCGCAGCAGCCATACCCACCCACCCACTCTCAAGTTTCGAGGCCGCTAATTCCAATTCGACGGTACATAATACGATAAAACTCTCCGTTTGTCACATCTGAAAACCGTTCTCGTAACAATCCCACCAAATCCTACTAAATCCTACCGAGTCCTACCCGTAGGACTCTCACACGCTGTATATAGACCCAGGCCTTCGCCCACCACTTTAGCTC
>MU858108.1:0-195333 GCA_033297075.1 Rhypophila decipiens | reverse complement strand
GTTTAGCATAGAGAATTCAAGGATTTAACAACTGCAGTTGTGACTTGGACTTGGAAGGGGTTTTACGACTGTAGACATGTGAGGTGGGTAGCGGGTTTACATAATGCGCACGGGTACCCGTGAAATTTTAGAGACACGGGTACCCGTGGCCCTATGGGGCCCCCAGTCGTGCAAGTAGGGAACTTTTTGCTTGGGCGACCAAACAAAGCTCTGCGCGTTGAACTTGTCGGAGGCGGTTTGTCCACACAGTTCGAATGAGTGGCGACCGAGTGAATGTAGAGTACGTTTCCCGTATGTGGGAGTTTTCCGCCTTCCACTCATGAACCGTTGCGGTGAACTGAGGCTAGTGATGTTAGGTTTCAGAGTCGGGAGGGCTTGGGCAAGAAATCTGACTTGTGCTCGAGCTCTCGTCGTTCATTTTGAATGTGCGGAGTGCCGCTTCGTCTCTCAAGCGGGGTCCCTTCACTTGATTTTCACCCGAATTCCGTGTGCGTGCACAATCTGTGCCAGTCCACCTGCGTGGTTTTGCGATGTACTTTGGAGGAGATGATGGGCTCGAAACTCGAGCTGGAAGGAAAGAACAACGGCCACGACACCTGTATGTAATAATGCGGGATACGTATTATGTGTCTACATATAAGCCGGAAGAGGAAAACGAGTAACATCTTGGGACTTTGGTTTCATATTCGAGAACTGTTATGACCTTTTCAAGGCTACTCGAGCCTTCCAACCTATGAAATTCCAGGAATACCAAAAGCAAGAGAAGGCGCTATTACGACTTGCACTATATACGCCGACTTGGTTTGTTCGGACGGTCCGCGGTCTCGTTCTAAAGAAATAGAGGATTCATCCCTGCATGGCAGCCGGCAAAAAATAATTCTTGTGTTTCGAGGCCCTGACCCCACGCTCAACGCAGCCTTTGGTTTGGCTTTAAATGACCCATCTGTCCTCGGTCCTGGCACTGTTTATGCAACAAAAAAGGCCCCTAATATACAGGCACCAGTCTTCTTATATACAGGTACTAGTCTTGTTAGAATAAGTGTTTTGACTGGACTAGAATAAATGCCTTGACTAGGTAGAATAATTACTTTTACTAGCTAGAATAAATATTTTGACTAGACTTAAGAAATACCTTAACTAGACGAGATAAGAGGCCTTAACTAGTTAGAATAAATGCCTTTAGAAATTGAAATTAGAGTATTGGACTCGTGCCTGTATATGATCGACAATCTTTGGCCGAGAAGCCTTGGCGGTGAATGTGTAGATGTTGATCTCGTGGGACTTGGGTGGCAATTTAGCCTCTAGTATCGAATTCTTGACGAGAGTGGTCACACGAGACTAGATTGTGGGAATCACCGGTCAGCTTAGGTTCATGACAACAGGACCTGTAGGGTTGGAAGAGAAGTATCCAATACATGGTAGACAGGAGCGAGATTGTGACTTACCGCGACCAAGGCGTCGTCAAATGCCGGAATGCATCGCGGCGCGACGGCTGTCAATATTGTTGACGCATTGGTTGTCCAGATGGTGTTAAACCTTGTGCAAATCGATGCCAGATCCACCACTTGCTTGAGATTGTCGCAACTCGAGAGAATCTGGCAAACCAGTTCGGGACAGAGAGCGTCAAGTCTGGCTGACATGGCTGGCAGGATTGAAGAAGTCCAGACTGGAAAGTGGTTGTCGACGACAGAACGCCCACGAGTGAAGCGCGAGTTCCGGCAGGCAGGACTGACGAGGGAGTGGATGTGTTATGGGAAGCCCAGTAAGGATTTGAATTCGTAGATGTGGTAGTTGTGGAATGAGAATTTGGAAGTGACAGGAGAGGAAGTCGGAGAGTAATGTCGGTACCTGCCCGGAACAGCGATCGGTAGTTTTCATCCCGACTCGGACGGTCCGGACCCCACAATTACAGCCCGGATCGGTCGGTAAGTCACGAATCACACCGATGTGGAAAGACAGGCTTTCACCGGACTTCAGACATAGATACAACGGTGTTCATTCAGGCGAATGACACCTCAAGTCGTGACACAGCCACTACAAACACAGTATCTTGACTGTCGTAATGTGATAAAAACTTCAGCCTCGTCTTTCATTACTCAAAGAATAGGCGGTGGAAAGGGTTTCATGATTCATCTTTGATTGACGGTTGGCGCTGGCGCATTTGGTCCTTTGTCGTCCCTACTTCCTCCCGTGCATGTCACTGTGTGATCTCAACTTGACACTTTGCGACATCAACGCCAGTGAACAAAGGAATGCACACGTCAACAGCGATAATGAACATTTATACCCAGAAAGCCCGATCGTTAGCCAGCAACAGCAATCCTGTTTATCACCCAGTCAGCCTCGCCTCTGATGCGTCCCTTCGTGGGCATGTATAAATTCCTGCTCCTCTCCCAGGAAGAACTCCAACTCGTCCACACAAGAATCAAAGTTAACACCAGCGAACGACAGTCGACCTCTCAAAAGTCCATCACCCACAGTAACAGTAACGATATCCAGACCCAACCAACCAAAGCCGTCATGGAACTTGACCAAACTCAGATCAATCCGAGAATTCAAACATTACCAGCCCTCCCAACTCAATCCAACAAGATGGAAGACCCAGCCGCCGCAACTGAAAAAGAAAAGCCAATGGAAGAAATCCCCTCCATCTGCAAAATCCTCCCAAACCTCTACCTCGGCACAGCAGCGGCATCCATCGACGTCGAAACCTTGCGCGCGAACAAGATCTCGTGCATCGTCTCGGTAACCACTGTCTTCCAACCAGAATGGGAATCCCCCGAGACCACGGCCATGGTTCCTCTCGCTCGACATTTACTCGTTCCGGCAGATGGTAACCCGGCCATGGACCTTTTAGGACACTTTGATCATATATGTGATTGGATTGATTGGCAGATCTCGCCACCAAGTTATGGTCGTCCAAGAATAAGTGGTAGAATTGACCGAGCGTCTGAGAATGATTGCCTAGGTGATGATGGCAACAACAACGTCCTCGTTCACTGCCAAGGCGGCGTCTCGCGATCACCTACGATTTGCATAGCTTACCTCCTGCGGAAAAAATATCCAGATTCAACAAAGGCCCCGAATAACCTCAGGGACAAAATGCTCCAAGAATTCTGGGTCAACAAGGGCTGGGAGCGTACATGGCCTCAAAAGAACTTCTGGGAGCAGTTGAAGGTCTGGGTTGCGACCGGGTATGATCCCTGGGACGATAACGGAGACTTCAAGAAGGAGTATATGACGTAGTTTAGGGAGGTGTGGAGCCCAGCCCTGGAGGAAATGAATGAGGAGTGTCCGAATCTCGGGTGGAAGGGTGATGAGCTCGGCCTGACGGTTGTGGGCGTCAGGGGGAAAGCGTGCGATGTGAGAGAGGCGACTTGGGAGGAGGGTAAGAAGATTATGCTGGGCATTCGAAGGGAGGATACTTGGGACAAGAGGGAGCGTGCTTCTTGGTTTGAGGGCGCTTGAGGGATGAGGTAATCTTGTTGGGTCGGTGCATTTGGAGACTGTTAGGTTCTTGTTATGTCTGGCAGTCGGCAGTCCATGATTCCAGGTTAATGTTGATTGAGTACTATGACCTGAATTCACTGAATTATGCTGCCTTGAGATGTCTCCCTGCTCAATTGGGCTTCGAAAGCTCGACCGCTGCACTGTCAGCTCTTTCCCAACTCCGGGGAGCGGGGTCGAGGCCTTAATGAACACGGATTTGGATTGCCTTTCAACAGGATGAGACCGGAACAGAAGTCGCTCGAGCCAAGCGGTGCAATTGCCGCGTGAGGTCCTCAAGACGGCTCCGCACCAGAGAGGTCGTGTTTGAGAGCCTTTTCGGAGGCAGAAGAAATTGTGGGAGATGATTGCCGATGCCTTTGCCACTTGGGCACTTTGAACAACATGAATCTTTTGTCATCTTTCGTAAATGTCCTTTTCATTTGTTTGTCGCATGATCGTTGCTCATTGATTGAGCAGTCACGGTGCGGCCTAGAAATGTTATTGAAGGACAGAGACACTTACATGACGTCTTCAAAGCTCTGTCGGGCCAGGCAACCGTTGTGTTGTCTGACCCCTCACCTCACTCATTTGTTCACCTCTTTTGAACATGTCGATTATTCCCGTGAAAATCACGAGAAAGACAGACGATGACAATCCAGACAGCAAGGCTCTTATATGAGAAGGTCGCCAAACCGATTATCGGCCTCAATTTGTTGCAACAAAGATATGACATTAACTCGAGCTTCGCCCACTTGGTGTGGAATGGCGCAGCATCAGTAACCTCTGGTGGTGGAATTGAGGTTAGCCTTCAAAAGAGCCGCACTACCGCGCCACACTGCGGGCGCGAGAGCGGGAGCGCAGCAATGGATGGCAACCTGGAACCAAAGACGGATTTGAGGGTTCTTAGGCACCAACACCCCCCGCCAGGTAACACAGGTCAAGGGAGAGTGGCCGGGCCGACGTTCTCCGACTCAGACTTCCGAGCTTGAGCAGGCGCTAGGCTGCTTTTGTCCCAGAACATGGGGGAAGCTAGGGCCAGTCCAGGGATCTGATTGGCTAAGCCACGCTGCGAGAGCGGCTGAGTGACACCTTGGTTGCCTCTAGGCTAACTCAATATTTGGACCGTTCGACTCATACGGGGTGCATACATAGCATGATCGTACATTATGGGAGGGTGAATGACCACATTGACGACCAGGCAGAAGTTGGGATGGGATGGGAGGCATAGATATAAGACATGTTGATATTTTCCTCAAGAGCTTTCTGAGATTTCAGGTTTTATTCACCATACAAAACATCATCTTGACCAACAAAATTACGTTCCAATTAGTTGCATTGACTGAGACTCGTCTCGGTGCTTGCACGTGTTTATACTCTAACACAATGACATACTACCAACCAACACCACGGGGAGCCGCAACCCCAGTATTTTCATATGCCTACCCCCAAGACAGCGGTAGCTATGGATACTCTGCAGCATCACCAACAAGCCCATCATACCCAACCGGGAATTACTACCCGCCAAGCTCAAACCAGAAGCGAACCACCACCGCAGCCTACTATCCCCCCTCATCATCAGCCTTTCAAGTTCCGCCGCCAGCACCTCGACGACGAAGCGCAAGCTTCTCTGCACCCGTCGCTGCTCCACCAGTAGTAACCGACCCCAAAAAGAAGGAAATGCTCTACCGACATATCGGCCCCGACACTCACACACCAAAACAATCATCCTCGTCCTCAAAACCAAGACGATTCTCCAAAACCCACAACGACGTAGACTACGAGTACCTCTACGGCCCAGCAGACGACCACCTCTACGTCAGCGGCGACGACTCCACAGAAGACGACTACTACTGGGAGAACAACAAAGAGAAACTCTCTCAGCGATTCCAACGACCGGGCCTCAGACGCAGCGGGACCGAGAAACTTTCTTCCGGCCTAAACACGAGACAACTCCGCAGCCCAGACGTGGGTCTCGGACTGAAAATGCCCTCCTCCCCAAGAGGACGCGGCCGGGAGCGCGAGGTCCCACTCCCTTCACCACGGGCTCCAACACGGGAAAGATCCGCTGTCAGAACAAGAGAGAGGTCTGCTGTGAGGACGCGGGAAATGTCGCTTCCGAGGGCACCAAGGCCGCCTGCTCCTCAGAGAAACTCACCGCCGCCTCCACCACCACCACCACCGACGAGTAATATTAGTTATGGGAGCAGTAGCTCTCATGAGCAGCGACATGGGGGTGGTCATCGGCAGCATCATGTGCGGGAGGAGAGGAAAGAGAAGAGCTGGATGAATATCAATGGGAATAAGATTAGTGTTGATCATAAGGGGGTCAAGATTAACGGGCAGCGATATGAGGCGCCTGGTGGGAGGGGGATTTTTAATGTGGGCGGGATTAAAGTTCGGGTTGAGGGGCGGGATATCAGTCTTGCTTAAGTTATAGACTGGCATATGTTTTGTTTAGGTGATTGTTAGTTGGTTTGGTTACTTTGAGAAGTTTTTGATGCCCATTTTGATGAATGAAATACTTAAGACAATAAGCCCATCTCATATCCATTGAAAGCTTGAATGTGAGAACGTTGACCTTTGTATATGATGAGTAAATCTCTATTTTGATTCTCCGTGACTAATGAGGGCAAAAACAGCATTAACATAAAGGCGGGGACCCGGACTCCAATCTCCATACGAAAAATGCCCCAGAAAATGCGATTGATCAAGGCCCATGCGTCCCGCCCATATTTCTCGCTCATATTACTACATCCGGCCACAACCTGAACCCAGCAGCCCCCCCCCCCCCCCCCAATTTCATGAACAAAACTTCTACCATTCAGCCAACTCTCCCGAATAACCCGAAACAACAACTAATCCATCATTTCCCTTGCCGTCAAAGTTCATATCCCATATCCCATATCCCATATATCATAACAACATACCATCATGAAATGACCATACCTCATAACCCATTATCCATACCATCTTCACCGCCATCTCTCCGCTAAAGTCTCATCACTCAATAGCGACCGACCCCAGGGGCTTAGCCTGCGCAGCCTGCATCGAAATGACAAGCTCCGTAAGCCGATCAATCTTGAGCGACAGCTCCGCAATCTTAACCTCCACATCAGTCAGCGGCTCGCCCATGGCGACTTCCTCGGCCGCCTCATCCGCGCTCCGACTCACGCTCCGACCCTGCGTAACCTGCATACTATTCGGGCTCAAGTGCTGCCCATACTGTTGCTGCTGCTGCTGGCTCGCCTGCCTAAGCGCAGAAGGCCTCAAACTGCTCGTCGACTCTCTATTCCTCACCTCCGGGCCCTGCGTAAGCATCTTCTTCGGAGACTGCGAAGAAGTCGCATGCAGCCCAATAGTCCTGCCTCCATGACCCCGTCCCATTCCCCTCTGTCCATGCCGTGGTCCCCGGAATCCAGTATACGTCGTGCCCTTGGACCCAGCCCCACAGACCCACTCATAGGCTTCAATCGCCGCCACGATAGGGAGATGCGTCGCCTTGAGGAGCACGATCCGCGCGCTGCGGAATTTATCATCCGACGGCAGGAAAAGCCTGAGCGGTCGGAAAATAACCAGCGCGAGGAGATTAAACGGCGGGTAGAAGTGTGTAAGCCGGTTACTAGTCGACGCCTCGAGGACATAGACGGAATACACATAGAGATATTCTTCCCGTGCGTGGGTGATTACCCGCCCAAACGAGTTGGAGAGCATACCCGTCAGACTGCCCATTAGCAGGATGGAAGACAGCATGACGAAGAGGATCATGAGAGGTGGGCCGAAGACGGCGTCAATCTGCCACATTATCTCGAGCCCGACGAAAGTTGAGCCGAAAAAGATTTTGGTCAGGTAGCCTGCCATTGTTGCCAGGGTGAATGTCTTTCGCCCGATAAGCGTAAAGGTTGTGAGGAAGCCGAGGTAGATCACTACCACTAGGACCATGAATTTTATAAAGTCTTTGCCCATTTCTTTTAGGCAGGGGATTAGGGTCTAGAAATTGGAAGAGTTAGTTTGGGGATTGGAGAGAAAGGGGGGAGGATGGGCTGGACTTACACCCCAGTATGGACTTAGCGATAGGATTGAGCAGACGCGGGGGACCATAAAGAGGGCTTCTAGGGCTAGAATGTCAAATGCTAGTTCTATCAGGTAGCCGTTGTTTGTTTCGAGGCCGACGATTCCTGAGAATGTTGATTAGTTCAAACCTATTTCATGAGGACGGATGGATAGATGGATGGATGGGGGGTCTTAGTCTTACTGAGGACAACATATAAAAAACCAATAACAATCATGGCCATGTCAAAGATATTCCACACATCCGCCGCGTAAAATATACTCCCCGCATCGATCCACTCGCTCAGCTCGTCATACGCAAACGCCGCAAACCACAAAATCAACGAAATCTCCAAGACCGTAATATCGTGCGTCTCTCTGCCCTGCCTCTCGACCAAGACGCCATAGTACAGCGCCAGAAAGACCGCAAAGAACAGCACCTCGAACGACTTGAGATACTTGGGCACCCTTAATCTCGAGAAAGGATCCGCCGTGTGCGGGTTATAAAACCGCGGCTTCTTGACGCTGTGCACAGAGAGATTGTCCCAAAAGATGATATCCCCGTTCCAGATGCCGGTAATGATCTTTTGCACCACGTTTTGACTCAGGAACCTCTTGGCATCGGCTATCGCGGCGATTTCCAATGCGTTGAGGTTAATAAATGGCGCAGTGGGATCATCCTCTTCTTCTTCTTCTTCGTCTCCATCGTCGGCAGACATGCTCATCGTCAGCCGCGAAATACTCTGCAGCAGCAGATTTCGTCTGCTTGGGCCGAGGACGGGGGGGTTAAACACCCGCCCCGCACGGGTAGAGCCCACACTCCCCGACAACGCCTGAGCAAGCAGCGCACTATGCTCGTCGACCTCGCCGGCCCCCTCCTCTTCATCCGCACTCGACGTGCGTTCCGACGGCGCGGGATCAGGAATCTCATAGAGACAATAATCCACTGCCTCCCGTTCAGACAAGTGCGTGAGGAATCTCCAGGCAACAATCTCACAGCTGCTAGCGCGAGCGTCGTTGAGACCCTTGTCCTCTGTCATGGCGCCGTAGTGCCATTTTAGTGCTAGGAGGGCGTTGACGATGGCCGGGTGGGTGCATGTCTGGCTGAGATGGTCGACTAGGACTCTGAGGTCCTCGCCTGCTGCGGTGGTGCGTAGTTGCTCAAATGTGCTCGGGAGAAGAATGACGTCTGCTATGTAGATTGATAGTTTTTTTACGACCTCGCGGAAGGTGTCGTCTTCTGAAATGTCCGGGAGGGGTGCGCCCTGAGCAGCAAGTGCGAAGCGTCCTGGTGAGGGGGTGCGCAGGGGTATGTCGACGTGTGCTGGGCGCGACTTGACGCGGATGGGCATCTTTGCGGTTGCTGCCTCGCTGAACGAGACTGTGATAAAATGAAAATAAAAATGAGATTTAGATGTCTTTCATTTTCTAGGTTGTTTAAGAATTGAAAGTGAGGGGAATGTCAATGAAAATCAGGATACAAGGTGGCGGGTTGACCCTCTTTCAGTTGGAGATCTGAGAAAAAGGGGGATCCCGGCCAGTGGCCTAGGCCGGGTTCAGTTTGGTGGTGCCCAGAGCCGCTATACCCGGGCAAGCCGGGCCACCCCGTGCACCCAATAGGGGCCCAATGATTCGTGTTTACCACCGGCAACGGGGGCCGGGCCAACGCGGGGTTTGTAGGAGGTGCTGCTAAAAATGTCGACAACAGCTGATCTGACCAGTTTCAACGTTGGCCACCAGCACACACAAGAAATTGAAACAATGGAGAGAGACGATGCTGTGCCGTCAACATATCCTGATACTGCCTACTTGCGAACCTCGTACAGCCGAGCCCATTTATCATTGCCATTGTTGATCCACGCTTGGTTGATTGAGTGAGTAGAAAAACAACTAAAGACACTGTAGGTCCCTTGTAACCCTAACCCTAACCCTGCCCCGCCATGCCCTACCCCTTGAAAACTGGGAATAGCTTCATTTTTTGCTCCCCTTTTTTAAAAGCTCTACCAGCCACTGCAGCACACTACAAACCCTCTACCGAATCCAATTCCATCTCTCAAACCTCCAACCCCAACTTCTCAACAGAAACCATCATCTTCCCCCTCGGCCTCAAACTCGGCCCCGGATTCTGCACACCCACCATCCTCCCACCATTCCTTTCCAAATCCCTCTCAATCTCCTCACTACTCCCAAACCGAAACTGACTCAACAACTCGACCAACATCATCTTGAAATTAAACTGCCCATAGTGCTTGCCAATACAGACCCGAGGACCATGCGAAAATGCCATGAACCCGTACGGTCCCATCCTCGTCAATTCCTCCTGCGAATCCCACCTCTCCGGTCGAAACTCATCCGCATCCTTGCCCCATACTTTTTGAGAGAGGTTGACTACCGCCGGTAGGAAATGGATTGCTGTTCCCGCTGGGATAAACGTCCCGCAGATTGTCAGGTCTTTGGCGGCTTCCCGCCAGGATGCTGTCACGGGGCAGTAGAGGCGCATCAACTCGCGGGAAAAGTTGTGTAGATAGGGGAGGGATTCTATTGCGTTGTAGTACGCCCCTTCCTCGTCCGTCTGGGGGTTGTTGTCGGGGTTGGATGGGGAAGTGACGAATTGGATGATTTCGGCTCGGAGTTTCTCCTGGATCTCGGGTCGAGTGACGAGCACGAATATTGCCCAGGTTAGTGAGCTCGCTGTCGTCTCGTGGCTTCCTACGACGAAAACAAGTAATTGGTCGCAGATTTCGAGGTCCGTCATTTCGTCGTCTGTTTTGAGGAGGTTCTTGCGTTCTTGGATCAGCATCGTCAGCATGTCCCTTCCGCGGGATTCTGGGCCGTGCAAGGTCAGATCGTCTTTGTTGTCGGCTGTGGTGGCCAGTAAGCTGACTTCACGCTCTCGCTGGTGGACACATTCCAGCGTCATGCGTTTAACCTCGCGGCAGGCAAATTGGTACCCTCTGTTGGCTTCTAGCGGGAGGAATCGTCTGATGGGGATAGTCGTGTTGAGGAGGGTTATCAGGCCGCTTAGCGGGGATTGGTCGAGGATCCGGTGGTAGTGCGTCATGAAGCTGCAAACAGCCAGGTGAGATTGAGAGTCCATGGCAGGAGGAAGGAGGGAAAGACCAACTTGTACTTGGGATTCTCCGACTTGAGATTCTCGAGTCTCACGCCCAGGACTGTCATGCCGGTCAGGTCGAGCATTGCTCTTCCAAAGACGGTGCCGGCTGTGATGTCGAGTTAGATATCTGCCTGAGCTGACAAGGAGAAAATATCTCACCGTCAATATACATCTTTCCATCAGCGTCGCCAATCTCTTTATTCAGAAACGCCGTCAAGTTGGCCGCTCCTTGCCGCAGAGTGGGCATGATCCGCTTCAACGTCGGGACCGAGAGCGTGTCTATTTCTGATCAGCCACCTTGCTCAACAGCCATCAATCAGTCACCCATTCGAAAGGAAAAGAAAAGACTTACTCTGCAATATCCGTCTTAGTCTCCTATGCTCAACCCCCTTGGCAAACAAAATGCCCTCACCCACAAACTCCCCCACGGCGCGTGCAAAAATCTCGGGCTTGACAAAATCATAGCAATAAGTCTGCAGCACAGCTTTGTGGGCCTCGGGCGTGTTCATCACCAGCAGCTCTGCATTCCCCAGCCCAAGGTAGCGAATGAACGGGGCCTCGGGCCAGGTATTCGCCCACTTGACGGGGAGTTCAAACGGCGAGCTGGATTTGAAGATTGCGTAGAACTGGCCTAGTAGGGGGAGGTTGTTGTTCTTTGGGCCGGGGAGATGGCGCAGGGGGGAGAGGTAAAAAGGGTAGATGGCTGTTCGGTAGATTTTAAGGAGGACGTATTGGATTGTGAAGAAGGTTAGGAATGTTTGCAGGAGGGCGATGAGGGGGGCTTGGTTGAGGGAAAGGAATTGAGATAGGCTGCCGCCGGTGGTGGCTACGAGGGCCTCGATGAAGGAGAGCAGGGCTGTTAGTTGGATGTCCATGTTGATGAGGACTGGTGGTGAATGATGGGGAATGGGAAAGGGAGTGAGGATGATGTCGAGGCTCAAAGCTGGCTGCTATCTAGAACTCGATGATACGGCCTTCTTGTTATAAGACCGTTTGAAGAACTGTGATGATCCATGGATAACTCTCCATCGGCCCGGCCGATCCTCGGGCCGGGATCTAGTGTAGAGTGAATGACTTTTATGGTTGTGCAACTTGTGCCACCGATAGAACGGGCTCCCGCGTGGGTCGCACGTTGGAGTTTTGGCTACGATGAATGCAAACGGTCGCGGAGATAGCCTTAAGTACGATGCTCATCGGCTACCGACATCTGCGAGATTGGCTTCTTGCTTCCCCGGCGGCGTACCGGAGAAGGGGTACATGTCCTCCATTCCGATTTCTGGATAGCTGGGCACTCTCACGGGCCATGTCGCGTTCCCGTGAACTGGGAGGAATCGATCAGTATCGATATCTCATCAACTTGGCCGGTGACTACAGCATGGTCACATAGTCGTTTTTGTAGCACAGTAAAATGCTTCCAAGGCTTGGACAGTGAAGAGGGATTGAAGAGTCAAGGTTGGTGATAGCATTCTATGTGTAAGGTATCGATAAGTTCACAAGTCCCAGGGACGGTTAGAACGGGAGCACGCTTGGTGAGTGAGTGAGGAAGCTCTTTTGCTGGCCAAGGCATTCTCAGTTCTCTCCGAGAGCTGTATCACCAAGTTCCGAGTTCTAGGCCTTTCCCAGTTGACTGCAATGGCGGCTATCCGCATCGACGGAATCGTGTAACTTGGATTGGCCCTGAGATTTTCAAGGATCGGATAATGTTCTCGGCAGGCTCACCAGCTTTTTCATGTAACGGCAATGCTGCCCGAGTCCCGTTCCGAATGAAATGCCTGCCGGATACGAACCACAAGGGGCTTGGATGCGTACTGCCGGTGCCCTAACGCACTTCTGGTTGCCTTGAAAAGGAACACAGGAAGCCATACCCGATGTATGACGTTGTGTATGGGCATGGTGGAAGGAGGTAACAAAAACATTGAAGGGAAAGAACCTGAACGAGGAAGGCACGGTGGCACCGAGGGACTTGTAGAATGGCTGTTCTTCAATTGGCAGATGTGCCTGCTCAAAGTTTGGTAGAGTTAGTTCTGTTATCATGTCATTTGGGGAGAATTCGGGATATAATCACTAGAGCGCTCCTTCTTTGAGAATCTCGTCTTGACTCTTGAGTCATGATGATCCAGTGAAAAGTGGATGGGAAGACACCTATCACCATCCAAAAGGGTTGCCCGTGGAAGGATTTTTCTGGAGGAAGGAGGAATGAATGAGCCTCGATTTGACTAGCAGTTCTTCTTGAAGATGATGGTATCTCAAATTGAAGAATGTTCTGACTTGTGTGATCCTTTGCGTGTTGTTTCAAGATGATGGGCGGCCGATCCAAGATCGTGACCTTAACCCTAACCCTGGGAACCTGGGATAGGGGTAAAAGAGGAGAAATCGCTTGCTGACAACAACTTCCCCAGCCGAAGAATGAAGGACCCGAGACGACACTCAAATCCGTTCATCTCACGACGCCCTCGTCTTTGCGACAGAATCATGCTCTGCTGTAATCTACCCATTTGTTTTAAAATCGTGAGATTTTTTCTCTTCTTTACAGTTCTCACTTGCTGCTAGTAGTTTTCCAAGTCCTCACATGTCGCCAACCCGCCCTATTCTCACCATCATCAAAAAAGCGGGGGAATTGGAAATGGTGAGCACCCAGCTCAAATAAATCACCAATAAATAACACTTCCCCTGTTCACAACAAAAGCCATGCGTCTTCTCAACGTAGAAACCCTCCAGCTGGAAGTCTTCGATGGCGGGCCCAGAGTCACCTTTGCAATCCTCTCGCACACCTGGGGCGAGGAGGAAGTCTCCTTCCAAGACATGATGACCTTTTCGCCCAACAACATCCCAGAACAAGCACAACCACCTCCTTCTCGGCAGCCCAAACCAATCCCGGTAGAAACCAAAAAGGGCTTCTCCAAAATCCTCAACTGCTGCGCCAAAGCGCGCTCAGAAGGGTACCAATACGTCTGGATCGACACCTGCTGCATCGACAAGTCCTCGAGCGCCGAGCTCTCAGAGGCTATCAATTCCATGTTCAAATGGTACCACGAGGCCGAGGTGTGTTATGCCCTGCTTGGCGATGTCTCGCTCGAGACGGTATCTCAAGAATCTGCTAGCAAAATGTCCGAGTTTGACATCTCGGAGTATGGCGAGGGCGAGCAAGGGCGGTTGAGCAAGGCTTTACATAAAAGTCGTTGGTTTACGAGGGGTTGGACGTTGCAGGAGTTGGTTGCCCCTTTGGAGGTGGTCTTTGTTGATGGGAGCTGGGAGGAGATTGGCACGCGGGAGACGTTGGCGGGGGTGGTTGAGGAGATTACGGGGATTGATGGGGCTGTGTTGAGGTTGGAACGCTCGTTGGGGGAGTTTAGCGTTGCGCAGCGGATGTCGTGGGCTGCGAGCCGGAATACCACGAGGATCGAAGACGAGGCGTATTGCTTGATGGGCTTGTTTGATGTCTCTATGCCGTTGTTGTATGGCGAGGGGAGGAAGGCGTTCAAGAGGTTGCAGCTGGAGATTATGCGGCAGACTACGGATCGGAGTATTCTTGCTTGGGCGTCGCCTGATAGTCATGGGGTTATTGAGGGGGTTTTGGCCTCGTCGCCGGCTATGTTTGAGGATTGTGGCGGGATTTGCTGGACGCCGACGGCTTCTACTGGGTATGCTGGGAATGATAGGAACCTGAATCATAACGCCTGTCATGATATTGTTGGATTCTCGTTAAGGATGGAGGCTGGTGTTTTGGAGCCGCCGAGGACAGGGCAGCTTGTGTTTAGGGAGTATGGGGACTTTGCGGACGAGGACGGGAATATGGTTGCCGAACCGCCCGGTGGACGAGGGGATCACCCTCTGGCGGACCTGGTCCATTTCCCACGAGATGTGGGTGAGCTGTATACCCATGCGCCTGCATTTCGAGAATTCGACTATGGTTTCCTGCGGCACAAGAACAGGACTGTCGTTCTGGTCGTGCTCGAGGGGTGTACCAAGGGCGGAGGCAATACGGGTAATAACAACGGCCCGGAATACACGGTCGGCATCACGCTCTGCTCAGACACCGACGGGCTGATGAAGCGCGTGCATTTTCCCAGCAGATTCCTGATCCCAGACCACATAAACTGGGCGTTTATCGACAGCATGCGAACACTCCACGCGTCTCTCTCGGGGAGCGAAGTCCTGCAACAGCCTATCCTCCCCAACTTTGCCAAGTGCATGGTTCGAGTGCCCGACATGTCTGAGCTCCCTTACCAACTAGCATATACCATTCCGCCAATGGCCGACAGCACGGGGGTATGGTATCTCGAGCGATGGGGCACGATCCCAGACCTGGCCTCGCTGGACCTTCAACCCTGTTTCTCGCTCCATCGCACAGGTACCGGACGGGCAACGGCTTTCCATCACAAGACAGACCCGAGCCTGTCGTTTGTGATAATCTTTACCCTGGTCAAAGAAGCACCGGCGCTATATAAACTGCCGAAACGAGCCACAATATCATCGTCAACGACCGCTCCAAGCCCGATATCAAGACAATCCACCGCGTCGATAAACAGCCTGACAAGCAGCATATCCAGTCTCACCTCGACATTCAGTAGAACCTTTACAAGCAGCAGCACCAAGACCGACACCACGAGTCCGAGTATATCCTCACCAATCAAGTCCCTCTCACCAAGCGCCCCAACGGGAAGAACACAATTAAAAACCCAAAAACAATTCTTCCAAGTCTCATTCGTCTCCGGCCCCGAAGCTCTAAATCTCGGATTCGAAACAGACCTAGCGCCTCACCTCCCTCCGCCACCAGCACCAGGGGAGATAAAACAGCCCATCTACTCGTACGAATTCGACCTGCCGGATAGGAATTACTCCCTCACCGTCAAGATCCGCAAGGCGCCCAAGGTGTCCAATGCGGGAGGAAAGAATTATAACGCCCTTCTTGGGTTTGAGTATAGGAATACACGGGCGGCAGCAATATCGAAAATCAATGCGACATCTTGAACGCCATCATCAGCATGCATGTACATACACCAGGACAGCAATCCCCCGACACTTGCAGGGCCATCACCACTTTTGGTGGCGGTATGGATACACAGGCCATCAAACAAATTGTACAAGGGATGTTGTGACAATGATTGTGACATCTGGGAGGGTACTATACGAGACTGGTAACATGAATGTCAACCTTGTCTCTGGCGAAGAAGAAGAAGAAGAAGAAGAAGAAGAAGAAGAACACTAGCTAATGGGTATCCAATTATATATACAAGCGTCGACTCTAATCTGTCGTACATGCCTAGTAGTCCAGTTCATGACCAGGTCCCTAACCGGCCAGCGCTGGTCTCTCAGGCAGAGGCATGCAGATGCTCCATATCTTGAGACTTGTCTCCCCGGTGACCAGTCCTCTCTTCGGCTTCGGCTTTGGCGGCCGTGTGACTACCGAAGGAGCACTGCCGCTCACTTGTGACTCTGTCTCGTCGCCGTCATGGTTATGTGAGCTATCAGCGTCCGTCTTCTCATCCAAATCTGCATTTGAATCTGAATCTGACTTTTTGGAACTCGAGTCTTCATCATCATCACTTTCACTTTCACTGTCACTGTCGTCATCATCCACAAACTTCCAAGACCCAGAGCAAGTAGCAACGACCGAACCAGCAAGGTGCATTGCCGCAGCCGAGACCGCAGAGACGGGCTCTCCAGACCTAGGTTCATGGAGGCCCTTTCGTTCCCAAGAAGGCTCAATATCATCCCCCGACGAGAGGCCCACATTCTCCCAGACCACGACGCCCCCGTCTCCGGTCCCACTCCAAACCTCGAACCCTCCCCCGCTGCCCGCGTAGACATCGCAGTTTAGACGCTGCTTAGTCTTGCCCCCTCTTCGACCTGTCAAGCGGGCGAGGAGGCTATGTGTTTCCCGGATATCATAGACGAGCAGAGAGGTTGTGGACCGCTCATTGACAACCAAGTACCGCCCACATGGTGACCAGAGAACCTGCATGACGCCGTTGCCATCTTGTGAGGCCGAGAGCTTCCAGGAGGCGGTGCATTCGCCGGCGCGGTTCAGATCGTAGAGACCTAGTCCGCGGGTCCGTGTCCCTGCGGCGACGAGACCTGCTCCCGAGATGCCGTAGGATGAGCTGGGGTTTTGGAGGGCCAACGCCGAGATGGCGCCGTGGAGGCCGACTCGGGTGCGTTTGGAGGATTTTTGGTAGGTGGGTATGATGCCTGTTGGCTCGCTGTGGGTGTAGGCACTCTCCCCTGGTCGGGTGATGTCGAAGAGCGAGATGAGAGAGTTGGACCCGGCTATGAAGTGATTCCCGCCCGAGGAGCCGGGCCACAGTAGAGATGTGACAGGCGTGTAGGCCTCGGTTAGGGGGTCGATGAGGAAGTAGCTCGCCAATGGGCGTTGATGGGATTGAGATGATGATGAGAGTGACTGAAAGGGATAGTAGAGGTGGATAGGATGCTCTCGGCTGGATGTGAGGACCAGTTGGGTGTAGCTCTCGGCTACAGACCAGTACGGGCTTGGGGCAACGGGGCCGAGAGGTCCCGGCAGGACGAGTGTCCCGTGGGGGGTGAGCTCGATTGGCTCATCCTTGGGCTCGAGGAGGTCCTCTGGGAGGACATATGTGCAAAGCCGGTTCTCTGAGGATGTGGTGAATAGGGTCGTCCCGTCTGATGACCTATTTTTGTGTTAGCGCATGTTGGACGGATATTTGCTGGAGGCCGAGAGAAGGTTGATGAGAGCAGAATAGACGGTGCCTACCATTGAACATTCGTAAAGAAAGAGTCTGTCCTTGGTGTCTGATGAAGACTAGCAGTCTTGTGTGTAGCAGGACGGGATCCGTCTGGCTTGTGACTTTCCGCCAAGAGGTCCAGCGATGGGGAAGGCATGGTGGTTTTGTGCAAAGCGAATGATCGATTGTGATGATTCGATGATTCGAGCCTTAAAACTCCTGCGGTGGAGTAGATTTTGTTCTTTCCAGCAAAGTGGCCGGTTTGGTCGTGACTTGGAGGTGGATGTGAAGATGAAAATGAGAGGTGAGTTATCAAGGTGTTAGTCTACACGTAGTCAACAAGTACTTATATAACACTCAAGAGGTTTGAAGCTACCCGAGTAGACCACGGTCTCTAACAAGGCCATAAACCTCCATCCCGCCTGCTCATTGAGGTCCTCGAAGCTCGCAGCTGCCCCACTATCTCCACACGGGTGGCTGGTCTAGGCAGGTCTGCCGAGTGCGCTGTACCCCGTAACACAGCATGCAGTGCCAGTGGCAGGCAGCACACGTGTAGGCGCATCCCCCGGGAGCTTCCCCTTTGACGATGACATCAAAGCCACCCCTTCCATCCCAGCGTTTCTCATAGGTATTCTATCTGGGAAATTGCGCACCTTCGCTCCCAAGTTCATGACGAAAATGCAGGACGAGCTCGAAATTAGGTGATATTTGATCTGTCTTGCCGTTCCGCCGACTTCATCGGGTTCGTCGAACCGCTCCGTTGGTTCTCACAGTTACGAACCGCGATCCGCTTCTCCAGGAAGCCGGAACCTCGGACAGCGAGCTTCAACACCGGCCACGAGGCAACTTCGACAGAAGCGTTCCACACAATCTACCCAGCTCTCCGGAGACGATGGACATCTTTTCGCAGGAAGATACCTGCGATAAACTGCGCGATGTCAGCATCATCAACTTGATCGTCTCCATGTGCGTGCAGCCGAGCGCTACCCCCTTGGCCAGCAAATCTACCACCTGCTAACAAGGCTACACCAGTTTCATTGTCGTCGGTATGCTCGTCAGCTACCTGCCGCAGCATTTCCGAATCATCAAAAGAGGCACTTCGGAGGGCATCTCTCCCTGGTTTGTCCTCCTCGGCACCACCTCTGCCACCTCGGCATTTGCCAACATTCTGCTCCTCCCGCAATCAAGACACGACATCGCCTGTTGCAAGACGGTCGAGACCTTCCACTGTGCGGCGGGTCTTTTGGGGATTGCGCAACTCGGAGTTCAATGGATCAGCTTTTCTTTCATGTTAGTCTACACCGAGGCCCCGAATTTGAGATAGCCGAATGACTAACATTGTCCCCCTTTAGCTTCGTCCTCTTTCTAGTCTTTTTCCGCTACAATCCTGCCGAAGACCCGGAGAACGAGGCAGAACTCGAAGAGGACCAACCAAGATGGCAAACAGCGCTGATGGTCGCAAGCCTTACGCTTCTCCACGGCTTGGCTGTCATTGTCGTAACGGGTATCCTCACAACAGTAGCGCCCCAACATCTCGGGACCTGGGCAGCGAGCTTGGGTGTCATGGCGGCCCTCCTCGCGGGAGTCCAATATATCCCCCAAATCTACACAACATATCATCTAAAGCATGTGGGGAGCCTGAGCATCCCCATGATGTGCATGCAGACACCCGGTGGCTTCCTCTTTGCAGCCAGTCTCGGCGCCCGCCTTGGCTGGGCCGGCTGGAGCTCATGGGGCATCTTTGTGCTGACAGCTTCGATGCAAGGCATTCTGCTTTACCTGGCCATCTACTATGAGATCCAAGCTCGGAACCGGGACCTCTCCAGACTGCCGCTTGAGGGCCAGCCATCGTCGCATTTGTTTGCTAATGGCTTCGACGACGAGACGCCTGGCCGGTTCACAGCACACCCGGAGCATTACGCCGAGACCCCAGAGCAGCTGCAGTCGATCATCGACCGCCAGGAGAGCGATGCGGCGGCCGAGACTGCGCCATTGCTCAAGCCCGGAGGTATCGGCGACCCTCACAGGAATTACGACACTAACCGAGGCTAGGAGAACAGGAAGGTCGTTCCATATTGAGGGTCACGGTACAACTTGAATTCTTGAGTAAATTTGCTTGTCTTCTTGCAGGGGTCTTTTCCTTGCGCCTTGTTTTATTGGACTTTTCGGCGTCGGAGGCATCCTGGTCTTCAGATGGCCTGTTTGTACATGGCAGTTTGGGTTGTTTGGCTCACATGCTAGATGAGGCGTTTTATATATCGGGCAGGCAAGGTAGGATGGTAGTCCAGTCCTGGACTCCTTGCATTGGTGCCAAACTCGGCCGGGTTGTTTTTACTTTATTTCATGGATAAAGCATCACAGATCAAAGCGAGAGCATATTTCGATAGTTTAACAGACCAGTTACTGGACACAAAGCTGTCCCAAAAGCTACAGCACATTTTATGCGTCTCTCTTGTCATGGGGCCTCCATCTTTCGCAGTGTCCATCAGGTACTGTTGTTTACCAGTTTATCACCGGTCTCTCCAGAGCAGGGGAACTGCAAACATCAATGCAGCAAAATCGGAAATCTTGCTCTTCTTCCAAGATGTCAAGATCTGGGTTGGGTACCCTTCGAATTATAGCAAACAACACTCGCATGGACGGGTTCATGCTCAAATGATACGTCCTGGGGCTGTTTGTCTGAGCCAGTTTATGGGTTTCAAAGATCTTGGGTGGATGGTATGGCCGGCGCACTAACAGTTTCACACGTAATATTGCGCTGTGATTGATAGGCGGTGATTGTGTGTTGGCATAACCAGTGCATAAGAGATCGGGGATTCGCTGTCAGCAACCAATGTTCCCTTCCCGTCCTTCCGATCACTTCAGAGGTCCCAAACATGGCCCATCCCAGCAAACCAACCGATTCAAACACTTAAAGAGCGACAGGATTTTACAAAAATTCGAAGAAACATTCATATTCACGAGATTAGGGCCCGGAATTGTCACCATGTCCGCCATTCAGCCTTTACAAGTGGCGATATCTGCTGAAACTCTTTGAGTGAAGGAGTGAAGACGGCACGATAAGGTTCTGTAAAATCCCAGCACCGCAGCGGCACAGTAGGTGCGCTTCTGGATCTTGGTTCCCTTTAGCAGGTGACAGGCCGCTGCGCTGCTAGAAAACTGCCGAGCGGACTCAAAGCTCTGCTGAAACATTTTCACTCTTCTTTACTTCGACACCTTGGTTGACTGCGGGACAGATGAGGCTATTCGACTTACGAGTCTCGTTCGCAATTTCCTGGACACGACAAATCCAACAATCCCTGGGAATAGTCACTGGTAGCGGCAGCCCAAGCTGTCTGAACCGGTCCTGTCTTCTCTCGGGCTTCTCTTCTTCTTTTTCGACGTCTGAGCGCTGCTATGCATCCTTGGATGTTCGCCGGGGGGGTTTGAGGGAACATGGCCAGACGGACACGGACTTAAAAAAATGCATCCACGCACCATCACGCCCACAGATGCTCCGGTACTTTGGTGACGGCTCTCAGTGGAGGTCGGGCAGGCACAGTCGCTCGGTTCCTTGTCCTTGTCAAGATCTCGCACCTTGAACGAGATCTGGGGTCGGGTATCGAACCGCTGCGAGCCATTTCCCCAGACAATTGGGAATCAAGATCCATGTCGTCCTTTTTGTGTACAGCTGTCGTGTGCACAAACCCCATTGTGGCGTTTCTTTCAAACTAAACCAAGATGATCTCGTTATTCTTGATGGAGTGTTTGTGGTTCACGACCAGGTGGTCACGTCGCCAGTGCACACAGAGTCAGAATCCATCTCGGTCCCCTAATTTCTATATTCCGCTCGTGTTCTCTCAGTTCCCGCTCCAGAGCAAGAAAAGTCGCCGGCAAAATCGCCGGACCCGTCTCGATCCTCAAGTGAGGACAACTTCAAACAGCAGACAACGTTTTCCCGGCCGCGAGAATCACTTGGGCGATGTTTTCGGGAGTGGAAGAGACCCCTTGCTCCCTTCGGAACTGCTTGTTTCCATCATTTCCAGCAAGTATCTCAGCTCCTGGTACGGCGAGGTTGATGCTCGGCAAGTACCGTGCAAGTACTCGGGCATTTTGTCCGAAATGATCTGCTCAACCTGGAACAAGACAGCGCGAGCCTCCGTCACTCACATCGTCTCATGTGGCTCTTTACCCGCCACAAACGGCAGCCAACAGCCCTATCTGGGCAGCCACTTTGAGAATAGGCTCGTCTGCTTTTGGCGACGCACCTCAAACTGCATTGTCCGGCTCTTCACAGGTACACAGTCGATCAGGTCGACGGTGCAGGGCCTTGCACCCTCTGGGCGATATGCGGCCGGCTCATTGCCTGTCACTCCCTGTTCTGCCCTTGTATCTCGTTTATCTGACCTGCTTCCCGTTCCGGTCTCGAGCCGTCGATGATGTCGAGTCCAAGGCATTGATGATGGTCGGGAGCTCCCGTATAAGGATGTAGGGTGTGGCTGCTTCTGTCCCTCGACTCGTAGGATTTTCTCTTCTTTTGCTTCTTTTCTGCAAAATTCTTTGACTCTTGTCTCTGCTGTGCGGCGCTTCTCTACACACTCCTTTAGTTTTCATAATGTTCGATCCTTCTTTCATTTCTCCTTAGCTCTCTCAGTCGCTTTGACCTTGTTTACTTGACGATTCAACCGACTAATTACACCATACGAATAACGAATAATTACAACACGACGCCGGCAGTCTCTCTTTTTCCCCTAACAGCTTTCAGCATGCTGCTACCGCGAGATCTGACGATGGAGAGGTCAGAGCTGGGCACGAGGCAGAGTCAAGCGCCCTGTCCACAAGGCAATGGAACGACTGTAGGGGCAGATCAGGAGTACACTCTCCTGTGCAACCTTTTGGTGGATGGAGATGTCATGGACCGGCCGGACGCCTTCGACTTTGCCGCCTGCTTGAATCTTTGCTCGTCGTTCCACCCGAAATGCGAGGCCATCTCGTTCAACGAGAACCGATGCCTTCTTAAAAACAAGCTCCAGCTGGGCAATTCACGGACGGCAAGGCGTTTCGACTCTGCCGTTGCCCGGTTCCCTGGCGCGTCGTCGAACTGCCCGACGGTTGGTGCTACTCAGCTGATTGGGGGAAACACTACATTTGGCATCATGTGCGGCAACATCGTCGCCGGGTTCGACATGGCGCAGAACTTTGCGCCAACCTTCCAGGACTGCATGGGCCAGTGTGCCTTCACGGCCGGCTGCGGTGCTGTGTCGTTTGATGCTAGTCAGGACCAGGGCTTCAAGAACTGCTACATGAAGACGACGGTGACCAACTCGAGCGCCATCTTTCCCAATCAGAATATCGACTCGGCACTGATCGCCAACCTGGCGGCAGCTGATCCTGCGGCTTCACCAACCACAGCACCACCCGCGGCTGTACCTACCACCGCTGGCCCAGGTGTCGCTACGATTCCCTTGACCCAGGTGACTACAGCCGGGGGCGGTGGTGCCGGAGGAGCAGTCTTTTTTACACCACCTGGCGAAACCGTGGGAGTTCCGATCCCTATATCCTCCGCCGCAAGCGTCAACCCGGCCAATACGGTAGTCGCCCCCCCAGATTCCACCCTAGACCCTGATATCTCTGGAGAATTACCACAGTCCGATAGCGCCTTGCCGCCGGGCGCAGATGTGCCCTTTACCCAAGGCCTCACACAGTCAGGGGGCAGTAGTACCATGGCCACAGCCGCCCCCGACTCGGCTCTTAACAACAACAACAACAGTCCCCCAAGCGACAGCGGCGCATCCAACGCATGGATCGCCGCCCCAGTAGTGGGCAGTATAGCCGCGCTTGTCCTCATCGTGTTGTCGTTTATAATGATCAAACGCCGAAGAAGAAATAACGGGTCCGACAGCCCGTTGAATGGAAAGACACCGATTATATCCCGTCCGTCACCGGTCTCAAGTCTGTTCACAACATGGTTACCCTCGTCGCTTCCCCTCCCAACAATTGGGGCCCGGAGGAATAGTAGTCGAGCACGAGCAAGTCGAGGGAGCGGACAGAGTCAGAACCATTCGAAGATGGGGAATTTCAGTCAAGTTGTTGGCGCTCAGGATCAGGATCAGATGTCTGGTGGTGCTGGGATGGGTATGGGGGGTTTGTCGAGTAAATTGGGCATGAGAGGGAGCGTGGTTGGTTTCTTTAGGCCGGGCGGGAGTACCATACTATCTGGAAATGGGATGGAGAGGTTGGATGATATTGAGGAGATGGCTGCTGGTGGTGGTGAGAAAAAAAGGAAGATGAATAATAGGGCGAGTACGAGCAGCAGTTCGTTGATTAGTGACGATGATAACGTCGATATGCCTGTGTATAACCCCAACGCTAAGGAGAGGGAGGCTAAGGCTGCGTTGAGGAATAGTTTGAATGGGTTGGGGCAGAATCGGTGGTCGTGAGGAAGAGCAAGCTTTCATTTGATGTTGGTGTTATGGCTGTATAATCTAGATGTTCTCGTCTTGAGAGTTGGTGGAATTGGGAAGAGTAGAAGTAAAAGGGCATTTCTTGATTGTTTTGGTGGGCTGGTCTTTATATGAGATGGGAGTTTCTGGTGGTGATGGCACCCATGGTTTTTCTGCTAGTATATTCCCCCTTGTTGTTTTCCCTCTTTTATTGTTTCCTCTGTCGCTTACCACGATACCATGTCAGCGTATTCGATTCGTATACAATTAAAAAGGCAGAATTATTCTATAGTTTAATTTCTTCTCTCCCCTCTTTCCCATGAGTCTTGGAAGCTGCCTGCCCATTGATGATTCATTATGAACCTGCAGCAGCATGTAGCATGCAGCACCTTCCTGCTTGTTGAAGAAACACCCCCCCCCCCCCCCCCACAGCGAGGCACCTGCCTAAATCCCACCAACTCGGGGTGCATGGGCTGCGCTGTAAGGTGATTGGCCCACTGTCCTGACTCACAGGAAGGAAAGCTTGGATGGAGCTTTCCCCGAGATGGTTCACCGTGAATTGGCGATTGAGGGCAGGGGATGGCAAAGAGGCAAATGTGTCATTGCCGACTGACCTCTAACCCGTAACCCTTTTCCTATCTACTACACGCACAATTTTATCTGTATCATATATCGGGCTGTGCAATATTCACTGTCATTTCATTTCTTTTGTCTTTTTGGTGGGATTGTTTCATCTCAATTGCTCTTTATCTAGCATCTTCCGAGCCCCTGTCAGTATCTAGGGTTCTTATCATCGTCATCGGAGTTAATATCCGGGTTGCGCGGCACTGGATATCTTACACCACCATATCTCCAACACCTTCTTCCCCGGGGATTGGAAGCATCTGTCTCTCGCGAATCTGCCAGATCCATTTGCGTTGCGAAAAGGCGAATCTAGACAGGCACAATGGCAATCACCAAGCTTCCCGTCGCGCCGCCGGCCTCGGACGACGGCGCCGCCATCAGTGGCGCCCCGCAGCAAACTCCCGGGCCAGCCGTCGCCCCTTTGAATCAGCACAACATCTCCAACGCCTCAACAGCAACAGTCGACATCGAAGCCTGGACCATCTCGGCGCTCGAGTCGCTCAACATTGCGCCAACCGCGGTCGGCACGGGGAATGCGCTGTCAATTCCTCTCGATGGCGAAAAGCCCAGCAGCAGCAGCAGCAGCAGCAGCAGCAGTCGTCGCGCAGGCGCCCCCACCGACGCCGAAATCGAAACTGCGCGTCTAAAACTTCGGAATGCTGTCGTGTTCGATGACGACGACACCGGAAACATCAATGGCATCGTCCCGCCGCGCAGGCCCCCTTCGCGGAGGGATAGCATGAAGAAGCGCGACGCATTGCTCAAGGGGAAGGAGGGGAGTCGTCAGCGTCGCCGGTGGGAGAATGGTATGCCTGCCTGCCCTCTCGTTAACCACATCCTATTCCCCCTTCTATTTTGCTAATAACGGTGTCTCATGAAAGACCACCTCCTCCACGTCCCCAACGTGCAGCCGCCGCAACCGACGGACTGGCTGGTCTTGCCCACCCACACGGTGCATGCGAATGTGCCCTACCAGCTAGCGCAGTACTGGGATAAGGGGCTCCGGGAGCGCGTGGAAGAGCGCAAGGTTGCGTGGGCGGTGCATCGGAGGAAGATGATTGTTTCTTCGTCGTCTGGGTCTCAGCAGCATCGTTCGCTGTTTGATGAGCCTGCTGCTACTGCGACGGCTACTGCTACGGTTGTCAGCGGCGGTACCGGTAACAAGGTATCCATCGCCATATCCTCAGCAAGCGCACATACCCGCGCCGATGTGGGCAAAGTCCCCAAGGACCTGCGCGCAACGGCTAAGCGCACACCGGCTGTCAAGTCGTGGCTTAGGGTGCTGGAAGAGCCGGTTAGACAGTTTATGGTTGATATTACCAAGGCTACCAACCAGCCTCCTCCTCCTTCTTCTTCAAAGCAGGATGACAGCGACGATATGGACTCGGAAGACGAAGAGATTGTCTTTGTGGGGAGGAATGGCAAGATGAGAGATGGAAAGGAGGGGTGGAAGAAGGTCCGGCGGGAGCAGCAGCAGCAAGCCAAGGCTGCTTCGGAGGCTGCGACGGTTCAGAGCCACCAGCTCAAGCGGTCACAGGGCTTGGTGCTTGACTCGCTTGGGGAGGATGAGACGGGGGCGTTCAAGTATGTTTTCCTTTTTTTTTTTTTTTTCCCTCTCTCTCCGTTCTTTCAACCCGTCTAGCGCGGTATATTTATTTTCTGTGTGGGCTCAAAGTGTTAGAAATTGGTTTGCAAGAGTCGAATGTTATACTGACATGTGATGGCTTGCACTAGGCGATGGCTCACCCACTCCATCTCGGATTATTACGGCCTGGACTCGAGGTCCATGACTGTGGGTAATCCGGCGCGACGAGTTGTCTATGTGGGAGTCAAGCAAGTTGCTGCTGGTAATATCAAGGGTCACCATCATAATCAACATCAGCACCATATGCATGCACCACCACCTTTTCCTCCGGTTCGAATGGTCCTTCCACCGCCGCTTTGGGAGATGTTTTAAAATTCTTGTTGTTTTCTTTGAGTATCATTTTTGGTCCTCTTTAGTGTCTGTCTACCTATCTGGAGTAGTTTTCACGTGGTATTTGCTGCTCAAAGAGAGTGAAATATACAAGGGAATATTTTGGTGGGGTTCTTTTTTTCCTCTATTCCTTCCTTGTTTGTTTGTTACTTCCATCTTGGACTGTTTTCTGTTTCTCTTATTACACTTTGCATTCATGTAAAGATATGGCATGGCAGGCAGGCAGGCAGGCATGAGATGGTTACAAGTCAAGTTCGGCTGGGTTCAATCACATGGATAGAGGATATCTGTATACCATGTATATTGTATTACATTCCTTGTATTTGTTGCATTTGTTAGATGCAAGTAAACGTTGCTGTTGCTGTTGCGGTTGCTGGGAGTCCCTTCTCAAATCCGATTCTGCAATCCTCCCCAAGCCCAAGACCTCTCCTCAGCCTGCAAAGACACCATACCATCCAGCCCGTTCACACCCCGAGATCGAACACCCCACTCCCAATCAAGGACCTCACTCACCCACTCCAATACTTTCCTCCCCCCAAAAATATCCTCAAACATGACAATCCTCTCTTCAGCACTCATCATGACAAACAACGGCAGCCCATATAACCTCCCCGCTGTCGCCCCAACAGTGGCAGTCTGTACCTCCTCCTCGTCCGCCTCGGGATTCTTCAACAACCCCAAGACAGCCTGCGCCCCGAACGAGTTCATCCCCGCCCTGCGCAGAAAAACCTCCCAGCAAGTCTCTTCCTCCAGTAACGGATCTTGGACCGGCGCTCCCTCGTTGGCGTGCTGGGATATACTGGAAGCTACCCATTTCGCTAGGGTCTCTTGTCCGCCGCCGATATACATGACCGATATCTGGCACGATAATCCGGCGACGAAACCATGAAACTCTACCAGCGCATTCGCATCTGAGCCGTTTAGAGGGGTGATGCTCTCGCTGTGTTTATTCCCCTCGCTGATGAGCACCAAGAGGGTTTCGTACTTGCTGGCTACATTCTCAACTTGAGACCGGAAATCACTGCCTGGTGTGCCAGGCAACGATTTCTGGCGAAGCTTGACCATTGTCGTCAACATAATCCCTGTTGCCGGCGAGAGCTTGATATCCGCCTCCATGGTGGCGGTCGCCAGATCTGATGATGACCTCGCCCATTTCCCATAATCCCTGGTAATGACGCCCAACCCGGGGATCAAGTTCCTCAACTCCAGAATCAACATGTGCGAAACAGACGAAGCGACAATGATTTTGGGCGGAGCAGCAGTATTCGGCAGTGTAAAAGACGGGGCCAGGGCTGGTATAGGTTTCGGCGATGGGGGCATCGCTTTCGCATCATCATCTTCTTTTTTCCTCCTCGCTTGACTCTGTAAATCATCGTCGTCTTGTATAGCGTCCTGGCTTGGTCCAAAGAAGCGACTGTTCACCTTGGACTTCTTGAATCTCTTGGCGTAGTTCTCTACCAGCGTTGAATGATCATCCCACTGTTTGTCGTCAACAAGACGTAAAAGTGCCGAGGCAGAGTCCATCATAGCCATCTCTGCGGCTTGCGAGTCGCGAGAGGGTATGACCCCGGCTGTTTGACGAGCAAACTTTGGCGGAGCTGGCTCTTCGTCGGAGTCTCGTCGGGCACGCTTCTTGGCCAGAGTAATCTCTTGTGGTGGGTTTTTGAGATCCTGTTTCCAGCTTCCCGCCAGAAAAGGCATGTTATAGCTTGGCGAGACACTGTCTCGCAGACGGATCGTGCCGTGGCTTGGGATTGGGATGGTAGAGAGGCCAGTCTTTCGCTCCAGGACGTCTTCTTCGTCGAGCAGCTCGTCGTCGAGGTCATAATCGCGAAGGATGGCAAGCCCGTGACGTTTCACAACACAGTCCGTACTACTCATCACGTCGCGGTCCAGCGTCATAACCATGAACTGACGCAGGAGCTCGTCATCCACCTCAATCTTCTCAGAGACTAACTTTTTGGTGTCCCAAATATGCGCAATAGGCGACCAGATCATCTGCTGCTCGGCCGCTCTGTTACTCGGCCATCTCACGGGATTCCAGTTGATGATATGCCCGGTGTACCGTTTAGTCCAGGTAAACATCTTGGCCGGGGTATCGCAGCCGTCCTGGATCCAGTCAGGCTTGGGGGCAGAAAAGTCCATGACCGGGACAGGGACTCTGGCAGTACTGTCGATGGAACTGAGCTTCTCCTGCTCAGCCGACCGCATCATCTTGTCGGACTTGGATTGCAAAAAGTCGGAGAATTTCTGGTCTGCCATGGGAGGATCATCCTCGGATTTTATCAGTTCCTTGGCCTGCTCCAGATCTTCTGGTTTAATGATTCGTTGTGGTTCTCGGGCAGCATCGACCATCTTGTCGTCTGGAAGAAGAGGGATTTTGAGCTTGAGAGCTTCTGCCTTTGGGGCACAATTGTAGACATGATCCGGCAAAGGGATCTCGCCTGCTCGGATCATTCCTGATATGTCTAGGTCATCATACTCGAAGCCACAACTCTTTAGCGAGTAGGTTTCTCCCGAGAGCAGGGACTCCCAGAAGTCAGTATCTGCTTTGAAGATCCTCTTCCCGGCAGCTTTAATGTCCGTCTCGAGCTTGGAGCAGACAGGTGATGGATCAGGGACCAGGCAGATTTCGGGGTCTGGGACGAAATAGTCGGCTGGTTCTGTGTGGCTTTCGATACGTGGACTCAGAGGAGTCACATAGCCCTGATCAGCTAGCTACATGTATTTGATACTTTATTAGTATTACTCTGCCAGAACACATTGGAAAGACAACGATGACAGAAACTTACCCCGTTATAAGTAGCTACAGTGTCAAAGACTTGACGCTGTTCATCGTCCGACCAGGAAGCTTCATTCGTTTTATGGATATACGACACCATTGAGAATTTAGCATCATATCTCTGTTTCTTCATCGTGTCCATCAGGGACTTGTGACCTCGGCGTGCGCTTGGCGGAAACTCTAACCCCTCATCATCATCGATGTTGACAGGGTGGAGCGGAAGTCTGTGATTTGGCAATGGAGTTTTACGGAATGCGGCCAGCTTGCTGGCTAGTGCTCGCTGATCGGCCTGGGGATTACTTCGAAGCACAGGCTCCTCGAGCTTGAGAAACTTTGTGTCGGAAGTGGCAGAATATGATAACTCGTTCATCAAATCGGCGATGTCGGCTTCATCGCAAGCTTTGATAAGTTGGTCGCCGAATTCAATCGCGGTTTTGGGAATGCTCAATTGCTCAGGCAGTGGCATGATGGAGCGGAAGGTGCATTCCGGGAGGTGTGGCAGCTCAAGAAGCCTTCCTGGTCTGGTAGGAGCCAGTGTCGATGCCATGAGCATGTCATGGTTGATTGCCGTAGGCCACTTCCTGCTGTCAACGGTCAATCCGGTGTCTCTTGCGTATTCATCCGCCTCCTCGGGCAATTCGCCGTCGCTTGTGGGATCGGCGATATCTTGAACCACCGCTTTCAGGGCGAGTACATCTTCTCCACTTTTGAAGTCCATGGTGTCGCTAGATTGTTGTTGGATTTCCGTGATTGCTTCATTCGGATCTCGGCCGGAGAGCTTTTGAGCGTGAAGTACTTGTTTGTGTGTGCTGTTGGAGACTCCTTCTCTCTCGACTGCCGCAGCGTGGATCTGGAACTGTGATGGTGGATCGCAAAGGAAGGGACGCTCACCGGTATTTGCTTCGTGTTTACCGGGTCTCGGGATACATACACGATACACTGCCCGGACAGAGAACACCGACCCACCGTATGTACCAGCGCAAAGAGAAGGGTATTAGGGTTCTGAGAATCTATTAAAATCCCTTCAACGAACTAAGAATGAGATATGATACGAGAAAAAGGAAATGGTATCCGAGGAAGGATGCTGCGGCTAAAGTAGACATCGCACGAGAACTGACGAGTCCGAGTAAATACACAAGGTAAACAAGCCATGAACAAAAGAAAGCGAGGAGAGGTATCCTACATCACCTAGACAGTATAGGCAGAACGAGAAAACAAAAGGAAACAAGTAAAACGACCCGCCAGGCAGGAAGGATACAATAAATGACAGGACAAGATATAAATCTCGACAAAGCAAACAAACCGCCCTCTTCATTCTCAACAGTTGAGATTGGATGCATTTTCTCGCTTTTCCCTTTTTCCGTCCTGAAGCATGAGCAGAAAAGTCATCAAGATTAAACCACATCTACCGCTCAACAAACATGCCCCGACCAACCTTTGTGCAAAGGTAGCAGCGATATCCCACGCCTGGTAAATAAGAGCATCCTGGCCCCGTGAGATCTTGATCGTGAAAATAACTTCAGCCAAGAGTCATGACAGATATCAAAGTGCAAAAGACAGACAGGCAATTTGCTCAAGGTGACGCTCTTAAATCCATCCAGGGGCCAGTCAGGGTTCTATGTACCATCCATGGAATATCGAAGCCCCCACACACCTAATTAGTTAGCCCAAGCGAGAAGAGAAAAAAGACAAAAACATGCTCGAGGGAAAAACAAACTCTTAAACCCTCTTTAGCTTCGCATTTTAGTTGTGCATTCATCTGGCCTCATATGTCCCACTGACCAGCCTCACTATACCCTCGACCTCCTTCCAATTTCTCGTATCCTTAAACGCAGGCGACAACGGACCCTTGTCGTCAGCAAAGGGATCTTCTTCCTCGCTCTCTTCGGTCGCCTTGCCCTTGCCCTTATCCTCGGCCAATCTCGACACCGAAATTCCGCACCCGGCAGGGTTCGAAGCATCCGAGGACGTGTAATCCCACCGTACTTCAATATGTCCAGGCTGGGGCTCGGCATTCTGCTCGCCAATCACACGGCAGATGATCTTGGTCCAGGTATCCGTCAACGTGACGTCCCCGAGACGCCAGTAAACAATGTGCTTGTCCTTGAGGTGGGTGCCGGACGGTTTGGTCTGGACACCACTGGCTCTCGCGCCTTCGTAGGTGGCAATGAAGACCACGTTGGAGAGAGTTACCGGCGTGGGAACAGCAAACTGTGGGTTGAGACGATACTGCAGCAGGAGCCCTAGTTTGTCGCCCTGCGGTTTCCATACTGGATGAACAACGACGGGGCATTGAGACGCGAGTGCAACGTCGTCGTCGGTGTGGACACGGTAAGTAAAGGCAGGAGTCGTCAAGGACAGATGCGAAAGATCGACGGTGAACTCGTCGGGCGAGTTTGTGGCATTTGTCACGAAAAGACGGTTGGGTCCGATTGATTCGAGACGAGAAAAGTTGTTGAGACGAATAGTCTCACGCTCTGCAGTCTGTGTTAGTCGGTGTTGAACATGACAGATCTTGGAGGCCGAAACATACCTGGATGGCTGGAATCAGGATCTGGGTTGTAAGAAAGAGCAATCTCGCCATTGACCTTGGCAGATTTTATCACACCATCTTGGAATGTAGCAGATACCGTCTCCATGACGGACGAGTGCAGCCCAGGGCCATATTCAGGTCCATGCATATCAGGGTGCTTGAGGCGCGCAACGCTATATGAGGACGCCCCACCGAACGAGGTGCCGGACCGAATCGACTGCGTGTCAGAAGCATGAGAGCCATGGCTCGTCTCTGACATGAAGGTGCTGGAAGGTGTCGGTCTTGGTAAAGCCGGAGTCGAGGTGGCATTCATTGCCGGGGATGGGGGGAAGGGATTCTCGGAGTGCTCCGGCACCGGCAGGCTAGGCATGTAAATCGTGTTGCGGACATCTCTTCTGCCCCTTACCGTGCCCGACTTGCGTGACGGTATTCCCATCTGTGTCAGCGTGTTTGCCACGTTCGAGAGCGCTGCCTTCTTTTCTTCTTGGTCTTCCTCAGCTATAGGCTCATTCTTGATGCTCAGCCTGAAGAACTGGTCGGCCTCCTCGGCAGCAGCTTCCTTTTGTGCCTGGGATATCGGGTCATTCATTGGTGCCGGGATTGTGAATCCTTCCGCGTCCTTCGCAGGTTCTTCCTTGTCCTGCTGTGACGGGGGAGGGCCTGATGGGGGCGGCGCATCAAAGATATCCTCAGCAGTGCCATTCAAGATACTGGCTGGCTGACCCGGTGTGCTATCCTTGGGAGCATGTTCACTGATTCCATTAGTTCCCTCATGAGGCGTCTTTGGTACACCAGTGCTCGGCCGCTCGGTCGTCGGACTCTCGGCCAGAGACGATAGTCGGGTGTGCGTCTCGGCCAGGTTGTGAGACGAGGCTCGCGGGGACAGCCCATGGCTGCTGCCAATATTTCTCGTGAAGGAGCCGAAACTCTTTGGTGGGGCCAACTGCCCAAAGCCCCCGTGAACACTCTGGCGCCGGCGACCCAGCATGGTCCCGATTCGGCTGCGGAGCTTCGACTCTTGGTGGCCCTCCTTGTGGATGGAATGGTCGCTAACATCATCCTCATGGCCTGTGACACTAGGAGGGGCCAGATTTGTGCTGCCCGCAATGCTTGACTGCCGAGTGACTGTCGACTTTCTCTCCAGCCTCGGTTTCCCAGCAGTCGTTCTTTGGGCAAAGCTCTGTATTTCCTGGGCGGTGTTGACCTCGAGCATCGTGTTCAGCACCTCCTCGGCGGCTTTCTGCGTTCGAGATGACTGGTCGACCTCGTGAGTTCCGTACTGGGTCAATACATCGCGGATATGGTTGACGCGCTGCTCATCCAGTGCCTGCAGAGTCTCGAAGATGAATGGCGCTTGGGATTCCCATTGCCCGGTGGCCGATTCCAGCCTTGCCGTAGCCTGTTCCACCTTTTGAGTGTTGGCCTTTCCTCCCTTTCTCGTCAGCTTTTCGGATTTTTCGGTTGCCTCCTCCAACTCCTTCGACATGGTTTGGAGATTAAGGCTGATGGTTTGTATGTTTTGCATCTCCTTCTTGGCCTGGAAGTTTCTAAGCGAGTGTTCGACATCCTTTTCGATTCTTTGCGCAAAAAGCTGATGGGATGCGGCGATCGCGTCGGTCGACTGGAGGATCTTGTCCCATGGTCCGGTGAAAACACTAGAAATAAAGACAGTCAGGAGGGATTGTCCAGGACATGAGGCATAAATTCCAAGTCCACTAACCCGAGTTCGGAGGCTGTATTGGGAACCTTGAAGACGAGAAGCTTCCGTAGGCCTGCGACATATTGCTCTTCTACTTTTCTGCGCTCCTGTGCATATTGTTCAGTCTCGGCGCCAGCTTGGATTGTCTTCCGGTGGCCATCGGGCGTACCTGTAGCCAGTCTGCAATTTCTTGGTTGACTTTGGAGATTCGCTTAACTCGGTCCGAGAATGCTTGGACGGCCTGGCCTGGTTGCAGGTTGGCCTGTTTGGACGAGGTGTCAACAGTCAGCACTCGAGGACTTCAAATTCACGGCGCAATCTCCCGGCGTCGACCTCTGACGTCGAAGGCGGTAAACAAAGCTTACCAGCATGGCCGGGTACTCGGATCGCGACAGGTCGTCCATGATGACAACGGTAACAGCGGAACGGCGCAATTAAAAGGAGAGTGGGCGCGCGTGGTCGGCTCGGGTCGAAATTGAACGCATTTAAACTCGCTGGCGGCCGAGGAAAGGACGGAGAGGGATAAACAATACTAGTTAGAGAAAGAGTGGAAAGACGAGAGTAAAATAAAATAGAGGTGCATCGAAGGGAGATTGAATCTGCGCTCTCGCAAGCCGCAAAAAAAACCGCCGAGATGAGTTTCGATGGCTGTTGTAGGGCGGAGAAGACGGATAGCCAGTGGTTCTTGCTGGGCCGGGCCGCCTCGATTGATGTCACGGGATGGAGCTTGTTCTGTGTGGGGCTGAGGACCAGCTTTAAAGCCGAATTGGCCGTCGAAGAGCGAGGAGGAGCTGCCACTGGCCGTCCAACGGTGGCTCAGTTCTTGACAGGGGTGTGGGAACACGGCAGCCACGCGGAAAGCCACACGGAAAGGCGTGTCAACTGGCCGTCAGCCCAAGAAGTGGATCATCTGCAGAAGGTCCCCAGATTGCTTTTCAAGTGCGTTTAAACCCCCGGATTTAGGGGTATGCAAGTTGATCCCTGACAGGATTCAGCAGAAACTAATCTTCAAAGTTCAGACGACGTCACCCTTTGATATGAGATAGCAATACCAGAAGATGGCCTCATCCAGTGATTGGAGGAGCTCACTGACAGCTTCAGAGCGATATGACAACATCCAGAAGCTGTGAGTAAGCTGCTGCACGGCACCCGGCATCTCTCCAAAACGAGGGTCATATCCAGACTGCTGATATGCCATCTGCATGATGGTAGAACCGAGTCTATCACCGCTGCAGGCCTGAGCCAGAATGCTTTCTCACTTGAAACCGAAGCATACAAGAACTGCAGCAGCAGAGTAGGCATTTCTCAACAATCTCAAATCCAAGCTCATATATTAACGGACCCTGATATAGGCAGAGTACGACGCAGCGTGCTCACTCACATTTGACCACCCAGAGCCCAAAATCCCCCACGCCGAGGATGAACCACCATACCTCCCAGCGTCAGTCAACGACGACCCGGAGCATGAGGCCGACTCTACAGACCCAGGCATCAGAATAGGCCCCTACCAAAACTGCCAGTACGTCGCAAGCGGCGTAACAGCAGAGGTATACCGCCACAAAGACAAGGCCCTAAAAGTAATCGTCGAGACTCGAGACATAGAACCACACAATCCCGTCCGAGAAGCCAAAATTCTCGAAATCCTCTCCCAAGACCGCAACACATCAAGCATCATCCCCCTCCTCTCAACCTTTCGCGACCACGAGCAGAGATTCGTCCTAGTATTCCCCTACAAGCCACTGACCCTATCAACTCTCCTCTCCTCAACATCCCCGCTACCCAGTTCCCAAATCCACCTCATCTTCAGCGCCGTCTTCAAAGCCCTGAAATCCATCCACGCCCGATCTATAATCCACCGGGACATCAAACCCTCGGCCATTTTACTTTCCTCCCCCAACCCAACCACCACAAACGAAATATCCCTCTCGGACTTTGGAACAGCATGGCATCCCACCCTCTCAATCTCAACCGAGCCTCCGGAATCCAAAATCCTCGACATAGGGACAGGACCCTACCGCGCACCCGAGGTCCTATTCGGCAAGAAATCCTACTCTACTCCCGTGGATATGTGGGCCGCCGGCGTGATGCTCTCCGAGTGCGTCTCCCCAACAGGCAACCCGATTTTTGAGTCACGACCTGTTCACGAGGATGGGAACCAGCTGGGCTTGATTCTTAGCATCTTCAAGACGATTGGATCACCCACGAGGGAATCTTGGCCTGAGGCGGTGGATTTTCGGACACCGCCGTTTGAGATTTATAGGGCTTTTGATGAGCGGGCTTGGGACGAGGTGCTACCTGGTGTTGAGGCTAGGTGGAGGGATATGGTTGGCAAGATGGTTAGGTATGAGAGCTCGGAGAGGGCTACGGCTCGGGATATGCTTTTGGAGCTGGAGGGGATGAGTGATGACTGAGCGGGACTGGGCTGAGGTATTTTGGGAATGAGAACTTGTAGATAGAGTGGTGCTATGAGGATTTTTAGAGCATAATCGTCATTAGATAGATCATAGAGGGGTAATATTGAGACTTTATCTACAAATATGAGATATCAGTCTTACAAGTTGAGATTGTCTGTAATTCCTACGGTGGTGGATCGACATGAGTAACGTTTTCGGGACTTGGGGTTTTATAGCATCGAGAGTGGAATGTGGGCTGATTTTGAACGTTATTACCAGTGGCATCTTACTCTTCACCGATTAGAAAGACTTCAGCCTTGGATAGTAAGTACGAAAATACTCTGTCATAACATCCCTATAATGACTTGACTTGCAAAGTCTTGTCTTGAGTAGTTGGGACAGGCCCTTAAATGAGGGATCGTGACGGAGTCGAATGGATCGGCGAAACCTAGTTCACAGTGGCAGCATGTAACAGGAAAATCTAGTAGGAATGGTCCGCCAATATCAATGCTGTTGGTAATGTCTCATCTAACATGAATCAATGACCAGCAATGTGTCTGTTCCTGGCGGGCTGAAGACCTGAATATGTCATTGACGGCATGTGATATTCCAAATAGTGAGGGATCCAAATCATGATCAAATCTCCGTCCCCAGAATAGGCACATAGGGAAGGCAAAGGACGGCAGATGAGTTTCAGCCAACCTTGGGAGAAACTTCAAAGTTGTCTGACATTGGCTGATGGTTCACCTCGACATACGGATACTCAGCTTCAATGCTGCCCTTCCCCGGCTTCATTTTAGCTAATAAGAACCAATCCTGATACAGAGCTCAGGCGGTGGAATCAGAGAGCCTGTGGCGAATCTTGAGCCAGGAAAATGCCTCATGTTTGGGTTGACTCGGGCTCACTTGTTGGTATTTTTACACTTCAGCAGTCACCTGGGGCAACCCACAAACTCTGAAACATCCCTCGAAATAAGGCTCGGCCAACTCAGGATGTTTCATGAGAAATCAGATGACCAATGAAACCGGCTAGCTAAGATTCATTCCTGTTGCCTGCCTATAAAGGTTCCGTGCTTGGGCGTCAGTGCGTGATGATGAGACCGGAGTCATCCCCGATTCTAGTTCGGTGAGGGAAATCCCGCAGGCGGCCTCGGTCGACGGGAGGGGTTCGGGGCAGGCAAGTCGTTTCTGTTTAAAAAACAGAGACTCCAATTATATCTCAAATTACCGGAGCACGGATGTTTTGCTGATCTGATAGCCGGGAGTTCTCATCGGTTTCGGGTCCATCCGGACTCAAATACCGGACCACATCAAACAACTCCCGGGCCGAGTCCTCAATCTTGCGCCCCACCTTCACTCCATAGATAGGTTGTGTTCCTTGACAGGTCCGGCATGTCGTCATATTGCTGTGTATCTATTCTGGGGTTGTTTTATCCGATAATTCGCTAATGCTGTACTACCGGTATCACAGAGATCCGGGAGATATCGATTTGATTCCTTGAGGAGCCAGTGCGGAGAGAGTGAGCGGCAAAGGGCCTTGATAAGTCGACGTGTGGCATTTGACAGGAAAGCTGCAAGAGTAACTCGATGGAATTTTGTAAAGATGGCAGACACGGCAGGTGTCCTCCATATTACATATCTTTACGTACCGCAATCTTGAAAGCTCGACAAGAGGAAGCATCACGATAAGATGGCTTCAGAGCTAGCCGCGATAACGTGAAACCCACGTGAAGAACGATCCACAGAGGGTCCACCTGCCCCAAAGATCGTCACCAAGGCGTGCATATCTCAACCGGGGACCCTTGGTGGCGTGTTGAACTGTCAAGCTTCTCGTGCAGGATGCGATATCCGGAGTGAGGCCGTGATTCAACAGCAAGAGAGCAGCGCCGACGATGAGGGCGATGATACAGAGACTGGACGTTGATTCCAAACATAGAGACATTCAAGCTCACTCGGGTCCACTCTCGGGTTCTTTTCGGCTCAATGCCTCGTCGACACTTCTTGAGCTTCATTTGACCTGGAGGGTTGGGAGACTTTGATGGGCCTGACAAGGTACCCGGGTGGCTTGCGCCATCGGTTTCTAGCGGTCTGGGTAATGCACTTTCCAGGGTGTTCCCCCAAGCCAGAACGGCACATTCAGAACTCCAGAGGTTGCAGTACCCCCACCGAACTCTCACCAACAAGAGCGCCACTCATCTCTTTGAAACGGTCTGCAGTGACGTGGTTGGGAATATTGGACACCATCCTCGGGTTGACCGACGTGAAATATGTCGAATCTGCTGCAGGCCAAGGGAGAATCGCTCTTCTGTTCTGGCTCTGTTGCATCTGTCCAATTGTGGGGGTCAGACCTGCAAGGCCAAGGGATGCCTGCAAGGGAACTGTGGTTGGACAGCGGGCCATGGAAGCTCGAGTGGGCCGTCAGGTGGGCCGCCCCGCGCATCAATTTGGCACTAAAATGATTGTCGGGATGAAGAGGAACGGGCCCTGATTGGCTGCCGCGTGCCTTATCGACTTATCTTTCGGCTCAGTGAGAAGTGCTGTTGACTTGGGTCCGGCTGTTATTGGACTGCCCGGGTGTGAACTGTCAAGCAGACAGCGGTGGACAGCAGCAGTCTGCGGCCGGTGTGTGTGGGCTGTGCCTCCCGGCTCAGTAGCAGGCTAGCAGCAGCAACAGCCCAGCACTGGTCACTGGACTGGACAAGCATTCAATCACTCATTTCTGGCCGTTGACCGTTTTTTACTGATCTGATGTGCATCTTCCCTCTTCCTTCCTTTCCCTCGCCAGTCATGTTCGTCCTCTTCCGGTTACCACCACCACCTTTCCCTTTTCTGCTGCTTGAACCCCGACATCCAATCTACTACCGTCATCAGTTTACTCACGATGCACATGGCTGAAGAAAAGAGGAAAGTCACCATGAAGAACCGACAGAAGTCGCGGAGCGGCTGTCGCACTTGTAAGCTCCGGCGGGTACGTTTGTCCCACTCTTCCCGAATTCCATGACAAAGATCTACAGTTTCGTTCCGTTCGTCCCGTGCCGCCGACTCCATTCCCGACTCCTGTGCCACTTGATTCCATAATTCCTTCTAACCCAGAGTGTATATCAAAATATTGAATGAAATTAAACTAACAGAGACGCCTTGCGATGAGATGAACAGCTCCGGTGCGATGAGACGAAACCAGGCTGTAAGAACTGTGCACAGAAAGGGTTCGAGTGCCCAGGATATCAACAACGATTGCAATGGTCAACAAAACACGAGCGGTCACTTTCAGAGACGAAAGCGACGGCGCCTCTCAATTTTACACAGTTAGTCACAGCCGCGTCTGAGTCCATAATACCTGCCGGCCAAGTCCGCGAGAAGTCACCGCCGGAACGAGCAACCACCACCCCCTCGGCCGCGCCCGCTAGCAAGCCTGCCAGCCCACCGAAATCCAGGCCAGCTTCAGCTTCTCCTGCTGCCAGCAACACCACCACCATATCCACGACTGCCAGTCCTGCCACCTCTACGAGCGAGCCAGCCAAAGATTCTACGGCTCCGACCCCCTCTCCACCATCGTCTTTGGCTTCGACCAGTCCAAATTCGGAACCAGCGGCTCTTGTGCAATGGAATCGCGAAGCAACATCGACACCACCTGGAGAGTTCAGTGGGCTTCCCAGTGTCCCCATGTGGCAGCCCGTGGTCAACATTCCTTCTTTCCTAATTGAGCATTGGTTCAAATCTGTCTGCGGTAGCTGGTCTGCGTACGATTCCATGGCCAATCCTTACCGCCGGTTGACTTCAAACCTGTGGTCCAAGTCTCCTTCAGTTTATTTCGCTCTCCAAGCCATATCCGCAGCTTCTCTGGCCGAGAGACTGCCGCATGTGCTGAGAGATACCGCCAGGACAGCGCCGCGACAAGCCACTGAGGCTATCAAAGCAGAGCTCGCTGTCTTCCTTAAAGGACCGCGAACGAGGCTGCCGGCCGAACTGCTTCTCTCCTTGTTTTGCTTGAGCTCGTCAATGTGCTGGATGGAAGCGCGTGAGCTAGGACTTTCATATGTCAGGCAGGCGCGGAGGGTGCTGAGCTGCTTGGATCGAAGATATCTGAGCGACGAGGAGCGAGAACTCCTCAGCTTTTTTAACGGATGCTTGATTTACGAAGAGATGCTCCGGAGTGTGGTGAGCGACGATGATACCGACATCAACAACATGCTGAGCTGGCCCGAACCAGCTGCTATAGGCCCGCTTTTACCGGCCAGCCCCCATGCTTGGACTGGTGTCTCCCAAACTGTTCTTAGACTGTTTGGAAAGGCAATAGCCCTTTGCCGAAAGTCACGAAGTAGATGGCGGCAAAACGATGGCACGAGCTATCGGCAGTTGCAAGGCGCGATGAAGGACATAGAGGACGCGACAATAGTGGAAGAAGCCCTTTTGGCTATCGATATCCAAGACCAAAACGAACCGAACCTCACGGATACGGAACGCAACTTGCACGATGCGACAGAGGCCTATCGCCTTTCGTCGCTTTTGCAGTTATACGAGACATTTCCAGATCTCATTGCCAAGAGGATTCCAGATCTTGCCGAAGCCGATGGCTCAGCAATCTGGGAAGCATGGGTCGCCCCGTTAGCCTTGCACGTAACCAGCATTCTCGAGCGGATTCCCTCTGGAAGCCTCCGCTGTATTCAACCTCTTTTATGTCTCTGCGCCGGAACAGGTCTCCGATTCGACGCCAAGGTCCCCGTGAATACCGGGGCATACAATTATCTATTAACAGGCGAGATGGGACTCTCGCCCTCTACACCGTGCAGCGCTGATTTGGACCAACCGTTTTTGGATGCTGGCATCTCAGAAGCCTCGATAAAGACGTCTCGAGCAAGGCATTTCATCATGCAGCGACTCGGCGAGCTGGAGCTCACGCTCCCACCGAAGCCAATTGGTGTTGCCAAGCAACTTCTTCGGGCGGTATGGACCGCGTATGATGCTGAAGTTGACACGCCACGGAGGACTCACTGGCTGGATGTTATGAGTTTAACGGGACTTCACAGTTTATTTGGCTGAGTTTCTACGACAAGCAGGATTGTCATGTTCATAGGACTGGAATGTATCCGAAATTCTGTGTGAATTTTCTTGTCTATATACAGGTGGAACAAAGCGATGGAAATGAATTTCCCGTGTCGTGTACCAATGAAGCTTTTGATGGGATATGAGATTATGATTACAGTCGGTTTCCTGTCCGCCATAGCTAGTGGAACTTTAATCGAGAGCAATTCTCTTGTCTGTCGGTCGGTAATCGACTTCATCGGGGTAATCGATAAAGAAGCCCTCCTCGGTCTCGTTGTGGTCCAGCCCTTCGTGGATTTGTCTGTTGCAGAATGTTAGCACCCTCCCATCAAAACAAATCAGCTTGTCAACAACTCACTTATCAGTAGCCAAGACCTCCAACCCAGGGACGCAATCAATCAGCGCAATAATGACATAACTCCCGATAAACGACCAGCTAAACCCAATCAGCGCCTCGACAATCTGGACCCATAACTGCCGAATGTTCCCGTCGAAAAAGACACCACCCACAATCTCAACCCCCCCATAAGCAGCGACCTCCTTTTTCGCAAACAATCCCGTACATATGGTGGCCAGGATCCCGCCCAAACAGTGCGTCGCAAAGGTATCCCCGTTATCCACCCACCGCCAATGATGCGCGAATTTGGTAAACTTAATCCTCAACGCCTGGCGACAAAAGGTAGCGCCGATGACGCCTAGCAAGAAAGAAGTAGGCATATCGACGAAGCCTGCTGCGGGGGTGATCATGACCAGCCCCGAGATGGCGCCCATAAAGATGGCGTCGATGGACCATTTGCCGGACTCGTAGAAATTTATCAGGCCCCATGTTAGGGCGCCGGCTGAGGCGCAGAGGTTGGTCACGCAGAGGGCCATGACCGACTGGAAGGACAGGGACAGTGTCGTGCCGGCGTCGAAGGCGAGCCAGGAGCCCCAGATTATTATCAGGGAAAGGAGCTGGAAGAAGGAGTTTCCCGGGCGATGGAGGCGGATGTGCGAGGGGGTTCGCTGCTGGGTCGAGCGGGAGGGGGAAGAGCGGAAGAGCGGGTAGGAGAGGTAGATTGAGACTGCGGTTGCGGTTGCGCCCGAGCAGACGTGCACTGGTGTTCCGCCCGCGAAATCCAACACGCCGAGATCTTCACCCAGCAATCCGCCTCCCCAGACTGAGTGCGCGAGGGGGTTGTAGATGAATGTCGCCCAGAGGACGATGAAGGGTATGATGGGCAGGATGCGGCCGCGCTCGCAGAAGCCGCCTATTGCTATGGCGCAGACTGTCGCTTCGAATACTAGCTGGAATTCGCTGAACAGGATTGCTGGGATCGTGCCTACTGGCTCGGAGAGGACCCCTTTGTGGAAGAGGTGTTCGAGGCCGCCGAAGAAGAGGCCGCCGCTGCCGTAGGATAATGTGTAGCCGATGACGAACCATTGGATCGAGCAGGTTGCTATTACCAGGACTGCTGGGATGGCGGCGCTCATGCCATTGCGTTTCCAGGTGTAGCCGCCGTAGGCTATGCCGACCTGTTGTTCAGGGACAGTTGTGAGTATATGGTCATTTGGATATGGAGACCGCTGTGAAAGCTATTCATGATTCCGTTGTGCAGGTTAACGGGTTGTATACCGTATATCATCACTTACAGTCGGCACAATGGTCCAGCAGATGACGGTACACACGATAATAAAGAGCGTGTCGACCTTGTCACAGGCTTCCCACGCCTCGAGGATCGGTGATGTCACCATCACGAGCTGACTCTATCTTGTGTCTATCTTCACGTGTGTCTGGTCTGTCTTGTTTACTCCGGCAATTTACTTATCCCCGGCGATTGGGTCACGCCAGGGAGCAAGCGTCTGTCTGACTGCCTGCGGTCGACTGGGTGAGCGAGTGTGCGTCCGACTGTGAGGTGTGTGAGTGCCGTTAATTGAGGAGCAAGGATGGTATGGTTGGTTGTATGGGAAAGATGGCAAAAGTGTGGGAGAAAGAAAGGAGAGAGAAATGAGATGTCGGTAGGATTTCTGTAAGACCTCTATCTAACCTGCAGGGACAACCAAAACAGGCGCTTATCAGGTTTATATTCTCTCTGTGATATACGAAGACGAATGGAACGCTATCCTGATGTACACACACTTCAGCGTCCAAAGAAGAGGTTACCAAGGTGGGAAATACCACGGTGCATGCCATGGATGTTGGCACATGCAGTCACGGTTCACCTGCGAAATCGAGACAAGACCATTCATTCTATCCATCCCCGATTCGAACATCATTCTCTTCTCAAATTCAATGTCGAGATTGCTTGAGCAGGGGATTCAGGACATCACAAGTCTAGCGTAGAAGCAGCGAGGTTACATTTGAATGTTGAACAGGAGGGGACCAAGGGAGAATTGGTATTATTCTGGGACGAAACCCGAGGCCCTCCAGCCCAGAATGGGATCGTTGGAGCTTCTGTTGCTTCTTTCGTCTCTTATCATGGAGTGTGTTGGCGGGGGATAAGCTTGGGAGCAATCGATCGATGATGATCCTGATAAGAGCTCTTCCCCCTGGTAATCAGATCCTTGTCCTGTTGGCGAGGTCCCCACTTTTACTTGTACTTTTTCTCCCGATAGGGTTTAGCCTCCCGCTGCGCTCCCGACGCTCCCTCGAGGTTCCATCCGTTGGTTTCGGGCGGGGACTCCCACCTACCGCCCGCCATCTTTATTTCAGCGAATCTTCAACACTGTCGTCGGAGGCATCAAGCCAACAGATGTCGATATTGATATTTGGCATGCGCCTGGAACCAACTGCATTAACGAGCTCGAGCCCATACATTTCGGCATCACAGTTCGGTATAGCAACGAGAATAACAACAAACCTATCCAGATGAAATTGGACCGTTTGGGGGCAATGGGGGTCACTATCGTACTGCTAGGATGATCTACACTTCATGTTGTCCCACTACCGAGTCCGGGAGTACACCCGTCGAGATGGTCTTGGCCATCGTGACCATTCAGAGATTCTCATGTGCAATTCCCCACGGGCAATGGAATTCAGAGATGTATCGCTGTGGCACAGGAGAATTGTGGTGAGGGGACAGCATTGACCCCCACCCACGGTAATGGTTATGGAATCTACAGGCACTGGGGCGCTGTAGTGTACATACGTACACGTACATACAGTACACTACCACGAATTTGTTACTGAATCCGGATCACGGCTTTCCGTCATGTGTTACAAATAGCAAAAGAACTCGACTTTATCACTCAAAGTCGAATATTAGTACCTGACCTTGGCTCAAGAAAGAGTTGCATCATCGGTTCGTCCCAAGAAATATTTCCTCGCACTCTCCTCGGTTTCGTTTCCTTCCATGCATTGCTAGCACTGCACTAACGGAAAACAAGCTCAAGGCCTAGACCTCAGAGTCTGGGGAACGCTTCCTAGCGCTAGCGGGTATCATTCGTCTTGGTCACATGCGGATACCTCACCCGTGTTCTATCAAGGAGGTACCTCAGGCTGAGGCATCATAGATTCCAAGCGGAATCCGTCACCATATGGACAAGAGACCTTCGCTCGGCTTTATCTCATCATGATCATGAACGAGTATGAATTGAGCCTGTCATCGAGGAACTGCCCGAGTGGCTGGTTCGTTTTGGTCTCTGTCCTATCACAGCCCTTGAGCCCAAATTGTGTCATCAAGACCCCTGGCAAAGGAGAAACTCGATGGATGGATGCAACTCTGGTCAATCTGCCTGTCTCTCAGCCAGTCAGTCAGCCAGTCAGTCAGTCCACTACCGATTGACCGGCCGACCAACAGCCCGCTGGCCCTGGAATATTGGAACGCTACACGTTTCCGGGGACTACACGCCTACGTCCGTGGGCATCTTATCCTGTCCATAGTTGGCTCTCCCAGCCTATTAGGTGGCCGAGAACGACCCAGCCACTTGGGTCAATGTCGTACCAGCTTCACATAATTCGCGCCCCCTCTCGAGGTCCGGGTTCGTCCAATATGATTCCAGGTCCGGGATGCCAGAAACAATAACTCGAATGGGCAAAGCGTAGAACTTTTGCTGTGGCAGTAAAGTTCCTGCCTCGGTTGCCCATGTATGGCTACTTTTCAGGGCAATAACCAATTGGGCGAGCGAGCAGAAAGCGGCCGACGAGAGCCAGCCGCTAACTCTGTATGTCCATCCTTTCCGATACGGTAGTGTAGGGAATAATAGTGTAAGGATCGAGGTTGCAGAAATAAAGGGATCGAGTACCTACACCTTATATACCGGTATTCCATATATAATCTGGGGAATCTCTTGGCCTTTTCTTGTCTCTTTCCCTTTTTACCAGACAGCCCATCTCTTGGCTAGATTACCTGCAGCACCCGCCCGGCAGATCGCTCTTGGAAGTCTTGGACCCTTTGCTCGATTCTTCTTGGCTCATTTGTTACAATAGAGCTCGATTGTTTCTAGCTCCGAAAAGCTAAGCTGTCATTTGACGCCATCCGGGGTATTTTAGACCAATTATTAATGGGATTGGCGAGTCTACCAAGGTATCCGTATCTCTGGTAGCTTTGTCATCCTCACGGATACTCGGTATTTCTGGGCTTGACTTGCTGGAGTAATACTTTGAGATTGGCGACACCGAATCTGACTTATACGACGCCAGTGTTGCCCTATCCATAACTTGGCCATCTTTCTGACCTCCTAAACCTTGAAAACATCACCACCCACCACCCACTACACAAGCGTTCGGATATCAAACAATGGACGAAAAGAAGCCATCTCCTCCCGGCTCCCAGCTCGAGTCCGGGGAGACCTCGGAGGAGATCGACGTCATCAATATCCTGGGCTACAAGCCCGAGCTGCGAAAGAACAGGTCCATGTTTACACTGCTCTTTCAGTCTCTTGCCATTGCCGCGGTATGTCTTTACCACTAGGCCCTGAAAACTGAGTTGTAATCTAACCCAATTTTCCTCGCCAAATATGTAGATCCCCTATGGCTTCGGAGGCCCCCTAATAACCTCAATCATCGGCGGCGGCCAACTCCCAATGTTCATAGGCTGGATCCTCGTCCTGATCCTATCCGAATGCGTCGCCCTCTCCCTGGCCGAGCTCGCAAGCCGCTATCCCACCTCCGCAGGCCCGTACTACTGGTCCTTCCAGCTGGCGCCTCACAGATTCCGCACAGTCCTCTCCTTCATCACCGGCTGGACCTGGCTCATCGGCAACTGGACCATCACGCTATCCGTTAACTTTGGCTTTGCCTCTCTCGTTGCTGCCTCGGTCGCGCTGTATCACCCTGATTTCGCGACTGAGCTCACCTCCTGGCAGTTGTTGCTTATGTTTTATGCATTTTGTATTATCGCGTTTGTTATCTGTGCGTATGGGAATCGGTTCTTGCCCATGGTTGATACTTTTTGCGCGGGGTTTACGGCGGTGACTATTTTTGTTACGCTGGTTTGTTTAGCTGTCAAGGCGGATGTGGGACGGCATAGCGTAGCTGATACGCTGGTTTACTACGATGATAGCTTTTCCGGCTGGGGGAAGTTTAGTTTCTTTATTGGCATCTTGCCTTGTGCGTATACATTTTCTGCGGTCGGGATGGTGAGTGTCATGGCCGAGGAGTGTCGGGATCCTGCGGTCAAGTTGCCTAAGGCTTTGGCGCTGTGTGTACCGGTTGGCGGGATTGCTGGGTTGTTTTTTGTGAGTCCCCCTTACCTACCTACCTTCCTGCTGGGTACATAGGAGAAGCAAGCTGATGATGGGGTAGATTATACCAATCTGCGCGACCCTCCCCCCGCTGGAAGATATTTTTGAGGCTCCAGTGGCTCAAGCCCTGCCTTATATCTTTGCCCGAGTAATGGGCTCACCAGGCGGGGGGCTAGCATTGACACTCCTCGTCATGGTAGTTACATTCTTCTGCTCAATCTCCATCACAGTAGCAGCCTCGAGATGTACATGGGCCTTTGCCCGCGACAAGGCAATCCCTTTCAGCCGCTTTTTCAGCAAAGTCGACAAGAGATTCGACACACCCATCAACGCCCTCGCCCTTTTGACAGTGGTGCAGATGTTACTGGGACTAATCAACCTCGGCTCGTCCTCCGCGTTTTTGGCATTCGTCTCGGTGGGCGTTATCGCATTGGCAGTGTCCTACGCAATCCCGGTGGTCATATCAATGTATCACTTCCGGAGGGAGGTGAATAACGCAAGGTGGACGATGGGGCCTATTATCGGCTGGCCGGTGAATATCCTTGCAGTATTGTTTATCGCGTTCGAGACGGTGTTGTTCTCTATGCCGAGTGTTATCCCGGTTAACGAGGTGACGATGAATTATGCGGTTGTGGTGTTTTTCGGGTTTATGGCGCTCAGTGCGGTTTGGTATTTTGCTTGGGCTCATAAGGGTGAGTTTACTTTTTCTTCTTTACTTTTTTTCTTGGACTCGAACCCCTTTTTGAGGAGGTTGGGAGGGTGGTGTTTGTTTGTTTGTTTGTTTGTTTTGTTTTGGAGTGGCTTGGCTTTGATCGAGGGGAGGGATCCACTTTTACCCCTGAGTGCTTGCTTGCTTCTTCACCACACCGTTAAGTCACATGAGAAACGTGCTAACAGTAATCCTTTCTCTGTAGTATACAAGGGACCACCCGAGTCCGATGGGCTGTCTGCCGAGCCGGAGTAAAACGGTGTCTGATCAAACAGTGGTCGGATGCAAGTCAGCGGAGGTGGATGGATTGTTGCTGGAACTGTTTGTGTTTTTGCTTGAGCCTTTGTTCAAGATGTAGCGTGGTTTCTTTTAGGGGAGTTTTGTTGCGTGATACCTTTTCCATTCAATAGTCTTGATCAATATGGTAGTAATGGGACGTTTTCGAATATATTCGACCTCTTGAGACTTCGTGATGGGCGTGACTCTTGTGGACAAAGGGGTAATCCTTTCACCGTGAGTATCGTTCGTGATCCGTGGTCTCGACTGAGTGACATTTTAGTACAGATTTATCTCAAGAGCGCACAAGTCATCATCTCCTTTGCGTTTCATCTCTGGTGGTTCTCGTCATTAAAGTTCGTCGTATTATGGCCCTGGAGCAATTCTGCTCAGCATGGGGCAGAAATATGTAGTATACATTGAGTGACAAAAAGGCCGACATCACAAGCCAGCTGAGAGCCTATGAGCTCCCAAAGATCGCCCTCTCACTTTCCATAAAATGCCTGGGTATGCATCGCGGATGTGAAAATCTAGCTTCCCCCTTGGAATTCTTTTCTTACACCTTCGACATGATAGAAATCCTTCAGCCCCCCTGCCATCTCGACTCTTTCAAGACCCTCCACTCACTTAGCAGGCCCCACAGCCCTCGTATGCTCCTCATAAAACTCCAGCGTCAACGCAGCCAAAAAGCACGGCACACATCCCCTTTCCCGCACCCAAAACTTGATGTTATCCCCGATCCTCGTCGCAAACGCACTCCTGGGGCCACCACCGACCTTCATAGTCCCCTTTTCACCATCAAACACAATACTATTCTCGTGCTCGTCCGTTTGCGACGGACAATACACACTCTCGACCCGCATCTTTCCTCCCGGAATGAACGTGACTGTCCATCCGAGGGTACTAAATACAGCCTCTTTAAACTCGGCTGATTTGGCTGCCCATACTTCTTTCAGGCGTCTTGCGGCCTTTTGGCTAGATGCTGTCTCGGCTTTTGCTTCCTCTACTTCTCTCTTTGCCGCGGCCAGCTGTGAGGCGGGGACTGTCGCGAATAGTGACGGTTTCCTCTCGATATGAGCTAACAACTCTGCATTCTCAAGTTTTAGCGCCTTCAAGGTCTCAGTCTTGACGGCTTCAAAGTCCGACGTTGGATTGGACCGTAGAGCAAGCACCCGCGTCTTGAGCTGCTCCTTCGCAGAGGCCAACTGCTCAACCGTCACCTCATGCTCCTTCTCAAGCAACCGGTGGGCAGTCTGCAGCTCCGTAAACTCAGACTGGAGTTTCCTGTTCTTGCGAGAGAGCTGGCCCAGCTGTTCAGACTCGATCTCATCATCACCACTGTCGCGGGGACGTTTCGTGCCCGGAGCTGGGAGTATTCCAGACCCTGCTGACGCTTCCAGAGAGGCGAGGTCGGCGTTCACCTTGTCGATCTCTGCCTTGTACTGGTCTACCAGGTCCTCCAGTTCCTGAATCCTCTTGGTTTTGTGCTCGTCGAAATGCTCAAACTGCATTGTCATGTCCTCCATGTCGAACGTCTTGAGTTGTGCCCGGAGGTATTCGACTTCCTTGATCGCGAGCGCACGTTGCCTGTCCAATCGGGCTCGAACCCTATCTTGAGCACCTGAAGGGACTGCTCCGGATGTTTTGAGAGTCTCGACTTGGCTTCGTAAGCTATTCCTTTCTTGCTCTAGAGAGCGAATGACGTTATCGCGGTCTGTGATCTCGGGCTGCATCGTTCCAAGCTGGTCAAGTAAAGAAGCAGAGTGAAGCCTCTCGGACACCAACGCCCGAGCGAGCTCCTCTGGTGAGCTGAACTCGACCGGGCCGCCTTCTGAAGCGCTCTCGAGGTATGCTGTCCACGCTCGCCGCTCATCCTCCAGTCTCTGCCGCTGTGATCTCTCCTCATCGAGCTCTGTGTAAACCTTCTCAGCAGACTCCAGCTTCCTTTGGAGTGATCGCTTCTCCTCTTCGACAACTTCCACAGCTCTATGGATCTGTCGCAAGTGTTTAAGCTCGACGATTTGCTCTCGGTTCTTTGCCTCGAGCATACGGATATGATTGACCTGATCTGTCAATTCTCGCCTAATGACTGCAATCGTATCGGCGTCTCCGGTCTGGGCTTTGAGCCTGATCACTTCGGCTTCTAGGTTTCCAATTGTCTCGTCTCGTTCAGCCAACAGAGCCTGCGTCTTTTCCAGAACGTCCTCTCGTGTGTGGCTCTCCTGGTCAGCCTCCTGTGCAGACCGTTCGAGTGAGGCAACCTTTGCTTTGAGCTCAATGATCTCCCGCCCCGCCAAACGGGCAGACTCTTCCTTGGCAGTGTGCAGATCTTCGAGCTGCTCCTGGAGAAGCCTAGCCTCTTCCTGCGCTTCCCTTGCCTTGCTCTCCAGTGCCCGTTTCTGCTGTTCTTTTTCTTCCCTTAGAGCTTCCAGTTCGGCCTCCAACGACTCCACTTGCCGCATAGCCTTTGACTTTTCGGCATCGGCAGCTTGTTTCGCTTTGAAATCGACCTCGGCGCGTCGCTTAGTGTCGCGCATCTCGTTTTCTGACTGGAGGCGCATCATTTCTTTCTCCTGCTCGAAGCTGTTGATCTGGTAGCGCAATGTGCCCACTTCGGCCTTGAGCTCTTCGATTTTCTTCCTCTGCGTCTCGTACTCTTCTGCGTCGGGGGGCGCCATGTTTTCTTTGCTGCTCTCGCGACTGAAGTTGGTTGCTACTGTAGTGCCACGACCGCGTGGAGGTGATGGTCCGGAGGGAGGGCCTTGTCGCGATCCGGGACGCGCCATGGTAGGACTGGGATTGTCGCCGCCAATGCGTTCGCCTGTGAGGAAGTTATATGATGGTTGAGTGGTTGTCGCCCGAAAGTTTGGAAGCTATTGAGGAGAAAAATGTCAGAAGTAATGTCTTTGGAAGAGAAATTCACCAAGCAAGACGAATGCGCCACAACCACAACCATGGTAAAAACATACCCTTGAAGGAACTCGGGGTCTTGCGAACCCGGTTCCAGTGCTCGATCGAAAAGTTGATGTGCCGGTGAGAGAGCCACGACGTGCGCCGGCCGGGGGATCGCCTTGCGGAGTGTATGATGGCGGCGACATCCCTGGGGGCTCGTAGTTGGACGACCGCGGGTCGAATTTGCTGGGAGTTCGCGACATGGTGACTTTTTGATGTTTTGGGGGTGTTCGGTTCTCGGGCCGTGACAGGGGTTCTCACTGGTCCATTGAGAAACAGAGGCTTGGCTTTTGCAGTGTGGATTATGGGTTCTTGTCAGCGTTGCATCACCTGGAGGTGCTCTGAATTTGGTCCAGTCGAATATCGGCACTGAATCTTGGTGAGAAGCGACGAAGTGAATGAATGTGAATCACTAGGTATAGAGTTCCAGCGTGGTGTTCCGGATAGAAGTTACAGCAGCTTTCCGGCTTTTCAATGTCGTTAAGTTGGCAACGCCCTTTGTAACCGGCCCCAGAACCGGCAAGGCACGGCCGTTACGGATACACTAGCCGTTGATGTTTGCCGGACCCGCAATCTGTATCGGAATCCCGACTTTAGGGGTCATCAGTAGATGTGGAAGATGCCGGTCCTCAAACGTGTTGATTGAACGGTGATTCGAAGGCCCGTCACTGATTTTTCGAGAAGGTCTGTAGATCAGGCACCAAACAGCACGTCGGCACAAACAGACTGAATTCCCTGCTGGTTGTGAGCCAAGCCCAGAGTTTGTGCACCAACAATGACGTGGGGCGTGCCTGGTTTGACGCGTGCAGGCTCCAGTGGGCGCAAGGTGGCCCGCCCGCTTTCAACTCCGGCGATTGAAGGAGCTCCTGGTTGGCTGCCAGGGCTGCCTGGTTCCTGACGAGGGGAGCTACGAATTCGATCATCCCTTCCCATCTTCGCACTTGCACCTCCACACGCTACCGTACTGTCGTGTCTAAGACTTGTGTATGGATTCGAACCAGAGGTGATACAGTGCAGCTCCCGCTGCTTCACCAAATCCTTCCCCATTTCCTCTGCCACGTCCTCAATTGAATATCATCACGACAAATTATCCTTTCCACACCCCGCCAAGCCCAACTGTAAATCTGTAATGGCTCGGGGCCCCATCCCTCTCTTGATCAAGGTATACATCACTACCCGAAAACCTAAAAGCGCCCTACCCCGGATTTATGCGGACCTCTTCGTGGCTTGCTAACTGGACTTCTTCATCATGGGAATAGGGTCGCCTTGCGCCACGCTTTCAATTTCAATCCATCGTTTGGGACCGCTTCCCCCCCGCTTACCTTGCCCGCGGTCTCGCCACTTCCAGTTCTATCCGAACATTTGCGACCGGCCGTGATAGTCAAAATGGGACGGGCAACTCCAACGAAGCAAAGGAGGGGGCCGAGCAAGAAGCAGCCGCCGACCAAGCAACGCGCACTTCCGAGAGCGACACCAAGTCGCACCAGAGCGTCGTGAGCGAGGCGTCCGGCTCGTCCGGATCGTCGTCAAGCCAGGAAACGCTGGAGTGGGAATCCAAGGTTGGCAAGATAGAAACATTCGCGGATCTTCCACACGCCAATTTTGGCGTCAACCAACACATTCCTTTCAACGCAGAGTTCAAGGAGGTTCTGAAGCAGATTCCGTGGGCATTCCGGGCCCCGATTCGCTATGCTTTTGCCTACGGTTCAGGCGTTTTCCCGCAGTCCAAGTCCAGCGGCAGGGTCCCGACCGACGAAGAGATCCGTGCTATCCACCCAAAGGCTCCACTTGCTGTTCAGAGGGCTCAAGACGGAACTCCCAAGATGATTGATTTCATATTTGGCGTCTCTCACACGCAGCATTGGCACTCGCTCAACATGAAGCAGCACCGCGACCACTACTCGGCCCTTGCCAGTCTCGGATCCGGCGCGGTATCCTATGTCCAGGACCACATGGGCGCCGGGGTATACTTCAATCCTTATATTGTTGTGAACGGGATTCTGATCAAGTACGGAGTAGTGCAACTGAGTACGCTGGAAAAGGATCTGACGACATGGGACACTATGTATCTGGCTGGCCGCCTTCACAAACCCGTCAAGATCCTGCGCGATGACGCAAGGATACGTGTTGCCAACCAGATGAACCTGATCTCGGCATTGCGCACAGCTCTGCTGTTGTTGCCTCCAAAATTCACGGAAGAGGAGCTTTATGGCACGATCGCGGGCATCAGCTACCTCGGCGACCCCCGAATGGCCCTGCCGACCGAGAACCCGAGCAAGGTGAAGAACATTGTTGGCAACAACATGGCAAACTTCCGTCGGCTGTATCTACCCCTGATCGAGACCCTGCCCAATCTCGAGTACAACGATCCGGGCTGCAACGAGAAAGACTGGGTCTGGGGTGACAAGAACCTGACGCTTGTTCAAGATATGGACCCGATCAAGCGCGGTAACATGGTACGCAGATTGCCCAAGGCATTCCGCTCGCGTTTGTACTTCCAGTACCAGAAAAAGTTTGCCATACCGCAACTTGAGTTCAACAAGATGATGGAGGAGAGCCAAAACGAAGATACAGTTGCGTTCAAGCGTCGCGAGGGCGGCGGCTTTGAGCAGCGGATTGCCCAGGACAGCCCCGAGGAGCTCCGACAGTACATCAGGACCGTGATTAAGCAGACTATAGGTTGGCCTGCGACAACCCAGTCCCTAAAGGGGCCTCTCACCAGCGGCCTCAGGAAGTCCTGGCGCTACCTCATGGAGAAGTTTGCAAAATACCGCCAAGGCAAGGCGGCTGAAAAGGAGGCTGCCAAGGCAGCTAGCAACGACAAGACGGGCGCAAGTGATGAGAAGAAGTGATTTGGGAGAACACTTCTACAGCACGTAGGTCCCAGCAAGGGCACCACTGCCACCGACTGGCTGAGCGTCTCTTTTGTACAAACCGCAAAACTTTGTGCGTGGCATTGCATGGCATGGCAGCATCGGGAAAGATTTAGACATTCCAGATATGGCGTTTGTTTTGTTATATTTTGTATTAGTTATTGCTCGTTGTTCGGTTATCTGAGCGAACCGAAGTATCGACATCTTCTTGTGCCCTGGTATGGTTTGAAGTAGCCAATAGATGAGATGTACCTTGACTTCTTTGTTCTTTGCCGGGCACCTCACTCGACACGTAACATTGGCATTCACAACCCGGGTCCGGAGTTGACTATCCAGGTACAAAAGGAGTTCACTTTGCCGATCACCAGTCAAGATCACTGTGCTAACATGCACGCCATATTAGGTTCCAGGTTTGGTAACCAGCAAACCATACGTATATGTACTCATACAATATGGAGCCCGTCTGCTAAATCCTCCCACGTCCAGCTAGTGTTATCGATTAGATGTCGGTGTTTCTCATATTTCTTCCAGTTCTTCAACCTCTTGCCATTCTCTCCAAAACTTCGTCCCAAACCAGCATTGACATCTTCACACTACCATTTTTACCAGTCTCTTTTTTTAAACACATCTAGGCCCTGAATGATTTCGCGCTACCCTACTGGAGAATAAATTACAACGCCACACTGGACAACAGCGGCCTCCCACACTGCCAGAAAGGGAAGTGACGAGGCGGGGCAGCATTCACCAACCAGAATCCCCGCAAGCCATTCGGCAGCCTGATCCTGAACAACATGGACGCCCACTTTCCTGTGGCTGGTCTTCCTAGTTGCCACTGGCATAAACATGCCCTTCCACCTGGATCAGCGCCGACTTGTATTAAGTAGGCATTCCTGGTATGTCTCGACATTATGGCTGATCCGACTGACGGGAAGACGCCTCTCAATGAGCCGGGCAAGCAAACACACCCGACCGAACCCAAGGACAAGTGGGCTGCCGCCCTCGATACCCTCTCTGCCGAAGAGCGAGAGAGATTTACTTCGGTCAAGGATGCACTGGAACGCGACCCCCGCAACGTGCTCGTCGATGTCTTGGCCGCTGCGAATGAGAAGAAGGATGAATGCATGAGACGGCGATGGAAATTGGTCATCAAAGGCCGGACTATCATCCTCCGTGATGTGCTCGAGAAAATATCGGTATGGGTAAGCAAGATAACGGTAGGTATACAGAGTGAACTCTCCGCTTTACCCAGCAAACATCTAACACAAAGCCGATGCGATCTCATAGACATTCGGGGATATCGCCATCCAATATACGACCCGGGCAATGCCGCTTTGCCATGGGCTGCCATCCGCTTGATTCTGCAGACCGGCGTCAATGATGTCGAAGTTTTTGGATACGTACTGAATTTCATCGAGGGCATTGCAAACGCCATTGCGGCTGGGACGATATTTGAACTGCGATACCTGCGGCGATACGAGTCCAGACTTGACATATTCACCCACCTCTCTAGTGCTGTCAGGACTCTCTACGGAGAAATCCTCCGCTATCTGTCTGAGGTCCTTCAGTAATATACACACAACACCGCAACCCGTGTTATCAAGAGCATCGGGAACTCAAAGGCCGATTTCGAGGAAAAGTTCAAGCCCGTTGAGACAGCAAGAAAGGGGGTTTGGGAGCTGGGCCAGTTAGCAGAGGCGGAAAAGTCAGATTGGGTTCTAGCTGAGATCAATGGCCTCCAAGATGGCCAAAAGTCTCAAGCTGAAAGGGAACGACAACAGTTTGAAGCCCTTGGGCGGATGTTGAGTGAGATCCAGGCACCAATCGATCGTATCGGTACTCAACTGAAAGAAATCCAAGACGGACTTGAACGCGAGACCAGAGTCAAGATCCTCCGAGCGATCTCCGACATCCAGTACAGTTCTCATCATAAAAGTGCCAGAAAAGGCCGCCTGCAGGGGTCTGGGCAGTGGCTCCTCCAAAAGCCTGAGTATCGATGGCGAGATGATAGCGCTTCTGCTGTCCTGTGGCTGCACGGCATACCCGGATCTGGAAAGACCAAATTGGCATCTCTTATCATTGACGATTTACAAACCCACGAGAGTTTGGCCTTCGTTTATTGCATGCGAAACCCAGCTGAACCGGAACGTGGCCGGTGCGACCGGATTCTGGCCAGCCTGGTTCGGCAGTTAGCAGCTTCACTGCCAAACGGCTCGACTCTCCCTCCCGTCCTTGCTCACTACCGAAATGCCTTGTCTGGGACTTGTGACTTTGAAAACCAGACATGGACCAATGAGGAATCGTCGGCCGTTCTCCTGGAATTGATGGAGGAGTACCCGGCTGTGACGATCGTCCTGGACGCGCTGGACGAAGTCAGCCAGGAAGACCGTCAAGAACTGATGGACATCTTGAGCGAGCTTTTGCGGGATTCCCCAAATCTGCTCAAAATATTTATATCCAGCAGGAGCAACATTGACATCGCCCTTCACTTTGAGGGATCGCCAAACGTGTACATCGACTCGGAAAATTCTGGAGACATATCAGCCTTTATTGACGATCGGTTAAAGACAGCTCGACTACTCCGCGGCCAGCTCTCCACAGACCTTCATACCAAGATCCAGGACAAACTTCATGACGGCGCCAGGGGCATGTTTCGCTGGGTCGATCTGCAAATACAAGCTCTTCGCCACCTCAAAGTCGCTGCAGATATTGAATCACGTCTTGGTGCACTGCCAGTGACACTTGAGGAATCATACTGGGAGATCTACCAAGAAATACTGAATTCTGGGGAGCATGGCGCCAACCTCGCAATCTTCACGTTCCGCTGGCTGCTTTATGCTAAGGCTTCTATCAGCATGGAAGCTTTTGCCCATATTGCCTGCTACCACCTTCAGTCAGGCAGCGGACCTGGCTTCACAGTCACAGAGATCACGGACGTTTGCGCCAATCTCATCATCGCCCGGAGCGGTTCTTTTGAGTTTGCACATCTGTCGGTGCGTGAGTTCCTCGAGGGTCTTAGGCGGCGCAATCTTCAAACTTTTCTTTCAGACTTTTGCCAGGAGAGTATTGCAGTTGCCTGTTTGCAGCTTCTACATGCCATACCAGACGATGACCCTGAGTTCGATGAACCTGAAAACCCAGACAAGGTATTTTTGGTGTTAAAGCGATTCAATGCCACTCCCAGAACGGAAGCCGTCGACTACGCCACTCAATTCTGGGTTAAACACGTCCGGGATTGCTTTAACAAGCGGGTCGAAAACCCGCTATCAGATCTTATCAAGTCTTTCCTTCTAGACCCGCTTACGTCTGAAGTTTCGCCGAAATTCAAGCGTTGGTGCGAGAAACTCTGGAGAATTGACCGCCTAAGAGACTCAACCAAAGCTCCTCACAACCCAATCTGGCTGGCTTGTCTGCACGACTGGTTTGAGATTGTCGAATTCCTTTATCAGAATACGAACAGTTCTCTCGACCTCGAGCAGCCGCGGCATATCACTACTGTACGCATGTCACACGGTGAAGTCACACCTCTATTTTACGGTGTTTTCATCGAAGATTTTGGCCTGGTACAATGTATCTCCCGCTGCGATTCCCACCCATCACTTCAAGGCAGCAGTGGACGAACCAAGAACGACGGGAGCCCGCTCTTACACGCCGCCAGCAAGGGGGCTGTGGACTATGTGACTATCTTGCTCAGAAGGGGTCCTAGTCTAGAAACACAAGGGGAAGCGCTCTACAGAGCTGTTGCCCACGGTCACTTTGATGTTGTGAAGCTTCTTATTGACCATAAACCGGAGGTTATATCACGGTCGGGATACTCTGCCACTTTTAAAGCTTGTGCAGATGGTAAAACGGACATTGTCCGCTATCTTTTTGACAAAGGCGCACCGACTGAGCGAGGTGTCAACTTTGTCTTCAGCGCCGTATTGAACAGACACATAGAGATAACTCGGTTCCTACTTAAAAGGGACATAGCGATGAGATCGGGCGATGTGCTCTCCAAGACATTGATTGTCTCCGTTTCTCACGGTGACGAAGCCACTACAGCCTTGCTACTCCAACATGGCGCCTACAAAGAACCGGTAGCCGTCATCCGGGCTACCAGGCAGGACATCGAGTTGGCCATGATCTATTTCGTCAACTCCGAGTACGATGTCCACAACTGTTGTTTGGAGATAAGTCGGACAGTGCTGTTTTACGCCGCCGAGAAGGGCTTTGACAGGGTCATGGATGAGATCATGGAGAAAGCTGGCTTCCAGTCTCACCTTTTGGTGAATGTTTACGACGGAAAACGACGGACTCCATTGCATATTTCTGTCGCCGCAGGACACGCCGCATGTGTGCAGATCTTGCTCAAGCACGAGGCGAAGGTCTTCGCCGAGGATGGCGACGGCAGGACTCCGTTGGGCTTGGCTCGGATGAGAGGCCGTGAAGCTTGTGAGTCGCTGATTCTGGGGTCGCTGAGGGAAGAGTTTTGGTGGGAGGACTCGGAGGAGGAGAGCACGATGGTGCTTTTACCTGCTGCCAGCAGTGGAGATCAAACCGAGATGGAGAAGCCATGTGGTACTACATCGGTGATTGAGAAAGAGCAAAAACAGGAACAGGACCGGATGGTGAGCCAAACCTGAGGTATGGTCTCACTGGTATGAGTTGTCGCCCCTCGTGTTGACGATTGGTCACAGCCTTCCTTGCTCCCGTAAGTCGTGCAAATCCGCCCTCAAATTTAATCCGGTCTCTCCAATCCCGCCCACTCACCCAGGACCAAAAAAAAGTGGTATATATATCTATCAACATATTTCTTTAATTTCGAGGATAGAACGGCCGCTGCCTGCTTTCTCTTACAACTTACTGACCGTACGGTGATCTGTTCATGACGAGGTTGTAGTTATGTGATTCTGTTATCATTTTGTTGAATATTTTTATCGAGCTTGCCGGTTACTTTATAATAACAAACTAAGTTTGGGACGTTTCCTGCCGAGAGATAATGCCAGTAGTGGCATATGTATTGTTGAACTCATGCAGCCTAGTACTATCTGGGATATATCTTGTTAAAGGGACCGATTATCACGTTGTCATCATTTCATTGTGTATCACGCACAGCTTGCAGAGGACGAGGAGGGTATTATTAAACACATATCTCATTATATTCCATCGTAGCGTCACAGTGTTATACTATACAGGTGAGCCACGCTCGTCATTCGTTCCATTCCACTAAATCAGCGCCTTGAATGCCAGGTATATCCTCCCAAGTGTATCCCCAGTTATATCGCGCAGTATGTCCGAAAAAGATAACATGGTGTAAAGTCAAAGAGCAAACGCCGGCCCGTATGCATTCAAAGAACCCCAGTTACCCATGTTTATATATCCATGACCAACCCGCAAGGTATCATTGCCCCCAACAAAAAGCTTCGCGAAATGCTGTCAAAAATGTCGTAAAATGCCGCTCAAGTTATTCGTTCATACATCCAGTCCGTCCGTTCCACATATATACATACCAAAAGCTTTTTCTTCATCGTAAAAGTAAAAAGAGGCGAGATCACATCCACATCAGATTCCGACTCTGCCTCCGATTCTGCTGCCAAAGTGGCCTAACCGCCCCATTATAGCCCTCCTCCTGGTCAGGCGGTCCATGAACGCCATTCCCCTCATTGAAAGCAGGTGTATCACTAAACTGACCCCCATTGCCAGCATTTCCACGACCGTTACCGCCAGTATAAGGCGGTTCGTCTTCCTCCCCTATCCTGCCCAAGGCCTGCTGGAACCCATGCGAAAAATCATCAATCTCTCTTGTCAACGGTATTTGATCGGGCTCTAGTCTAGTATGTCCTTGCTGGGCAGCAGCTGCTGCCGCATACGCAGCGGGAAATTGCCCCGGGTAGCTGTAATCCGAGTAATTCGAGCTGGGGACTCTCTCGGCGGGCGGGTACGAATCGTGCACGCCAGCTGCGCCGCGGTATGCAAACGGGGACGGTCCACCTGCTGATAGGTCATGCGAAAAGTCGGGGGCTGTCGATACGGGCGGGAGGAGGGCTCGTTCGTAGGCGTCGCTGTTTTGGTCGATTGCTGTGAAGCCGGTTCCTGGGCCTGGTTTGGGCGCGCTGATATATGTCCCGGTGGGGCTGTTTCGGCCTGGACCTTGTCGTACGTTTTGTCGTCGACGGTAGAAGAAGTAGCCTAGTGCGGCTATGGCTACTAGGGCAGCCACGCCGCTCACGGTGCCGCCTACTATGGCGCCGGTTCGGTCTGGAGGAGGGGCGACTGCTGGTGCAGCGGGTGGGTCGGTCGTTTCCGTTGCTTCGCTGGATGTGGCAGTTCGGGTGGTAGAGGAGGTGGTGGTTGTTGATGGTGACGTCTGTGGAGAAGACGAGGGAGCAGTGCTAGATTCCGAGCTAGACTCTGAACTAGATTCCGATTCCGATTTCGACCTTGAGCTTGAGGCGGATGCAGAAGTCGTGCTTGACCTTCTGCTCGTTACAGTCCCCAGAGTCGTCGGCTCGCTCAAGGGACTCGCGGTCGCAGTCAGATCCATGCTGGCAGTTTGGCGATCCAGCGACCCGGTAATCCCACTCGCAGCAGCTAATACTGTCGTTCCCAAGTCGCTCGCTGTCCCACACCCAAATTGCGAAAATCCTCCGTCAAACTGGTTCTGATAGCAGACATTATTTCCCTCGCAAGTGAAGACATAGGGGTTCACCTCCGTCTGCGGGCCGCTGTTCGCATCGACGCAGCCCGTAAAAACACCACTCGAGCAACTCTCCTCCCCGTCCGGACAGCAGCCTATCACTCCATGCGCCGAGTCCAATACGCAGTGTGAACCAGCGCTACATGTCGCCGGTAATTCTGGATTGCCCCCAATATAACCACATACCGTCGCCGGAATCTGCCGCCGCCGAAGATCATATGGGTTCAGCGGCGCGGGCGTGGGAACAATCGGCCATGACACAACTTCGAGCGCCTGTAATGATTGTGTCGTCGTCGGCGGAGGCGTCTGTCTGGGAAGTGGCTGTAGGACATGCGCTGATGTTGCGTCCAAAATGGCAGCCAAAAGGAAAAGCGCCGTTGGCGGCGGTAACCGTTCGAAGAAGTCGCGTCTCATCGCAGTTCTTGGGATGGAGGATTGATCAAGACATGCGACGGATTGCGACCAAAGTCCGGATAACTGACAGAAATTTTCCCCTTAAATACCGGTAATCGGAGTCGTTGGCCGGGTGAATGAGATGGAGACGTTGGAATATCGGATGCTCGTTATGGATAATACAGGAGAACGTCAGAACTTTTCGGTATGTTGAACAGAGAATAAAATCGAAACAGGAAAAAATAAGAACAGGAAATCAGATCATGTCCGAGCCAGACGTGGCACAGGGGAACGGGCAGGTAAATGAAGGAAACAGGTGGTGCAGGTTGAAGCAAGGCTGATTTCCCACCCTCCCACTAGCCCCTTCTGACGACCACGGAGGGCTGTGGTGGTACCTGCAGGGATGTCTTCGAGGTTCAAGTTCAGGGTCGCGGGTCGCGGGTCCCTGGGACTTGCTCTGTTGTGGGGCAGTTGGCTGCTCCTGGCTTGCCTGGGTTCTTGGGTTGCACTGCAACCTGGTTCGTGCTGCCCCCTTGTGGGCCGGTTTTAGAAGGGGCGACGGAGAAAACAGGGGAACATGTCGATCATTCTCACCTCACAGTCACTACTCGCAAAAAGACGTCTGGACGAAGGCAAAAACTGGTTCTGAGAATAACTTGCGGCGGTTAGGCGCGCCTGTTGGCTGGGGAAGTATTTGCCGGGAATCGGGCTTCCGATTATTGCATTCTCTCCTTTCTTTTCCCTCTCTCGAAAGATGCCCAGATATCCAACTTGTGCCGCTGTGTCAACTTAAACTTCTTGTCACCCTGGGCATCCATGGCTCGGGAAGCCCCCAGTTCCCACATTTGACACGAAACAGGACTCGGCGAGACAACACCATCGTTGGTGCCGTGCGCCAGCTTCAAGACGTTGCAGTCTCGGCGCTTCCATCCAAACTTTAACTCTTGGTCAAACAGTCGCGGACTCGTGGGGAAATCATTCATAAGCGCCGGCGAAGTATCCGTTTGTCTTTCACTGTAACTGCATCGCTGCAAGTCGAGCAAATATTGATCCGTCTTTCACCTCCAACGAGCAGTTGGACACGAGGAAAATGTTCCCTAAAAGGGAGCTGAAAAAGGCAAAGTATTACGAGTGGCCCGCTGTTAGTGAATACTGCGAAACTTTAAGGTAGCACTAACAACTGCGACAGGAGAAACATGCAGAGGGACATGCACCTTCACCACCACATGAACATGATGCCCGTAAAAGTTTCTGCAGTGCGCTCTAGACCTTGAAAAGCGAGAATAGCATCGTGACACGACAATCTCGATGCCCGGATAGAGAGTTCTCGTGAATGTAGCACCCAATTGGAACGACCTCTGCCTGCTCGCCTTCTCTTCTCCCTTCTCCAGGAGTTTGGAAGCGAATCCATTCTCCTGCGTCCCCATGCAAGCTCAGTCATTTGCGCAGTCTAGCCATGAGGATAACACGTGTAGCTGACGATGAGCTTGCGTTGCTATTGCTGCTTGCCTCTTTGCATTGTTGATGAGGCAAACTTGATTTGTCGACGCCTCTCACGGTGGTAATGATATCCCCGTAATAGCGATATCTTTGTGAGGCTGTGCATGAACCGTTCATGTGCACCACCACTGTCGCTTGCTCGTTGCAGTGCGTAATACAGACGTTAGCGAGCGAATTCTTTTTATAACAGCCACTCACAGGGAAATGGAGGCAACCATCACGGCGATTGATTTTCCCCATTATTGCCTGTGGCGGTGCCTACCTGTTGGAAATGACGGATCCGTCATTTAGTTACGGTTGCGTTTTCCGGATGCATTGTCAAAATAACAATGGCATTGGGAACCAGCCTTTCTTTGTTGGCTATTTGGCCCACAAATATGGCCTATAAAAGGCCACTAGCCAGCTCTGGATCAGAATTTCCAGGGCAAGTCCTCCAACAAGAAGATAAATTACGAAAAGTCAGCTCAGAACCGATCAACCACTTTCAACACTACCTCCACGTCTTGTACACGTACGTATTGGTATCGGACGGTAATGATGTAAAATGTAACCCTCCGCGATATGCCAAGCTGTCACTCCCGGCATTAAAAGTCACCAAGGCCGCCACTCCACTGCTGGTCAGGGGCCAGACCACTGGAACATGATGACATTTTGATCGGCTGCCCTGAGAAACGACCCTGATCTTCACTTCACTTGCCCAATTCGACGATTTTGTCATCTTTCTCAGGGTAAACAAGGAACCAGTGTCGCCACATTGATAAGTCATCGTATTGGAAGTTGACTCCATTCAACCGGCCGCGACCCGACGAATCGCAAAACAGACGGAGCAAAATGCGCGAGAAGGAAACGGAAGGGAGTGATTCCGGGACCTCACAGCCGATTCGAGGCCGACAAGGACGGTCAACTGGGAAAATCCAACATGATGACGGCAGCCAAACACCGAGAATTTCAAAATTAATCATGAAGATCATTGTTTCCCTTGCTAGCCAAAAATAAAAACAATGACAGCATTTCGATGTCTTTGACCGATCTGCCTACCCATCCCTGCAGCTAGACACTAACCGTGCCGAAGCTCCGGGCAAGAAGCTTGAACCACTGCCCCACAGTGAGACATGTCCTCGATTAGCGAGAGAACCTTAAACGGACCAAACACCGTCATGTTCAAACTCGAGATATCACGGCTCCCAACAAAGCGAAGGGAGAGAAGAAAACAACAAATTAGGTTGGGACGTTGGGCAAGCAATCACATTATCAGTCTGAACTTTTCCTTCGGTGTTTGCCGTAGATATTTCCGCTCCTTGCTTGAATCGTGGGTGACTGGTGCTAACCACGGAGCGGTCGCTTGGTTTTATGTGCCCCTTTTCGGCATCCACCAAATTCCCATACTGGTAAGAAGGAGCCATTCTGACTCCTTTTAGGTATCCGTACACTCTTCATATGGCATGAGTGGTGACCGACCCTGCACATCCAGGCGGATGTACCCAGGGTTAGGGTTATTTGTGGTTTTGGTGTTATTGAAGTCACAATTGGCTGTTCCCAACGTCACCCTCATAGACATTTGACATATTCTTTAATCTACGTGTATTAGAAGAATGACATGACCATTGCGAGGTCTATGCCCGAAAACGGGCAAGCAAGAAAAAGTCTCCACGCACATGGCAATGAGGTGAGTATGCAAGTCATCTTGGAGGATTTTAACCTCATAGCCCAAAACATGACCAACACTACCGAAATACTGGATACTGGATGCAACAGAGAGACAAGACGTTGACGACAAGTATGGTCCTTTTGTTGGCTGTCTCAGGATCCCGTCGCTCACCTGCACAAGCAACGTTGACGCGACCTCCAGATCCTATACTATGCGAGATCGCGGCGTAACATACATCACCGTTGCACACCACACCTCGGGACTTGACACAGTATTTGACGAATACGTATACGTCTGCGCGTACGTGTATACTCCCGCCGTTCGGCTCAAGTGTCTCTCCTGGAATATTTTAGGTTGAATGGAAGGGAGAATCGAGAGCATGATGAGGTTCAGAAGAATATTGTCAGTACCAGACGGCGCTTGATGTAAACACCAGCAAATCCTTCCCCGGACCCTGTACCCCAGCTTGTATTTGATCGTGTCATGTCATCAAATGAGAATGAACCAGCAGAACCAACAGCACCGCCGAAAAATCCCCGATATGGCAATGTCGTCCGCAGAATAAACGAGTTAAGCGCGCCTGGGACGTCTGGACGGATGCACGAATGCGGCAAACTCGCGGGACCTCGTTAGATTCACCCAATCATGTCACGTTCACATGGTATGGTTTGTTGTACACCATAGTCAATATTATGTTGGTTGCTTTCCCGTATATGTGTGTGTGAGCGTGTGTCTACAGGTATCTTGAAGTTGGTGTTACGTTGGTGCTAACTTGTATATGTGTTTGTGTACACCCAGCCCGAAGACAAAGTCAAGACAAGTGTAGAGACAGATATGAGGTTAGGGAATGGTGAAGCATTAATATTAACGACAATAAGTGAGGGTTCTGGTAGGAGGTAGGTGGTGAAGCCTTCCATCTCTTGAGGCGTCTATTTCTGTGCCAGCGACTGGAAGCACAGTATAACACCAGAACTCAGTTCATCCACAGATTCCATCAACCTTCACAAACTCCCACAACGCCCCACCATCTTCCCTAAGCACCAAGTTGTTTAGCGTACCCGACCTAGTTCCGATCTCAACCTTGAGCAATTTGGTATTGTTACCACGCATCATCAAGATATATCCTCCACGCGGATGTCTCCTCACGCAGCAATACTGCCACTCCCCATGATGCATAGTATCAGCAGCAACAACATGCCGCTCTTCTTCTTTCACGAATTTTTTTAATAGACTATGGCCCATGTAGTCTCCCGTGGGTGCCCGAAATCCCAACCACCCGTCGCGTTCAACGCACAGCCACTGACATCGACTCATTGAGAGAAAGTTTGGTGCTGTATTTAGTGTTTTTTGATCGGAAGAGAAAGCATGGCGGTCGCCGAGTAGTACCCACCCGGCTTCTAGAAGAGTAATGACCCTGTTGGTCGGCTTGTGCAAGATGATGAACGTCTCCCCCGGATAAGGCGTTGCGTCGCGGGTCACCGGGATGTATATTGGGGTGGTTGGTGGCATTGCTTCTGCGAAGGCTTTTTCGAACATGGAATTGGCTACTGCTGATGACCCGTACTCCGGCAGGGATTCAGGAGGCGTGTTAATTGGACTTGTGCTGGTCCCAGATCCGACGGTTGAACACTGATTCTTTTGTGTTCTGTTCTGCTCGAACCAGCCCTCATCGAACCAGCTCTGTTGCTTGGGCTCAGGCTTGGGTACCATCTTTGCTGCGGTGAATAACTCCAGTTGATGGAAGGCAAGCTCCCGTTGTTTCAGTTGATGGATGATAGGCTCCAGTCGGTGGGTGATAAGCTCCATTTCGTGGGCGATATGCTCCAATTCATGGATAGTTGAGGACGGAAGCATGGTGAACGGGCTGCTATCTGTGAAGACATAAAAGGAGCTGAGGACGAAGCCGATATCTTGTGGAAAGCGACAGAATCTGACCGACCAAAACGCTGCAGCATGTGAGAATTATATACCGCTTCAAGTTGCCTATGTACGTCTCGGAGACTGCTAACATCGACATGACCTGTTTAGCTCTCATGGTGACGACTCGGTGCATAACCATGAGTAAGGTGTATACCGGCCTTCACACGGAGGGCTGGAAAATAATGACGATAAATTATAGGCTTGTGACGATGCTAAGGATGGTGTAGGAGGGATGATTCTACCGGTCTAGAAAATGCCCATAAATAGTCTCTTGGGTACTGTTCCATACACCCACAATACATGACCTTATGGTAAGTTGAGTATGTACTGTACCTACTCAGAGTCATTTTTTTTTTGCCTGAAAAAGTCCACCATGCGACAAGATGCCCACGAATACTGGTATCAAGCTGGTTGAACGACATGGAGTCCAGTAGCATAGCTCGGGCATGGTCACTCGTAGCTCACTAGGTAGTAACTCAATCCATCAACAAATAATCCCATCAACCTTGACAAACTCCCACAAAGCTCCACCATCCTCCCTAAGCACCAAGCCTCTCAGTCGATCATCACATGTACCAGCCGCGATTTCAACCTTGAGCAGTAATTCGGTATTACCACCAGGCATCATCAAAATATACCCCCCACGCGGATGTCTCCTGGCACAGAAATACTCCCGCATGCCATGACTCATGGCTCTCACCTCAAGAGCACGCCCAGGAACAACAACTTCTTTGCAATCTTCGCACTTCACCCGGCCAATGAACCGCCCCACAACAGAGCGAAATCCCAACCACCCGTTATGTTCAACGCAGAGCCACTGACATTCACTTGATCCCTCGGCTCCGTAACCGTTGCAATGGCCGTGAACCGGGATCAAGTTTGACGTCGAAGAGAAGTCGTGGACTGGGCCAAGTCGTAAATTCCATTTGTAGTCCAGAATAATTGCTCGGTTAGTTGGCTTGTGCAGAATAATGAATTGGTCCCCTGGGTACGGAGTTGCGTCCCGAATCACTGGGATAGTCTCGGCGGCGGTTCTGGTTAATGCTGTTTTGGCGAAGTCGGCTACTTCTGACGAGATGGACGGGGATGAAGGTGGTGTGTTAAATGGGCTTGTGGTAGTTTCAGATCCCACAGTTGAACCCTGATCTCCTTGTTGCGCTTCTCGCACGTCCTGATCTTGTTCTCGCTTGGGCTCAGGCTTGGGTATCATCTTTGCTGCAGTGATGAACCCCAGTTGATGGGTAGTTGAGGACGAAAGCATGGGAACGGGCATGGCTGTTAGCTGTCAGGGAGTCGTAAAAAGACTGGCCGGTTTTTGGCGGGGATTTGCAGTGAATTCCGGCCGGTTTTCTTTTACGACCCCCTGGCTGTCAAGACAGATCATATCATGGGGAAGCGACAGGATCTGACAGATCAAACACCGGGACATGTGGAAATTCAGGTTAGTGCTCGTCATTGACTCATTGTCCGTGGGGAAAGTCCATTGCGACAAGATCATAAGAAACGCCACGCATGTTAGTACCAAGGCGGTCGACGAGTCTAGCAAGGTAGCTCAGCCATGGTCGCTCGTAGCTCACTACCCAAGCCCAGATCGTTCAGCCCATCCAGCCCATCCAGTCTAGACAAGTTCATCCCGGTAGTGCGTACCTTGCCTTCCTTCTCATAGTCCACTACAACAGAGAAAGGTACCTGGATAAGATATAATACTTGGACAGACAGTTCAGCCCCTATATATCTCATCGACCCTCACAAACTCCCACAAACTCCCACCATCTTACCTAAGCACCAACCTCCTAATCCCCTTATGGTCATCGACTTCCACCTTGAACAGTTTCTCCCCGATGGGCGACATGAGGATATACCCATCAACGGGGTATTTCCTCGGACAAAAGTACTCGCGCGCCAGGTGATGTGTTGCTGTGGCTGCGAGGACATGCCTATCCCCTCCAGCTCCAGGTTCGGTGGACTGGCCGATATACTTCCCACACGGGGATCGAAAACCCAGCCAACCATTGTGTTCCACGCATAGCCACAAATAGCGGTCTTCATATGCCTTGTGCTTGATGTAGGAAGGGGTCGATTTGTTTGCGAGCGAGGCGGGCCCGGCGGTCAGCCCATTCCCGAGGCGTAAAAAACCCCCATCGAGAAGGGTAAGTGGTCGGCCGGATCCCCTGTGGAGGATGAGGAACCACTCACCCGGGTGGGGGGCTGCGTCGCGGGTTACCGGTACGCCAGGGGGCGCGGTAGATGTCATTGTGGCGATGTTGGCTTCTCCTGCTGATGGAGTGTACCCTAGTGGTTGATCCGGTTTGGAGGCCATATTCCAGAACACTCTGGGTAATAAGTGAGCCGGGCCTGTCTGCCAGTTTGTTGAGATGCAAGAGATGGGCTTTGGCGTGGAGCCAGACACAAAAGATGGGGAGAAAGAGTGGTGGGTAGCGAGGAAGAAATATTCAACGACCACCACAATGAAGGTTTGATGGGTATGGTAATGTTCACGCTGTTGACAAGACATTTTTGTGGCCCTTGGTCGGAGACTGGAAGGCATTTTGTGCCTGACAAAAAAAAACCGCCCCACCAGACAAAGTTAAACTTTTGTCGTTCTGGGACTTGTCCAGTTCTTTCCGTGTTGAGAAAATTCGTGTAAACCTTATATTTTGGAACCTTCCCCGAGTGGTGCACTGGGCTTACTTGAGGCTTTAAACATTGTGGATCTTGCGGCTTCAATACCTAGGTACACAGCCATGATCGGTCGAAGCTCAGTACCTCAGCTCAGATTGCAAAACCCGCCTAGTCTAGATACAATTTCATCCTGGTAGTGCGCGACTTGGTTTCCTCCTCATAGTTCAGCCGAGAAGAGTAGCTGGGTGATGTATGTTACTTAGGCAGGTCGTTTCAGCAAATCCCATCAACTCTCAAAAATTCCCATAAAGACCCTCCATCTTCACTAAGCACCATCGACCCACTTCCATCATCATCATTAAACTTTGCTTCGAGCTTGAACAGTTTACAAAGCCAAGGTTTGACATCGTGCTCTTCGATGGGCGACAGGAGGGTATACCCACCACGGGGGTGTCTCCTCGCACAGAAATACTCCCACGCCTGGTGATGCGTCGCAGTGGCTTCAAGGTTATGCCTATTCCCGTATTCGATCGACTGGCCAATATATCTTCCCAAGAGGCCTCGAAATCCTAACCATCCGTTTCGTTCAACACACAGCCAGACGTTGTGGGTGTTATTTGGGCTGGAAACGCGATCGCAATAAGGGAGGTACTCGGAATCGGTGGGCTGTGAGAAGTCGTAGGGCCTCTTTCCGAGCTTTAGAAGTCTAAAGTCTCCATTATCGATATTAATCGACCTGTTGGATGGCTTGTGGACTATGATGAACCTCTCGCCGGGGCAGGGGGTTGCGTCGCGAGTTATCGAGATGCCGCCGTAGCCGAGGGACGTCATTTCGGCGGCTTGGGCTGTTGCTGATGATGAAGAGTACTGCGGCGGAGGGGCAAGAGGCAAGACGCCGGAGGTTGAGAACTGCTCTCCAGCCTCTCCTTGTTGTGGGTGTCGCTCGCCCTGGTCTTGGTCTTGATCGGGTTTGGAGACCATTTTCCAGAACTCACTGGGTGATAGGTGTTCTGACACGACTGTCTGGTGAGATGCAAGAGATGGGCTTTCGTGTGAAGCAGACACAGAAGATGGAGAGAAAGAAAGCGGTGGGTGAAAGGTAGGAATTATTTAAGGACAAGAGACTGTAGGTTTTATGGGCACCATTCCGAGTCACTCTGTTTCTGTTTACCAGACATCTTTGTGTGCCTTTGTGACTGGGCCGTAACCCTAGCAAACACCATTACTTGTTTGCTTCCTCATTTCGGGTAAGTACATCTGTCCAGCAGCCATGCAGAGAGTCATCCCCAATGATGCCGTGGGGCCTCCCGCAGAACGCCTTGTTTTCCCAAAGATCGTCAAAGCGGTGAGCGTCAAGAAATGTTGGGACGCAAAAACTTCAACAAACGCTCAAATCGGCGGTACATACTGCAACATCACTTTGCTTGGGCCCTCAGGCAACCACAAACGTCTTCTCACCCCATCCATACAGCCGGTTCAGCCTCTTTGCAAAGATGGGAAGCAGATACCCTTCGATCCGCGACTTGTGAGGGCGATGGACAGTGAACGACTTGTTCACCGCCAGAGTCTCGGGAGGGTAGAATGTGTAAACCGAACCAAATTTCGGAATGACCGAGAATTTCAGCTCGGCCAGGGCAGACTCAAACGATGTCCATGGCACTGACCCCCGGGCTTGCGACTTGTCAAACAGAGTCGAAAACACGCCAGCCGTGGCTGCACTGACCTTGAACGTCTGAAGCGACAGAGCGGCGAGCTCGTCTGTGACCAGTTTGGTCTTGGTAGGTGCAATCTCAAAGAACGAAGCCTGTGTAGGGCGCGTCTTTTCCTTCTGTCTTCGCTGCTGCACTCGGACCTCAGGCCGGTCGTCGGTCTCGGGAAATGGGATATATCCGGCCTCACCACCCTGTGCTGGCGGCTTGCTCTTGTCCAGCTCCTTCTGACATTCCCGCTGGACACTGGCAAGGCAATGCTCGATGGTATCTTCGTACAAAAATCCCAGCTTCGTACCCGTCTTCTCGACGATATAGTAATCCAACTTCTTGAGTGCGCCGTCAGCCATGCCGGGCTCAAGCAGGTTGTCAATAGGCAGCGCAAAGTCAAGCAGGTCAATGCCCTGCTTGAGTTGGCTCAGCTCAGCCTCGAGCTCTTGGGTCTTGGTGATGAACTGTTGTCCACTCTTGCGCGACAAGGAAGGCATGGATATGACGGGGGTCACATCTTGAATAAAGCTGACAATGTCATACAAGTCCACCAGGGCGTCGTACTCCCTCTCTTCGAGCTCCTCTCGCACTGTCGGGTTGTTCTCATGGAGGCTGGCCAACTTGTTGACCCACTCGACTGCTTTGGAGACAGTCGTCTCGGTTTGGCACAGGCGCAACATAAACTGCATCTGGCGGTCACCTTTGGCCAGCTTGGTCGGATCACCCTTCAAGCCGACACGGGCGTTGCCCGCCTTGTCGTACGAGTTGGAGAGGCGCTTGAAGAATTTGAGCCCGCTTGCCGTCTGAATATGTCGCTTGAAATGGGCCTGAGCTCGGTTGTACTCTAGGTTACAGACGTTGGCGATCTCCTGAAGGACAGGGGCCCGAGCGGCCTTGTCTCTGGGCAAGGTGCCGAGATATTCGAGAAGACGGCCAAGGTAGTTCCAGATGGCAGCAGTCTGAACCGCAGTGTGCATGGCGTCAAAGAAAGCGCCACTGATGTACTTGTCGGTGTGGACTGGGAGGCTGCGCCCCTTCTCGTCTGGGACGAGCTCTGGTCGACTGAAGAAGGCGAAGTTGACGGCGTGCGCCAGAACGACGGGCTCAGTGGAGAGCGAATTCAGGTACAAGTCGGCCGAGTCCCGCTGGTTGTGGGAGACTGAGATCATGTCGTCAAGGTTCAGCTTTTTGGAGGCTGAAGGAGGAGTGATCGTGCTCAGAGCAGAGTGAGGAGTGTCGTCTTGACTTTTGGGCGCTTTGGTAGCCCTGGTCTGTGAGCCTTGCTCCAATATGTCGTCGATGACAATGATTAGCGACTGGAGCAAGTAAATTTGTCTCGTCAAGATGAGCTCTCCCATCTCCTGCGGTACCAGGCCGCGTGTGCGGAGGAGCATCTGCATTTGAGGATCGTCGCGGATGGAGTGGCCAGCTGTGAATCTGATATGCTTCCCATAGTCCTTTTCATCCAAGAAAAGAGTGAAACCGCCTCTGAAATCTTTATGGTGGCGGAGGTTTCTCGTTGCCATCATCTCCTGAATGAAATCGTGATCGCACGGGCGACCCTTGAAGGGCTCGTTGTACTGACCATAGAGGTCCTTGGTGGCTCGAAACTCGAGTAGGTCCAGGAGGAAGTCGGAGCCAGGCTCGGTCAGTTCTCGCAGGTTCCACTCGGGAGTCATCTTGCAGACGTTGCCCAACGAGGGATCATTGGGATGCTGGAGGACAACTCCATCAGCAGCGCCAGCCTTGATGCATTTTCTCCGCTGAGCCTGGTTGAAGGACCGCCAGTAGGTCTCAATTTTAGCCTTATGAATTTTGTATTTTCTCGTCAGGTCTCTCCGAAGTTCCAGGACTACCTGGCCGTTTTCGGATGGCGGGATGCTGGTGCCGCCGCTCATCTTGAGACTTGATTGATTTGATGGATTCTGTCGACGTGGTAAAGCAACTTGGCAACAGAATAAAGATGGGCGACTATGGTAGACAGGCGACAGCAATGGCAGTGCGGTAGCTGGCCTAGGTATGTATGTTTTTTTCCGGGCAGAATACTCCGTAGCTAGCCCAGTTCAAAAGGCAAAGGATCTGCTTGAGGTTAGATTTGACGTTAGGCGGTCTACAATGATGTGGGGGTCTCAGGGCAGGTTCTGGCCCCTAAGATTGGTGGGGTCATGACTCCGTCATCCAAAGTCAAACACATCTAGTTTACAGTGGGTCCGTCCTCATTTTAGCGCATCTCGAGATTAGGATCTGACTTCTGATTTGTTCACGTACCTGCCAACCCCCGCCCGGTTGGGAGCTAGCATCTGACATCTCATGGATCGCGGGGAAGCCGCAAGCGGTCTGTCACTTTTACACAATCACCACAATCCAGAACGCCAAATACGGATAGATACAGATGATTTCGGGATGATTGTTAACACTGGCAGTCTAGAACGATAGGAATATTCAAACGAGTCTCGACCAATCAATCAAACGGGTGAGAGAGTCTCACAACCCCGATGGTCAGTTGGCACCCGCAGAAGAACGAAAGCAAACAACAAGACCACAACCACGAGTTTCAAACGCCCCCGACAATGCTGGTAAATGTGATTACCTTTGCGCGGTAATCTGATCTTTTCCTGCTTGCATTTACATTCCGGGCATCTTGGCAACCCCTGCGAGAGAGAAAAAAAGAACAAAGTCAGCATCCTCATCAATCTGTCCTGAGAGAAAGACATCAACTTACAGCCGTTGGTATCCTCTTTGACCATATCCTTAACGGTGCACTTGTTGGCGACCGACATGGCCTGCTTGGTGATGGTGCCGCAGCCATCGTAGAAGCAGTTGTCGCGGTCCATGGCGCGCTGCAGGGAATCGCCCTTCCAGCCAAACATGTAGTCGGCGTGGGTGCCGTACCCGCTGCTGCCCTCGAAGGACCAGACAAAGGGCTGCTTGCCGCTGCCCTCGGTCCACAGGCTGTTGAACTTGGTGGTGTCCCAGACGGTCTCGTACGTCACCTGGGGCATGCGGACGGGATGCGAGGCCGGGCAGGCCGGTGCGTCGGTGAAGCCGTCGCGGGTGATGGTGTTGTACATGTGCGACTGGTGGTCAGGCGAGTCGAGGTTCTTGCCGTCCCAGCATCTGTACGAGGGAATTCTAAATCAATATCTATCACCAGGAAGGAGTGAGGAACCAGTCAGATACTCACGCGGGGAAATGGTGGACCGCAAAGATGCCTGCAGCACACTTCTTGGTCGGGAAGTCGGGCATCTCAGCCCCGCGGTTGAGGAGGGTCGTCAGGCAGTTGTAGCGGAGCCCGACGTGCTTCTTGGCCTCGTCGAGGGTGGAGGCAGTTGGCTTGCCGACAGTCATGCGGAAGCTAAGGACACACCATCGTCAGCGAAAACCCAACTTAAACCTTGAACAACGCCCTTACCCAGGAGGGAAGGCCTTGATGGGCCTCTGCTTGACATTGTCCTTGGAGAAGTCGAACTGGGTATAGTAGATGGTCATGCCACCGGTCGTGCCGGCCGCCAGAGCAGCGTTGTTGACAACAGGGACGCGGTGATAAGACCCGTTGGAGTGCTTAAAGTAGAGCACGGCGGTCCAGTAGTTGGAAAAGTCCTCGGACATCTCGCAAGTGGTGCAGGTACCCCGGGAACCGACGTCACCCTCCATGGTTGCGTTGAAGGCATTTCCACCGACGATGTGGTGGAGATGGGACGAGGGCAGCTTGCCGGGCTCGACGACGGGGTCGAGGCGCTGGATGGTCAGCGTGGAGCACCCGAAGCGTAGACCTGCCTGGACAGGAGCCACGAGCGCCAGGGCGGCGAGACCGAATGACTTCATGTTTGCTGGACTTCTTTCCTTTGCTGTGTTCACACTGGTCTTAGCAGAATGATGGCAGGGAAACAAACAAAATCAAACCCAAGTCGAGACAGGGAAAAAGTCAACAACGCAGAGGCCACAGCCGGAGGGCAACCAGTCCTTTTTATCAGTCAAGCCAGGTCTGGTCCTCTTTAGCCATCCCGTCTATCCATTCAATCAAACACTTCATGGAGGCATCAACCCTCCATCGGAGCCATGCCATGTGGTAGACAGGATACCGTCGTCCACTCGGGACCACCGGCAGCAGCATGGGCATCTAGACAGGCTGGACCATAGACAAGTGGGAACCAGCATCCGCATCGATATGCCGGACGACACAAAATTCACATATAACACTCCAACCTTTGAAGAAAAGACTCCGACTACTCAATTTTAAACATCCAGGTAGTAGAGGTCTGGCCGTTGACTGGGCGAGCCGTATAGAGATGCTATAGTATTCATTATCCGATTCTGGACTATGATTGACCTGATGCGCGCCAATCCCCGATTTTACCCCATGGGGACGAACGGTTCACTAATACAGACAGGTCAAGCGGCCAATGAGAACCGACTGGTTAATTTAACCTTGTTATGATATATGGACATGAAGTGGCATTAGGCTCTATTCGAACATGAACCAGAAGCTTTGCCAACCCCACATCCGTAACGGCAAATAGATTCAAGCCTTTTTGGCATTGTCGTTTCCGTTGCTTGGGTTGAATTCCAAGGCCGTTCTTAGGCCCAACCGATCAGTCTGGGTTCTATTGATAGCCACGCATCGAGGACAGCAATAAGAATGAGTGGGCCTGCGCACCGCAGGTTGCAGACAAGAAGAGACAAGACAAGAACAAGCATCTGCCGGCCCACAAGGGGCGTCAAGATCGGCATATACCGATCCTGATACCAGAGACAAGTAACCTTGCCACTTGTTTTATTAAGAGCTTTGGGCACATGGCCAAGCAATGCAGACCATCGGGTCCGGATGGAGCGTCACAAAGAAGACCAGACACATAGTAATGTAGTAGACATCGTTTATATGATATATAGGTAGATGTGTATCCGAGTCAAGATCAGACACGGTCAAGGTACCTAGTCTCGTTGCCACTTACCGCTGTCATACTTGCTGCCAACGCTGGACAGTTGTACAAAGCGCAGGTAGAGCTTTCGCCACATGCAGTGCAGTAATTATGTCCTGACTGTTGAATGCAGCCCAGTCCAGAAACTCTGGCCTGGTGATCTATTAGAGATATCCAACTTGAGTCGGACCGAAAAGGAAAGTACATCAGAACTGAGAGATACATTGTTTACTCTTTTTCCGTGGTACTTGAACTTTCTGGTCGCCGCACGTGGTCCCTGCCTACCCTGCCCGTCAGATTCATGACGCCGGTAATTGATATACATCATACCCCAGGTTGTCAAATTATGAATACCGACATGGGACATGAACCATTTTGCTTCACGTTACCAAGATGGTAGAGCAAATATAGATCGCGTTAGACAAAAGGTCAAAATGGGAAGAGCCGAATGAGACAATGACGCACATGGAACATCGCACTGCCGAAACTGACACTCTGCCACCCAGGATGTGATCGGATTGTGGGCGGGCATAGCTCATTCGCAGTCCGAGATCCAGATATGACGACTGGAGGATGATGACCAACAAGGGACCCAAATAAATACCCGAGTTCAGTAGTACTAGCCGGAAATACAAGGCTGATGGATGATGACATGAAAGCTACCTCACACAGCTTACGAGAACAGAACCAAAAAGAGACAAACATGGTCCAATCACAAGCTCACAATCTAGGTGATAAGAGGAGCGCTTGCGCTTGTTCATCATAATTGCACTCGAATGATTCTCAGTGAACCAATATATCACCATGGTAGAGCATGTTGTTAGAGGTGACATAGTACCAAGCGCAGTGAACAACATACAATCCGTAGTGAGATGGACGGTTGAACCCATATTCTGAGCAGTCCATATCAGAGTTTACAACACCCTGTGCTGCCGAGACAGATAGGAGCATTCAGCCCATGTCGCTACATCTCATCAGAATACCAAGGAGCAAAACCAGGAAGGGTTCCAGGATCAGGCATCTTGAAACCCGTCTTTTATGACCTGCTGCAAACAGAGAAACAATTGGATTTCAAACGACAAAAGTACACGAGCAAGCTCTTGAATATTGATGATTCAACACCGGCACTGAGGTTCGGTTCCCAGTCAAGCCTGATCATGAACTAACTCAATCTAAATAATCCAACCAGTTGCGCACCAATCATGAGCAGGCAGTTTCCATCTTTAGAATTGTACCATAGAGCCCAAACCGGTCACGTGTACCAGACAACAGATTGTTCTTAACATGTGAACATGAAGCTGATTGTTGCGGCATTTCTGCCTCAGGCACTTGAACCTTAGGTAAGTCCCAGTGCCTCACTCTGTAGGAAGCCCTGCTTATAAGAACCGCAGGCAGGAGACATCCTTCTCCTTTTAATAAATCAACCTTTTCAGAAGAGGATAACTATTGGGACATCCTAATTTGACTTCTAGGATAGTTTTTCTACCTATAACCCTAACCCGCGGCACATCCGCCTTGGACGTTGTCCCGCATAAACCGAGCTTACAGCCTTACAGTAACTGCTCTCACTTCTTTGCCCATAGAATTATAGATCCACAAATCTCAGTGCCAGCCAATTCAAATCACATAAAGCGCACAATTCACATCTTTATAAGCCAAACGAGGATATAAAGAGCTTGAAGCTTTCCATTACCGCGACCTGAACCAGATTTCTCAGGTATAACTGAGCCTAAGGATGGAGTCACGAGACTCAAATGATACGGACAACATTCACAACATCTTTTAACAAGCAATTGTAGCCCATGCTCATTTCATTCCCAGCTCAGACGTCTGGTTATAACCCAAGCCAGTCTCAAAGTAGTCTAATGATAATCCATCTAGTACCAACTCCCAAGACGCCTTTATCTATTCATACACCCATTCCATGCCAAATGCCCTTTCCAGTCTAACCAATCTAAGTCTCTCCCCTCTCACTCCTGAGTATCATACTCCCCGACATTCTCTCATCCTCTATGAAGTCCATTCTGCCCAAGTCTCATTTCCATATCCCGTAGCTCATATCTCATATCTCATACATCATACATTATACATCATATCTCATTGCCCAAATTGATTTCCCAAACTCCAAAAAGCCAAGTTCATTCCCATATCTCATTCCCATCGCCAATCCGTGATTCTTTCCTGTTCTTCATCCTTATTCTGCTCTCAAATCAATTTCTCGCCTCCGTCTTTTGTCTTTTTTTGTTTTTTTTTGCTTTTTTTTGGTTTCCCTTTTCATATCCATTCTCTCATCACCAAGTTCCAATCTGCAATTCCCATTCCATTCTCATCTGTGTTCTGCTTTTGGTCCAATTGCGTTGGCTGTAAAGCTGGGATACTGCATGAACATATCAAGTGGTGGTCTGAAGTTTTGACCTTGAGCTCTGATAGTCAAAAATCGGGACCAGAATGTCTTGATCCGTATCATGCTCAGATCGAGTGTCGTGAACCCGGACAGCTGTAGATGCTCGATCTAGTGTTGGCAGAATGTCTTAATCCAGATGTTCAGATCGCGATGTCGTAAAATCATACAGCTGCGGATGCTCGATCTAATGTTGTGAACTATAACCTGAGTTTCTTGATCTTTATGTTCAGATCGCGACGTCGTGAACTCATATAATTGTGGATGCTCGATCCAGTGTTTTTCTCTTTTGGTGTGCTGATTCCAAGTTGAGGTCTTGGTGCTTCGGTATGTCGCTCTGGCAGCGAAGCCCAGGACGGGACAGGACAGCAGGTCTTGAGGGAACAAGAGCTTAGTATCCCCCAAGTGGCATATCCTTAAAATATGTGACCAGCTTGTCCACGATCTCCGAGCCCACCTCCTTGTACAGATTGGCAAGCGGGTTTGGGAATACGCTGCACAAATCTACCAGGTGGGCATGAGGATTCAGGAGATTGGCTGTCCCGCCCAGGTTGTTGCTGCTGACCTTCAGCGCGGTGCTGATATCGCTGGTAGATCTGCCACCGGCGAGGGCCGACGCAAATTGGTCGTTCCTTGGCCAAGGGAAAAGACCCGCTGCCGTGAGAGCCGAGTAGACCGCGCCGATGCGCGATGTCGAGCAGCGTGAGCTGCCGCAGCCCCCCTGAACCGTTTCTGTCCTCGTGTATGTTTGGACATAGGTCATGGCCTTGTCGGTCATGGCCATGACCATCTGGTGGCGAGCTGCAAGGATAATGCCTAGAGGATAGAGACAATTAGATCACAGAAAACAACAAGGACAGGTGGTAAATAGGGTAAAGGACGGGGTGTCAAATAAAGGATAAAAAGAAATGGACTGACCAATGGTAGAGGTTCTGATATTGTCTTGAATGACCAGCCCACTGTGAATGAGCCTTCCGTCTCCACGGACGATACACCCGTATGCCAGGCGCGAAATCATCTTCCGCCATAGGGTGTCCCAGCCAAAGGTTTCCGCGGCAGCAATAGCCTTCTCCAACCCCGCGTCGAGGAGTAAGGCATCATCGCTGGGAAATCCATCCTCCCTGCAATCAGTCCACAGTCCCTGAATAGTGGACAGCATTCCCTTGATGACCTCCTGGGGGAGCCCGAGCACGCTATGCATCAATGCTGCAAGCCAGATGTGGTTTGTCGAGTAGGGTTTGCATTTGGCATAGTCTGGCGCTGGACCCCCTTCCACAGACTTTTCCATCTCCAGAAGCATTCTCTCCAACATGTGCAACACTTCCTCCGCTGTAATTACTCTCTCTGCCTTCCCGTTGGCATCTACCAACACACCGCTCAGGTCGAGTTCGTAGAGCGGCTGGTCAGGCTCCTGGCGAGACCACCAGGTGCTGAACCCCGGCAGCACGATGGCGTCGACCTGGATCTGCCGAGCCGCCGAGCCGAGCCGAACATCCAGCCAGACAGCGTCATCGGTCTTGCTGAGCACTGTTAATTCTGTGCTGTAGTCCTCGTCCTTATCGGAGCCCTCGTCAACGGCTGTTGGGATTGCGACGAGTGGTCCCGGCATCTGAATGGAAGAAATATCAGGTTCGTCCCCGAGCAGAACATCGTCATCCTCGGGCTCAGGAGTCGAACCGACCCAGGAGGTCTTCCCACCGACGGCTGGGTGCGCCGAGCTCGAAGTTGCTTCCGGATTGACGAGATCAGCGTTGCTATCACCAGTTTCGATACTGGCCAAAATCGAGGCTTCCTCACCACCAGAGGAGGGCGTCGGGACCTTCTTGGTCGCATATGGTTTTGTGGTTGGTGCGGGGCTTGGCTCATCGTCTTGAGCACCACCCGAAGAGACACCGGCTTCGTCGACATGATTAGTCTTGTCGATCTGCATCTGGTCCTCGTTCTCACCACCAGAAGAGGAGGCCATTTTCGCATGAGGAGACCAGGATCCTCCGGTCCAGAACGTTTTTCCACCCACGTAAGGGTGGTCAGGCTCCTCGGGCTCGGCCTTCTTGGGACGACCACGCTTGCCTTTGGCCTTGGGCTTAGGCTTGGCCTTGGCCACACAACCGGTCTTGACCCCACCGCCGGTCTTGGGAGCAGGAGAAGATTTCCGAGGCGAAGTTGGCTTGGTCTCGGGAAGGGATTTTCCAGCAGGATTTTCGTGAGGAGCGTCCTGTTCGCTGCCAGGAAGAGACTTGCCACCTAGAACGGCAGATTTGCGGGCTGAGCGAGCTGTACTAGTGGACGAGCCGGCAGATGGAGACTTGCCAGCCGAGGGTGAAGCCTGAGGAGACTTGCTGGTCGAGGGATACTCCTTCTCATGAACAGAAGATTCGGTAGAGGGAGATTCGGTTTCGGCGGCAGGAATAACCGCAGAAGCGACAGACACGTTGGCAGGGGCAGCAGCGGTGACAGCGGCGAGTTCTGAGGCCGGACCGGGAGAGACAGGCGAAACCGCTGAGGCGGCAGACTCGCTGGCTGGTGCAGGAGAAGCCGCGGCAGCGGAGGCAATGGCGAGGTCGGACGCGGCGCCGGAAGAGACAGGCGAAACCAGTGCAGACGGGGGAGAAACCGAAGCTTTGGCAGGTGACTTGCCGAGTGTAGTATCGACCGATAAAGAAGCTGGCGCGGGAGCAGAAGCGGGAGCAGCGGAAGAGTCGGCCAAGTCAACAGAGGCAGGAGCAGGGCCAGAAGAAGGAGCCGGGACGTCTTCATTAAGGGTCTGAACCCAGGTCATCACTCCAGCTGAGCCCGAGGCCCGAGAAGCAGCTGACGATGACGTGGATGGTCGGGCGGTCGGGGTCGGGAGGGCAGACTTTCTGGTTGATCTGCTGGTAACCGGGCGAGACGTGGCAACCGGGGCAGCAGCAGCCGAGACAATAGGCGAGAAAGCACGACGGGGAGTGGCTCGCTTGCCCTTGTTGGCGGTTTTGTCGGTGGAAACACGAGCGGAAGAGGAAGAGGAGGCAGCAGAGGCGGCAACACTGGCAGTGCGTTGACGCTTCATGGGCCGCTCAACGATTTCACCTTCCTCCAGGACTTCGCCCTCCTCGAGGTCTGAACCAGACGGAGATGGTGGTGCTGCTGCTGCCGAGGCCTTTCTCTTCTTATCTGTGGTGGTGGTGGTTACGGGAACAGACACCTTTCTGTCACGTTCTCCATGCGGCTTCGCAGAGGCTTGACCAGCTGGCTGCCGGTCCCGCCCACTGCGAGGGAGAGGAGCAAGTCTGCCCCTTCCACGAGCCTCCGGTTCCCGATCAGGGCGGATACTGAAGGGGTTCTCTGCCCGGCGCTGGGTCGCAGCCTGAGGCTGCTTGAGGTCGGCGGGGGTGGTTGGTTCGGCCGAACCTCTCGGGCGAGAATAAGGGTGGTGGCGATGTGACGGGTCGCCGCGGAAAGAAGAATGGCTCTGAGGCCGATAGTTATGGTCATAGCTGGCACGGGGCTCAGCGGACCGAGGAGGGTAACGATCAAAACGATCGTTGTAGTTAGTGCTGGCACGGGGCTCAGCGGATCGATGAGAATACCGATCATAACGATCGGTGGAGGGTGATCGACGAGAATATCCATCGCCGGAGGGGGAGCGACGAGGATATCGGTCGGTGGAGGGGGACCGACGAGAATATCGATCGGAGTAAGACGATCGGGGCTGGTTCTGGTATCCCTGCCGCCGAGGGGGAACGCCGCCCTCGGTCGACACCTTGGAAGCAGCGGAAGCACCAGCTGCACCAGCGGCCTCACGATCTTTTTGAGTCAAAGGCAAGTTGGTGTGGACCGGCTTCTGGGGGAGGCCAGGAACACTCGGAAGACCGGCCATCTTGACTAGATTTCTAGAGGAAGTGTGTTAGCTTTGCTGTTTGTCTAGTAAATGAATTGTAGCCAGCTATTGGGTGAATAGTCTAGTAGTGACGAAAGAGGATGTGTGCAAGACGTGTGACTGGAAGTATGTCGATCACCAGACTGTTGATCGTGGATTTTGGTCTTCCCATGTCTTTCACCGATCGGTAAAGGGAGAAAGAAGAAGACTTACTTGTTAAAGTGAACACTTGGGTAAGGGTCGGTGAACACGGGTGAGAGAATACTGCTCGAAGAACAGCAAGTCGAGAGAGATGAGGTTGATTGCTAGTAAGCAGACGATAGTCGAAAATCAAAGGTCGAGAGCAGACAATAGTCGCAAGTCGAGAGCAGACGATAGTCGCAAGTCGAGAGTAGACGATAGTCAAAGATCGAAGGTCGAAAACAGACGATAGTCAACGTAAATGATAGTCGAAGGTCGAGAGCAGTGATGCTGAATACTGGTTAAAAACGCAAGGTCTGAAATCGGTATTCAGAAATCTGAACAATCGAGACGATGCAGAACCGAAGTGAAGAGAACCAGAAAGGTGGCGGTTGTGCGAGAAACTTATACGTCGACTGTTTGGGTGGCCTGTGAGCAGTCGGCGACGACGTCTGCGATCTCAAGTCCTCTACAATAGTAAGGAATCAATAGGAGTTGAGATGGAAGCAGTTTCGGCGTTGCTATTATGGTCTGCCGCGATCAGGTGGGGGTGTAAACGATCACGGGTCCGTGTTGAGGATGGGCAGTTGACCCGACATTGGATGAAAATTACCAACTTGTCACCTTACGTTACCGAGGAACGGCTGCCCATTTGCACATCTACTATTTATGAAGTGTCGATTTATTATGCTCTTTTTAAGCAGGTAGTCCGTGCAATTCTATATCGTTGTAGGCATTTATCTTGCTATATGTTGGTCAAACCAGGGGCTGTTATTTTCATAATGGGTAAAGTCCAGCTGCATTTCTCAGTCTCTAGGTAATATTCTGCCTCCCAGTCTCATCAAGATTTCAAACACAAATGGCGGCTTCGTGAACCACACCTCAAGAACGACCAAGTACCTGGGTATTCACCACAGAACTAGACGAGAGACACAAGCTCCTAAGAAAGAAGACATAGTGGGGTTGGAAAGGACGTTACCTGGTACTCTTTGGAAGTATTGTTACCGAATCTTGATATTTACACGAATCTTGTGCGAGTTTCTCAACTCTCAGACGAGCAACACAATGTGACTCTTGAGTATGATGAGCTGTTCTGGAGTCTTTGCATTGGAGCCTAGACTACTAGAGCTGGATGATAACCAAAACGGGCTAAATCTCCTGGACTAAGAGCACTACGGGAGGTCATTCGGTTCAGGCATCATCAAGGAACAGAAGGGTCCTGGGAGAATAGATCGGCTAATGCATTTAGATGACGAGATGAAAGGAACGACGATCGCCCTGTCCAGAGCGACACGAACGAGCTCTTCTTGATAATATAGTTCTGCCCTTGATTCTCTGTTACATAGCGGCGTCTCTCGCAACTGGGGCATCCTGCGAGGCAAAAGTGCAGTAGAAATCAAACCCAAGGAAAGCTTGGTTCTGGGATAGCAGCTGGCAAGACATCGTACACATGAATACTCAATTCCTCGCAGAGGTTCATCCGCCACTGCAGACCATATTCTCATCTACAAGAGCAACCAAATCGATATTTTTATCCTCTTCGGTAAAACAATATCTGCCAACAAAACTTGATACTTGGTCGCAATGGAAACCGTCGTGAATGCAATCGCAATCAATCCCTCCGTATAGATTCGCATTCAGACAGCCTAGTGCGAGTCTCGGATGAAGAGGAAATGGAAGTTGACAGATGTCAGGGCCCTCCTTGACATAAAAAAGGTTCTGGACCTTTCCGCAGCCGAGGAAGAACTTCATCCATCTCATGTTTCATGAGTGTGTGACCAAAAGGCGGGCAACACACCGCTCTGTGTCGAGCAAGGAGTGACCCCTTTTCATCTGTTGTTGTTTGTCGTTTGAATTTGCTGACAAAGCGGGAGACCAGACAACCGCTGGTGGGGCACGGCTAATTCCGCATGACTGCGAGTCTGCGTTCTTGCTGACAAATTTGAAAGCAGGTGACGTAACCCATGAGTAGAGTGCACGGACGTCCGACTCGGTGCACGTGCCAAGGCATTTTGCGGACCCACTTGTCAACATCGTGCACGGGCCCCTCCCACCACCAATAAGTAATCTTTCCTCCGCCCCGAACTTCCTCCTCTTCTCTTCTTTTTTTTCTCATCGCTCTCTTGCCTTTTGGCTTAGATCAAGTGTAGTATCTGTTCTTTTCAGTTTAATCTCTGAAAGCTATCCACGGATGGCAATCTAGATTATACTTATTTTTGTCTTTTCGGGGTGCGCGATCCTCTGGGCTTGCTCACGATCCGCCCCACTGTGTCGCTGGTATTACACTGTCTCCGGCTGACGCGAACACGGCTTTTCATTGCAATCTGGAGCTCTGTCTCGAGATGTGAGGAAGAGGGTCTTGCTGGGTGGTTTTGGAATCAGTCGAGTGTGCGGGTTAGCGGGTGCGCAGAGTTTTTGTGTGGTGCTTTGAAATGCGTTTGATTGAGATGATGCTGTCGCGAGCAGCAGAACAGATGGTTCGTATTTCCGTCGACGACAGAGACGACGACGACGGCGAGAGGATGAAACAAGTTATGACAGGTCCAATCTATATTCCCTTTCTCGTGCTCACTTTGAATTTGCCCTGATGCCCAGTCTCAACGGTAGGCAGCTAGACAGTCCGTCGATGCGGAACTTCGAATTAGGTTCAGGTCGCAAAGTGATGCTTCATCACATCTCCAGCAAAATGATCCTCAGACGACGTCCAGATGTTTGACGGAGCGGCGAATCCAGTGAAATCACCTGGAAGCGACACGATTTACGCCAGTAAGGAAGCCTTCACAGGTCGACTGACGATATGTAGATCTCGTCGGCCACCATTGCGGAATTCAAGATGCACACTGAGTAACCCGTAAACCAAAGTGGAACAACGCGCACTGGAACTGCTCAAACTACAATCTGGATTACCTCTATTCGGTGATTCGTTGACCCTCGATTCTCAAAAGACCAATATTGATACGACGTCCTGAGAATGAATGCCTTCAATGATGAACGATTCAGAAATTGAGGGGCATCAATTTCTTACATGCCTTTTCGACACTGTCACGAACACGCGACGCGTCCCAATTAAAGTGAATGGCGGGGTAGAACAACGGGTAAGGCACCCAATCAGCGCTGTCCGGAGACAAGCTACAGCGCTTTCAGCTTATCTCCGCCTGTGACCTTGCATCATCAACCAGTCGGGATGCCGCCTCTGGCCCTGACAAACACCGAGATCTGGACACGACGAGCTCCGTGCTAATGTGACGACGAGACTTCACGAATCCCTCCTGGAAAACACAGTGAAAATGGCATACATTGCCCCGATCCACAGACCGACCAGCATCCGGCATGCGCTCAAGGCACACCTGTTTTCGGGAGACGAGGAGAGTCTGGTCATTGGGTAAGTGTTGGCCCGTCCGAGCCGAAAATCATGATGGTTACTAACAACACTCTAGAAAGGCAAACCGGTTAGAAATATGGCGGATTTCGGACGGGACATTGAGCCAGGTACACTCCCAGCCAGTCAATGGCACAATTTCGGTCCTCCAGAGGCTACGACCGAAAGACTATCCGACAGACATCCTCTTCGTCGGAACCGAGCGGTTCGAATACTTTACACTAGCATGGAATTCCGAGACCCAACAACTGGAAGCGATCGACGACACCCTTAAAGATCCCGGTGAATTGCACATGCGAAATGCCGAGAGCCAGGACAAGTGCATCGTCGACCCAAGCGGCAGATATCTGGCGCTGCATCTTTGGCAAGGCGTCTTGACGATTCTGAGACTGGGCACCAGAAAAAACACAATCTTGAAACTGGACTGGATGGCACAACCCCGGTTATCCGAGCTCTTTATCAAATCGAGCTCCTTCCTGTATACCGAGACAGGGCATCCCAAAATCGCCCTTCTGTACAAGACCCGGTCCGACAGCGAGGAGCTGAAGCTGGCCACATATCGGCTCACGGCAGACGACAGACACACCGAAGCATCGAGGTTCGAGATAAAAGACAGAGAAACTGACCTCGATATTGCCGACTCGGGGTCCTCTTTGCTGATACCCGTTAGAAAGGTGGAGGAAGTGGTCAAGCGACACAACTTCCGCAACGTCGACGCGGCTAAGGCGCACGTTGGCGGTCTAATAATTGTGGGCGAAACACGACTTCTCTATATTGACGAGGTCACCAAGTCAAAAGTGGAGTCGTTGCTGGATCGAGCGAACATCTTTGTTGCATGGGCGGAATACGACCCGACACACTACTTCCTAGCAGATGATTACGGGACGATGCATCTGCTAACGATCCTGACTGATACAACCGGCGTGGTGGTGACCGGCATGGACGTCTCGGTGATCGGGAGAACATCACGGCCAAGCGATATGCTCTACTTTGGGGACGGCTTGTTATTTGTCGCTTCCCACTACGGTGATTCCCAGCTGTTCCATGTGGATCTCATAAAAAAAGACGTCAGGGACATGATGACGCTGGTCCAGTCCTTACCAAATATCGGTCCCATATTAGATTTCGCGGTTATGGACATGGGGAATCGCGAGAACAACAGCGCACTAGGAAACGAATACTCCTCTGGGCAGGCTCGGATTGTCACTGGCAGTGGTGTCTGGAGGGACGGAACGTTACGGAGTGTCCGGAGCGGAGTTGGCCTCGAAGACATTGGCGAGCTTGCTGATCTAGAGGATACGAGAGGCTTGTTCTCGATTCGATCGCATGCTGCGTCCAAAACTGATACGCTGATCGCATCGTTCTCGACCGAGACTCGCGTCTTTCAATTCGATTCTGAAGGCGGCGCTGAGGAACTGGAATCCTTTCTGGGAATGGATCTCGGCATCCAGACTCTAGTTGCCAGAAATTTGCCCACTGGGAACCTCTTGCAGGTCACCACTGCTTCTGTATCACTTATAGATATCGAAAGCGGAGTCGTTGTGTCGTCTTGGAGACCTGCAGGGCACAGCTCCATTATTGCAGCATCTGCCAATGACCGCTGGGTGTTGCTATCAGTCGAAGGGACGGGACTCGTGTCCTTGAGCCTTGGGCAGGACTTGACCCTAGCCAAGCAAAAGGACATTGGAGACAAGGACCAGATCGCTTGCCTTCATGTGGCGCCGCAACTCCCCAGTGTCGGAGTTGTTGGCTTTTGGAACTCGGGCACTGTCTCTATTGTTGATTTAGAAACCTTGGACCCCGTCCATGGAGAATCGCTCCGGAAAACGCCAGACGATGCCTCGATACCGAGGGATCTTGCGTTGGTCCAAATTTTGCCTCCTAGCGTGTCTGGGCCGACGTTGTTTGTTGCCCTGGAAGACGGCAACGTCGTCACCTTCAAGATCGGGCAAGACTTGACCCTCTCGGGGACGAAGAGCGTGGTGCTAGGAACGACACAGGCGCGTTTCCATTTGCTTCCACATCCAAACGGCGTGTACAGTATATTTGCGACGACTGAGCATCCCAGCTTGATCTACGGGTCAGAAGGTAGGATAGTCTACTCGGCAGTCACGGCTGAGGATGCGACATTCGTTTGTCCATTTGATTCAGAAGCGTTCCCAGACAGCGTTGTCTTGTCAACCAAGTCGCAGATCAAAATCTCCCAGATCGACACCACAAGGCGGACCCATACTCACTCGCTTCCCATGCATGAGATGGTGAGACGGCTTGCCTACTCGCCCACTGAGAAGGTTTTCGGGCTCGGATGTATCCAGAGGCGATTGATCGACGGAGAAGAAGTTATCCAGAGCTCGTTTAAACTGGTGGACGATGTCATCTTCGACAAGGTGGGGAAGGAATTTCTCATCTCGACGCCCTCGTATACAGAGCTCGTGGAGGCGGTCATTCGGGCCGAGCTACCCGATTCCTACGGGAACCCGTCCGAAAGATTCATTGTCGGTACCAGCTACCTCCCCGACCCAGACCGCGGCACCACGGAAAATGTCCGTGGGCGAATTCTTGTGTTTGGGATCGATAGCGACAGGGAACCATACCTGGTGCTTTCGCATCAGCTCAAGGGCGCCTGCCGTTGTCTTGCGGTCATGGATGGCAAGATTGTAGCTGCCCTGACCAAGACAGTTGTCGTGAGCATGTACGAGGAGACGTCGACCACGACAGCACAGCTGACCAAGCTTGCTTCATATCGGCCATCGACGTACCCCGTGGATCTGGCGGTACATGGAAACATGATTGCAGTAGCCGATCTGATGAAGTCGGTTTCGCTCGTCGAATATGTGACGCCAGAAGGCGAATCTCCACGGCTTGTCGAGACCGCCAGACACTACCAAGCTGCGTGGGGGACAGCGGTGAGCCACATTGACGGAGAGTCCTGGCTTGAAGCTGATTCGCGGGGGAATCTAATGGTCCTGATGCGAAATCCCGCTGGCGTAACGCTAGAGGACCGTCGGAGGCTGCAAATCACGAGCGAGATGAACTTGGGTGAGCAGGTCAATCGGATTCGCAAGATCACAGTCGAGACGAGCCCCAATGCGAGCATCATACCTCGGGCATTCTTGGGAACGGTAAGTGACAGCACCGGACTGTCTGATATCTTTGAGGCTTTGCTAATCATCCTTGTCAACAGGTTGAGGGAAGCATCTACATGTTTGGAACAATTGCACCACACGCTCAGGACTTGCTGCTTCGGTTCCAAGCTAAACTGGCGACCGTCATCAAGTCAGCGGGAGGCATTGAGTTCAACAGCTACAGAGCGTTCCGCAACGAAGAGAGAGAAGGGGAGGCGCCGGATCGGTTCCTAGATGGAGAAATGCTTGAACGGTTCTTGGATATTGACGACGAGACACAGGCGCAGATCTGCCATGGGCTGGGGCCGAGTGTCGAGGATATGAGGAATATCGTTGAGGAACTGAGGAGGATGCATTAATTAATGTCAGGGTAGAGGGGCGTGAAAGATGATGAATACACTGTATCATGCGGTCTAGCGAATGCATTTTGTTGAATCACTGTACGCCCTGAATTTGATCTTTTAGGGTACTCAAGCTTTCTGTTGGACGTAATTTTGGTCCAGGTTACGGATCTAAGAGAAGAATCTCATGTGCTTTTGTTCTTTTCCACGACCTGAAACAAGGTATAATATGGTTTTTGATACATAATGACTTCTGTTATTCATGTTCACACCCCATACCTATTTCACAACAATTGAGTGTCTGCCAAGTACAGGAACGAGCGCTAGTGGCACTGAGTGAGCGCTGAACTGACTGCAAAATGAGTTTGTTTTGATAGAAGAGAAGAACTACGTTTGTTCATACTGCACATACGAACTGAATGCCAGGCGATCGAGACTCAATTGACATAATATGCTCTCACTCACATTTGACTGACATCATGAGTTGGATCTCACGAACCGCAACCCCAAGCTCCAGGGGCAAAACAGCTTCCCCGGAAAAAACCGGACGGCCGACAAATTGGCCAATCAGCGGGCGCGGAATGATGACACTTGCCCGTTCGCCTCAGGCCATCCAACCAGCAACCCCAAAGCTAGTGACCCACTTTTTCGTCAAGAACGCACGGGTGCCGCGCCGGGAAGCTTGGGAAGCTTTCTTTCGGCTCCGTTCGTTCGTCAGGAAAAACCTCAAGTTGTTGTCGTTGTATGCATTGAACAATCCACCTCGACCTAACCGACGTCGTCGAAAGATTGAATCGAGTCGCCCCCGCCGCTCCACCCTCCGATCGATTTTTCCTTTTCCTCGACAAAAACACACAAACATAATGGCGTCCCTTACGACCGCAACCCGTGCGCTCGCACGATCCTCGGCCATTCGCTCGACGAGGGTAGCTGCGCTGAGCACTACCGCCACTGTCCGCGGCGATGCTGCTGCTCCGAGCCCGTTCAAGCCAGTTGATTCGACCAAGGTTCCGGACTATAGCAAGTACATGTCCAAGGGCAACAAGAACACCAACGCGCTTATTTCGTACTTTATGGTTGGCACGATGGGAGCCATCAGCGCTGCTGGGGCCAAGGATACCGTTCAGGGTGAGTTTTATTTTCGTACCAAGGAGAAGGATTGCGGTGAATTGGGATTGGCTGGATTGGGGGGTCGAATTGGAAGAGGCGGACTGAAATGAGATGGGAAAGAAAGTTGCTGAGCGAGCTCGGTCGAGAGGAACTGGAAACGATGCGATACTCTCTGCATGACATATGGACGGTTATTTGGTTGGATACTTGGAACGGACAAATTGGTGGCGATGATGGGGAATCGAGTCCCGGGGAAGAACGAAGCTGACAATGGGGCCTTCCAGAATTCCTCAAGAACATGTCCGCCTCCGCCGATGTTTTGGCCATGGCCAAGGTCGAGGTCGACCTCGCTACTATCCCCGAGGGCAAGAACGTAAGTTGGCAATTGCTCGCACCGTCGAGCTGTATATCTATGGGGTTCAAAGTCTGACAACAGTTTCCTTGCGATTACAGGTCATTATCAAGTGGAGAGGAAAGCCCGTCTTCGTCCGCCACCGCACCGCCGCCGAGATTGAGGAGGCCAACTCTGTCAAGGTCGAATCGTTAAGAGATCCCGAGCAGGATGCCGACCGTGTCAAGAAGCCCGAGTGGTTGGTCATGTTGGGTATGTTTTGACGACTGCACGCTTCACACCTTATCGATTGTAGGAACTAACAAGATTCTCCCAGGTGTCTGCACACATTTGGGTTGCGTCCCCATCGGCGAGGCCGGTGACTATGGCGGATGGTTCTGCCCTTGCCACGGTTCCCACTACGACATCTCGGGCCGTATAAGGAAAGGACCTGCTCCTTTGAACCTCGAGATCCCCGCCTACGACTTCCCCGAGGAAGACAAGCTTATCATTGGTTAAATAATGAGAACTGGGGGATTTTGTGTGATGAATAAGGGGAACTGGTTTTGTTGGTATAGAAAAGATGGCAAGATACATCAACGGGTGGGTGGGGTTTGCTGCCTTGATAGACATACATTGGAGGTGAGGAGAGCGGGGCTGTACTAGTACATTATGGAGGGAGTGGTGGGCGTGCGTCTGGTCGTCTTGCGTGTTGTTTTGTTTCTCGCGGGACGACGACACCACACACACACACACTAAGCAGACAAAACTATTTCCTTTATATTTACTACCATTTTGGTGCGTATCATGTGTGGATAGGTTGGTAATGTGCTTGAAGTTGTTCTAGGGTTCATGTTCTTTTCCCTCGTCCCTTTCCCGTCTTTTCGCGTTTCGGTCATTCATTGTCCATCCTCCATTGCCAACGCTCATTCATTGTCCATCCTCCGTTATAAAACTTGCTCTACTTGTTCACTCGTCTTGTTTGAATCCATCTTTCCATCAGTAAGCTTGACACGAAGGCCTTGACCGAATGAGACCAATACCGAGACACAGACACATGAATGATTGCCCAGAACAGGAAACGCATGACAGGACGGCAGAGCAGAGCATAACAACACGGCAGCGATGATACCTTCACTGCTGCGAACAGGTGGCTCGACCGCTCGACCGCTCGACCATTCATTTGTGTCTTTTGTTTTGGGTGGGATTGATGGTCTCCTTGCATCAGGATCATGATGCGTGGGCTGACTGGCTGTGTTCCTGGCACCCATTTAAGTCCCTATGTACGGGGGACTGAGATGAATGATGCATGTTGGATACGGTAGAAAATTGGAAACAAAATTGCTAAAAGAGACATCTACCTCCTCTACCTGATACAACCTCACTGGTTAATGGGTTTTTAGATTTGTTGTGCTGGGTTGAGTTGCTGACTGCAATGGATGTGGCATCGATGGTGGCAGGCCTGGACGAACGAATGCGCAGGAACGATGGGATTACCTGTAAGAAGGTGTCCGCAGGGTGTTGTGCGGGCAATAGCCCGCTTGTACGTCTTCTAAGATGGGAGTTTTTGTGCTATTACCAGGACGAAGTGAATAACCAAGAGATCAGATCAACCCGTGGTTTATATACCCCCATACTGACACCGATTCCCAGCGAGAACCAGAGTATCAGAGGAAAATCCGAATGCCACCCCCTACGTGAGTAGTCAAGTGGTCAGTACAGATGCCGGTTCCGCCCAGCCGTTTGTCTGTGTCGCGGTCTGGGATTCTAAGGCCCGGGTTCATTCCTGGTGTCAGGCCAGCACTTCTCTTTTTTTTTTTTTTCTCTATCCTCTTTTGTAAGATGTCCTTTACTATACTCTCTGGTATTCTGCTTCAATCAGGAAATAATCAAAGGTAAATCGCTTTTATTGTAAGAACTTTGAGAGGGGTTATCGAGTTTTGCACTTTGTTCAATACGTTTTTTTCTTTCTCTCAAGAATGAACGATATGTCGAAGCCATGCAGGATTGCGATCGAAAAGATGCATTTCCCCTCCAAGTACATATCAAAGAGAAACTCATTAATCCCCAATGGTTCGTCCCCAGCTTGGGGTCTCCATAGCGATGCAAAAGTTTCATGCTTCCAAGGGCGGATTCGTCCCGTCGATCTCAGGGCATTTTGGGATCAGATTCATGCCTTTGTGATGAAAGCGTTTGATGTAGATGAGTAGGATGGGACGGGAGATCTTGCTGTCATGGATATATGGATGGACATATGGGATGATATCGTCACACAAGTACGTACAGCTGTCATCTTCTTGTTTCTTTGTTTACCTCTTAAACTTGAACTGGCGATGGAGTTATCTACATATATGCATGCACTCGAATAACTTTTGCCTGGAAACATTTCATGATAGTCTATAGAGTGTCAACAGTGCCGACTCAGTAGACAGGCACATCTATTCGGCAAGCTTCATTTACACACCGGAACTCGGAACAAGGCAGAGAAATGTTGAGGCCGCTGGACACACCAGGTGTAAGTAAGTTCTAGAAAGACCGTTAGATCCCATCTGGCATCTCATCGGCCAGGGAGGCCCTGACTGCCGACGGCGTTCCCCTGCAGAATACGGGGAAGAGGGTGTGTGGCAGATGGTGTGGCAGGTTAGATGACGGTTCTTCGGAATCGAGACCGAGGTAACCAAAGCAAGTCGAGGTTTGTGTGATGGGGGCACATGGCACTCGGCGGGTTCGGCATGCAAGGAAGCAAAGCATGGCGAGATGCAAAGATCTGGTCACCCCTCTTCTGTTGTGTAATCCTGCTCCAGCACTGCAATGGGGGGTGTGTGTTCCTCTGCCATTCGGGACTTGCGAGTTTCAACAGTGGGGGGTATAAAGGAACTAAGAGAAAAAACAAATACGACATTCAAATACTTTGGACATGTCAAATTTTGAGGGAAAATGGGCAAACATTCGTCATTCAGTTGCTCGGCTCGACAAGATATTTTGTGCTGTTCTAGCTTCCACAAGCCCCAGCTCCTTGTTCATCTCGTTTCGTCTGATATCCAGAAATCCAAGTTACCCGGTGCTTACTGCCTGATGATGAGCGAGTCGACCATGATCAGGCTAATGGTACTTGGTAGTAAATCTTGGGGGTTTCGACCGTTGACCCATTGAGAGCGAAGACGAGGGCTCGACTGCGATGTGAACAAGAAACAAGGAAAGGCCGCTCTCTCCATGTCCTTACAAGGGCCCCAAACCAAATCACCGGCCTGACAAAGAGCGGGACATGGGAATTGATCAATCCCCGATGTTGATGTTGGTCTAGTCAATAGTTCCCTGATCTGGGGCGATATGCAGTTTGGTGACGGACTGAGGGTGAAATCGATTGGAGACGTCTGAGGAAATCTCCGAGCACATGTCGTCAAAAGTGGACTGCACTAACATTTGACACACTGCCATCCACCACTCAGCTGTTAGCAGCTCCAAGACGGTGGTACCTGCCAAGAGGGATGGGGGTCTCACGCTAGGCCCCGCACATGAGTTCCACCAATCGTGTTCCTTCCCGGCCGTGACGTGCATGCGGCTCTTGGGCAAGGTTCAACGCTTCGATTGACGTGTGAGACAAACAACGTCCCAGCTTCCGTCTGATCTGATCTTACCCGTGGAAAGGCGAGCATGTCCCAAAACGCGACCAAACCGTCCGACAATGTTGATTGATCTCATCGTCTTGGCTGACTGCAGGCCGCCAACCCAGTTGCCAATCTGCGTTCATCTCAGGTGGTCAACAACTTTCTCATCAGTCTTGTGGATTGCGGCGCAATATCGATGGTACACGCTCATTGCACGTGGATGGCCTTCAATCATGGACCTCACCGCCGGGCCCGACCGTCTGCCTCCAACACCTTGGCTGTTTTGCTCACCATGTCTTGAAGCCTCGTTACCATGGTTTGCTGCCACAAGCTCAAAGGGACGGGTTTGGCCAAGGCATCTAGCCGCTACCATGACAAGCTGCTCCAGTTCCCGCTCTGTCAAAATTCTCAAGTGTCACCTATAGCGAGCCGATCTTCTGTGACGCCAAGATTGTCATGTTTTGCCCGTGCTCTACATGGACAACACAAAGCAGATACACCTCTCAACTTGGCTGAAGATCTTCTCTCCCCTGGGTCACACGGGCCATGATTTGCCAGTCTCCTGACCCAACGAGGTTCAAGCCGTTGAACTCCCAAACAGGAAGTGCAATGGCCCATAGCCCCCGAATCGAGGCATGTCGAGCCCTCCCTTGATGAGGTATCTCGTTCCGGAGTCGTGTTTAGCCGGTGGCGTCTTCCCAGGACGACGGCACTGAACCGCCATCACCCACAAGGTGCAACCTTGATTCTTCCTCGGCCGTCCATCCTGATCGCCGATACAGGGCCCGTTTAGCGAGTGCTCAGGGATTGCAGTATCCATGCTATGAGAAGAGCGGTCCAGATGAGACGGTAGATCCAGTGGTGCCGTCATCGCCGTGGGATGCCGCTATCTCACTTCATATAAGAGTCCCATCACGGCTCTCCCATCTGAAAAAGTTTCCCATTCTGTCCTCACACTCTTTCTACTCTTGTCAGCTTTCATTCTTTACTTTCAGCTTCAGTTCTGTGAACTCTTGCTTTTCTTCTCACGCTCTTTTAGTTTAATATCCGTTTTTACCTTCTTTAGGCCGGCCCTTCTTTTCAACAACACAAGTTCCTTACTGACAAGATGAAGTACGAGACTGCTTTGGTTGCCCTGGCGGGCATGGCTTCTGCCCGCGAGATGTCTCTCGCTGCGAGGAAGATGGCCAAGAGGGAGGTTCCTCAGGAACACTCGCACGAGCAGATCCTGGTCGACACAAACACCCTGCTGCAGCTCGACAACCCTCTCGAGATCCAGGATTCCGTGTTTGCGCTCTTGGGCAATGCCGCTGCTGCTACTGGCGCTCCCAACGTAGACAATTTGGATTGTCTGCAGCAAATTGTGGCCGATCAGGCATTCACCAATGCCAAGGCCGCCGGCGATATCGATGGTCAGATCACTGCCATCCTTTTCCGCGCCATTGAGCGCAACACTGGATCCGTCGGTCTGGCCAGCGTTCTCTGCAACCAGACTGCTGTCAACCCAGAGATTGCCGCCATCACCCAACACCAGGATCCTGCCTCGCCAGAGGCTGCTGGGAATGCGGACATCGAGCTCGAGGTCGCCAGGCAGATTGCCGCCCTTGGTGGCGACCCCCTTTTGGCGCTCAACAGCGCTACCTTTCCTCCCGGAGAGGTATGAAACCACTCTTGTCATGATTGTTGTAGGATAGAGTGCTAATAGAATGCAGATCGGTGACCCAACCGGCGCTGGAAACACTTGCAACGAGCTGGATGATCCTGTCGGCTGCATCTTTACGCTCAACCTTTTGACTCCGGCCGTCTCCAAGGACGATATCCTGGCCGCCGTCGCCGATGTAGCTGCTGGTGGTGCCGCTGACGCTGGAGCCGCTGTTGACAAGGCTGCAGGTGAGTTTGCACATGGGCACGGAACGTTCTGTTGTCTGCATTTTACTAACCCTTGTTTTAGAATGCGCTGCCCCTGCCGCTGGTAATGCCAACGCGGGTGCCGCCAAGGCTGCCACAGGAACCGTCAATGTCCAGACCTTCACGGGCGACCTCGGCGGTCCCGCTCCCCCTGTAGAGAGCAGTGCCAACGAGCGTCCCTTCTCCGTAAACGGCGCCACTTTCCTAAACCAAGGCGCAGCGATCCAGCGCTCGTGTGCCGTGCAGAAGAATGCCTGCGCCAACGCCGCCAACTCTGGTGCTCTCGACGGCGGCACCGCCCAGTGCGATGCTCAAGAAGCCGCCTGCCTGTCTGCCGCCAATGCTAAAGTCCGACGATCCGTCAAGGTTCGCACCTCGTCCAAGGCTCGTCGTCAAAACGGTCTCGACTTTGGATCGTGCGGTAGCCCTGCGATCCAGTTCGCCGAGGGTCTTGACGGGCGTCAGGAGGCTAGCTTCCAGAGCACGAACAATGTCGACTTTAACCACGGCTCTGCGCTCAACATCAAGATCATTGCCGACTTCACCTGCCAGCGTCTGTCTGACTCTTGCAAGGCCGACGAGGCGACTGTCCAGGCTTGCCAGGCTGGTGCTTCGGCTGCTGCTGGTGCCTCGGGGCAGGCTGCTGCTGATGCGTTTAATAGCGCTTTGGGGGTCTAGATAGATGTGGAATTGTTATTGTATATGTGAGGAGGCTGTGGTGGATTCTCTGGAGTGAGATTTCGTCACCAGCATGTCTCTCTATCTTGGAGACGTGCCTGCCTCTATTGTTACCGCTATGATATTAATGAGATATGTATTGGGAATCACCATTTGGTTTTATCTAGTTCGCTATCAGGCTTTTATTTCTTCTTATCTTTTCTACGCCCATGATTGGTTCAAGTTCGTTGGAATTTTATGACAGATTGTTCTTATGTAGGCTACTGGTTTACTTGCTACGGTGTATTTATGGGCTTCGGTGGTCTGGGATTTGCAAGTGTATTTGTTTTGGTCAAGGCAATACCAAGTGCGAGAGAAGGCGCTTTGTTTTGTTGATTGTATGAAATCCCTTTTCTTCTTTCTCCTTTTCATTCTGGTTTTTTGTCTTTGCCCGGGAATGGGATGGGATAATAGTTGCACACAAATGGTTATTTAATGGGGTATACGTATGTATGTACTCATCTTGTTATGTTTCTGTTACTTGATGCCAAAGTTTTATTGCTCCGACTTAGAGATCGTGGTCTGTTGTGATCTTGCGAGAATGACATGGTTACGATGTTGGCAAGTTGAAATGTCTTCGATTCTTTACTGAAAGTTTCATGATGATGATGATGATCACAAGAAAGGCAGCAACAAACAGTCTCTGTAAACCATGAGCATATATCGTGGTCACATTTTGTGGTTCTGAGAATAAAGAGAGGGAGATTGAGCACAGGCACAGGCACAAATGGGTAGGTAGGTATGATCAGAAAATGGTGGTAGAAACTGGATAGTATTCAGTTCTCAAGATGTAAAATGCAAACGACTAATCTAATGTGTGAAGAATCCTCCGAGAGAGAAATCCATGTTGACGGATGTGCCTTGTTCAAATTATTGAACTTGGGGTCGATTTCGAGATGGACTTGTTATGATGGTGATCTTGACCTTGTGGGTGACATGGAGGTAAAGTCTAGAATGCCGCCTGCTCCGTCCAAATTCGAGATGGTAAAAGAGAAAACCGTGGTCTTGCCAATCATCCGGTACTGGCTGGCTGGGGACGACTGGGGGTCGTGGTAACAACTGTGGGATGACGATTCCGGCATATTGATGGGGTTGCTGAGATGGCACTATATTAGCAGGAGGCTCCCGTTGCTGTCCTATATGCGGTGCCATTTGCTGTGCCATTTGCTGAGTCATTTGCTGTCCATTTTGTTGTCCCATGGCTCTTATTACATCGACTGGTCTTGGTGGATGCACCTGGGGATGACTCTGATGAGCAGGATGAGGTGGGATACTCTGACGAGGAGGATGAGGTGGAATACTCTGAAGAGAAAACTGTGGTCCCGCCAACCACCCGCTGAGTATAAATTTCAGCGCCACAGTTTAAGTTGATGAATGCCCCGAAACCTCATAAGGTGGCGACAGCGACAAGATTTTTGGCGTCGGGCCGACCTTGAGAAAAGTGTAAAGCCAATCGAGATGAGCCTGCGAATCCGTGGTCTCTCCTAATCGGTATGTAGATTGGAAGGTAGCTGAAGAGAATGTCGGCGACAGTGCGCCTAGATCACTCTGGTAACCATTCGCCAATCCGGGCAGGGCTTTTGGGCGGGCCTGCAGCTGGAGTGTTGCTTGCTTTGCTGCGGCTGGCGGATGTTCTTGGCATGATGGTCGACATGCTGGCTTGGCTGGTATGAACGTCCCGTGTTGGCCGAGGATCGGTGTGCCGTGTTGGTGCTGCCATTGTTATTGTCGGTCGTCTGGCCTAGCTTGGCGACTGAGGCATATGAAAATGGTGCAGACGACGTTTTTGGCGGCGAGCTGGCTCCGTGTGTGGCTGTGCTGCTCCGGGGGGGAAGAGTATGATGAGGAGGATGAGGTGGATGGGCAGCAGGAGGAGTGTAGTGGCGTGATGCCGAGGGTGCTTCTCTCCAGGTGGGGATGTGGATGGGGGAGGAGTCCTGGATGCCGTTGGCCGCACGTTCGTGGGCCTCCAGCTCGCTCTGGCACTCCTTCCAGCGCCTGCACCTGGCCCTCATGTGGGCGAGGAGGCTCTCGACGCTGTCTTGTCGGAGCCGGAGGAAGTCTCGGACCTTGGTGAACTTGCCGATGACTGTGAGGGGGACGGCCCAGAGGCTTTGCACGTACAGCCAAGAGGCCCTGGGCTTGGGCATTGACTTGTCACCCTCGAGGTAGAGAGGTGGGTACTTGTCGCAGTACCGCTCGCACCCGTGGAAGGAGCGGAAGTCCTGAAAGTACTTCCACTGGTGTGGCTGTTGCTTCCAGGGGGGCAGGTAGTTGTTGAAGTCACCGCTGCTGTACGCCGACACAGGGGTGACGAGGACATGGGTCGACTTCTCCGTCGGCTGGGAGAGGATGATGACGGGGTGCCCTGTGGCCTTGGCGGGCAGGTAGCCCTGCCTGCAGCCGGGCGGTGGCTGGATCAACGTTTTGTGCTCGTCAGCAGGGAATGCGTCCTCCGGTAGGAGGTACGCGATGTCGCCTCGGTGCCAGTGCCGATTGAACTGGCCTGCTCTTTCGAACGGCTTTTCGTATCGCCGGTGCTGGTGCTGGTGTTGGTGCTGCTGCTGCTGTTGCTGGCGAGCAGGGCGAGGATGGGAGGTAGCACCCATTGTGAGTGGGTGCGGGAAAGGTGATGGGTGAGAGAGAGAGAGAGAGAGAGAAAGAAAAGAGTGTGACAACACAAATGTGTGAGTGATGAGTGATAGTAACTGATGGTATCAGTAGTTGGTCGCTTTAATACTCGCGGTTGGATCTGGATGCTGGTAGGCAGAGATCTGAAGAGTTGTGTTGTGACTGTTGTCTGGAAGACGAAGAGAAAAAAAAAAGAAAAGGGCCAGGTTTGGTGGGAGAAGAGTTCTTTTATAGGGAGAAGCTGGCAGCAAAACCTCCCAAAAACTCTACTTCTGACTTCAGTACGTAGACCGGGAGAGAAAAGAAGAGAAACAGGAAAAAGCTTGTTCCCGGGCGTGGAGTGTTTTGACTTCAGGTGCTGTGTTTCCAACCTGGAGGGCGCCTATGGGCCAAACTTAACCGCCACCCGAGGCTCGAGGAGGAGTAGGCAGAAACCTTTTCTTAAGTAAAGTTTACCGGGACGAGGAAGATCTGATTTTCTGCAAGACGTGCTACCCCTATCTAGTCGGTATTGCTATGGACTCGACGTCTTGACATATAAAGTTAAAGAGGCCGTTACAACGAACAGCCTGCTGTCAAGACGTTGATATTGGTCATGTACCAACTGCTGACAGACCGTTGTCTCCATCCATTTCTCCAAGATAGCGTTGACATCGGCCGTCGAGGGATCTCGGGATATCCACTTCATCGTAGATTGTTATTGCAGGGCTGGGACAAACTTTACTCTGACAATAACGGAAGTTTGGGGCTGTGACATTTATGCTCAAGTATTTCTTATTCGTGCTTTTGATGGCTGATGAGCAATTCGCAATGGCTTATCCCTTATCAAATATTGTCACAAGGCCAGCGAGGCTTCCCCTTAGATCTGTCGAGGATGTTAACACAAATAGACTTAAGCTTTGATGCTCACATGTACCGGTGTGCAGATCGAGTTCCTACATTAGGGGAGGGGGTGTCTCGGGTGTGGATTTTATGGCTTGATGGCCGTTTTTGACAAGCCACGAACTCCAACGCACTCATCGGCACATGACGGGATGCCACGACTATTTGCGATATTCCTCAGCACGAGACGTTTGATTGACAGCCCACCTCCCGAAATACACTTTGCCTCTGCGTTCAACGACGAAAGTGGCGTTGAGTCCGAGTTTTGTAACCCCCAGTATCCACCTGTGTGTGAGCTTTTAAACTCTGGGGGAAAAAAGAAATCCTTTCCCGGGACCTGACAGTTGAGTTTGCCCGGGTACTGACCCACCAACGACAAGACATATTTTCCCAAGAAAAGTTTGAAGAACAGGCTAAGTTATACTGTTAGCTTCTAGCAACCTGTCCGAAATACACTTTGCCTCTGCGTTCAACGGTGAAATGGACTTTCAATTCCAGTCTCGTGATCTTCAGTATCCACCCATGAGCATGAAATCTCAGTCCCGGGAGAAGTTTTCTTTCCCGGGACTTCAAAGTTGAGTCTGTGACTCACCAACAAGAAGCCACCTGTCCCAAGGCCCCATCGCCAAACTTCCCACTGCTCAAAGCTTCCCAAGAGACTGAAGCCCCCGATCCCCATCAACAAGAACGCACCACCCCTCATGGCCATTTCCTCCATCACCCGCAACCACAGCCTCGAAATTGTCTTTTGCAAAGCTCAAGACCTCGTCGTCAAACGTGCCAGGTTGTAACCAGACGCTAGGAATTCCCAGCTCTTTGGCCTCTTTCAGCGTCTTGAGCGTGATGGGCGGCGCCGTGATGATGCTCAGTGCCGTCTCTTTGGGGTTCTGGAGGGCCGAGATGGATGGCAAGGTGGGCAGGTCCTTGTTGTTGACCTTGATGCTGCTTGCTGTGGGGTTGATGGGTGTCACCGGCATCTTGCGCGTGACGTACCATTTGAAGACTGTTTACTCGTTAGTATGTTTTTTTGAATAAGATTTCTGGTGGAGGAAAAAAGGAAAGTGGTATATGAAGTCATTCCCATTGATTGACCTTAGGCACCTGTGGCACTCACCTTTGTATCCCCACTTATCAGGGTTGGTGCTCGCGCCAACGACGGCAAAGTTGGGCGAGGTGAAGAAAGTTCTCATGGTTGCGTCGGTGGCTGCCATCTTGTCGGTGGAGTAGAATTTGTGTCGGTTGTGTCTTGTGTTCCAAAGGCGAGTTTGAACAGAGGCTTGTTTCAAGCGGGTTGGTGGAATATCAAGGACAGAGTTGAGAAGGGGCAGAGTACTAATACGAAGCGTATGAGAGCACCGAGAGGTGAGATAGGGATGGTCTTTTAGGAGGCGTCTTTGTAGGATTGGTAAACGAAACTTCATCAAGGATTCTGAAAGGGTGAGCTAAGTATAGATTTACGATATGGAGATAGGTCTGTTTCGAAACAAAGACCGGTTGCGGCGTTGAGATGCCAAGAACATCAGAGTATCAACGGCGTGAGATGACCCCGCGATGGCCCGGAACCGCGGCTGATGACGTGCCCGGGTGTCCTTTGCCCCGCTGTCTTGTGTATTGTTACGATACGAGCCGCACCAAACTCGGTAATGAATACGACAGTTACGTCCACTATCCGGGAATAACAGAACCACGACCAACCAAGTCGACGATAGGGCGTCGGCGATGACATAATTCGGATTTCATCGGCTTTTTTTGCTGCTCCCTATCATTGATGTTGAACCTCGTCCTCACTTGGACAAGACCGCAATCGGATGAACGGAGGGCTTGATATAAGAAGATCTTGGGCGCCAAGACCGATCCAGTGAAGTACTCGACCAAACGACTGAAGAGCAGTAACAACAACGCCGATGTCAATATTTGGGCAAGTTCACGGCAGACCTTAGCAATCCTGTTCTGGGTCGTATTTACCGAGTGCTAACAATGAAAACCGCAACAGTCGATCCACTTACTCGTCCGCCGGGTATGCTGCCTTCCGGCCATCCTACCCTCCGGTGCTCTTCAACCGTGTCCTCGCTTTCCACAATGCGAACCGCACCGGCAATACATCTGGCACGGGGACGTTGCTGGATCTAGGCTGCGGGCACGGCTTGATAGCACGGGCAATGGCACCCTCCTTCAGCTCAGTCGTCGCGCTGGATCCCTCCGCTGGAATGGTAGAGCAGGCACGCAAACTCACTACCGACCCAAAGATCGCTATCCGCCAAGGGAGCGCAGAAGACTTGTCTTTCCTGTCCGACAGCTCGGTTGACTGTGTCGTGGCCGGCCAAGCAGCCCATTGGTTCGATTACGCCAAGGTGTGGCCTGCTCTCGCACGAGTAGTCAAACATGGGGGTTCACTCGCCTTTTGGGGCTACAAAGACCACGTCATTGTCGGATATCCAGAGACCACACCCATTTTTGACAGATTCATCTACGGCAGCGATGAGCCAGTGCCTGGGACAGAGAGTCTGGCCCGGTTTTGGGAATTACCCGGCCGAGATATCCTCCGAGACTCCTTCCGGGTGGTCGTCCCGCCGGAGAGCGACTGGGAAGATGTTACGCGGATTGCATGGGACCCGGACCGAAAGACGGGGGATCTGAGTGACGCACCCAAGGAGGCGCTCTGGCAGCGCAAGACGCTCAAGTTGGGCGAAATGGAAGGCTATGTGAGGACGTTTAGTGCCTTCAGTGGGTGGAAGAGTGCATATCCGGAGAGGAAGAGCAGAGAGGAGGGAGGAAAAGGGGATGTGGTGGATTTGATGTTTGATGAGGTTGTTGCTGCGGTGCCCGCCTGGAAAGCTCTTGGCGAGGGGAAGTGGAGAGACGTAGAGGTGGATACCGTCTGGGGGACTGTGTTGTTGATGGCGAGAAGGCGATGATGGAGCGCATCTTGTTTTAATTCAACTTTTACTTGTATTTCTTTCAATGGCTATTGATGTCATTCTCAATGTCGTCTTTTGTAGATATCCGGGCCGGGCGACTTCTCGATCGTGAAACTTGACAGGAGGAGGGGCATCCTTGCGCCGATGTGACCCGCTGTTGACTGCTGCTGCGGTTGTTGCCCCGTCAAACAGGAGACCCGCATAGCGCATCGCGGGCACAGACCACCCAAAGCAACAGCGGTGCCGTGGGCTGACAACTCAAGAAACAAAAGAAAAAACACAACCGTCTCCCAATCCACAACCACTGTTTTGCCCATTGCGAATAGCGTCATTTCAGCGTCGAGTTTTATTTCGAGCCCTCGCGAGTTTTACACCGTACTATTTGCAACTTTATTTCGCGCGCCCTTTAGACACAATGGTAAGTCTGCTTTCTTCCTTTCGTCCCCAATTTTTGCCCTTTCGCCACAGTTCCGACCTGCAGGGCGCCCCGCGGTTGCGTTGCCTGTGTCAACAAAGGGGGACCTTGAGCCAGCAACCGGCGCTGCAGTGGCTGCAGGCCACTAAAAATCGCCCATCCCATCTGTTGGCGCACGCAGCGACGACTGGTCACAATGGGCAACAACAACAAACTTGCGACGACTTGAACGGTGATTCCCATCACATTCGAGCAGACTATATTCTTCGAGACAGCAAGACGTCAGCAGCCACTCGCGCAGCGCAAGCGTTCTACGTACCCCAAACTACGGACAGCATCGACCCTTGATTCTTACTTTCGACACCTGCTGCCGTCGTGTGCTGCGGAAATTGAACAACTGGGCGAGAGGCGGCAAATAGGCATTTAACACTTCCTCAAAATGGCATCTAACAAGTTCGACAATCAGGCTTCGACCAACTACAAGGAGGCTTTTTCCCTCTTCGACAAGCGCGGCAACGGCCGTGTCGCTCTCTCGAGTCTTGGGGATTTGTTGCGCGCCTGCGGTCAGAACCCCACACTGTCCGAGATCAGCGATCTCGAGAAGTCAGTGGGCCAGGACTGTAAGTTGATTCTCGCTCGGCACCGAATACAGTACATGATTTAACAATTGCTTCTTTGCACAATTCAGTCGACTTTGAGACCTTCTCGCGCGTCCTCAACCGACCGGGCGGCTTCCGGGACCCTGGCGAGCCCGAAGAGTACTGCCGCGGCTTCCAGGTGTTTGACAAGGATATGACGGGCTTTATTCATGTCGGGCAACTCAAATATATCCTGACCAACCTTGGGGACAAGATGACGGAGGAAGAGGTAGACGAGCTACTCAAGGCTGTTGATACCAGCTCCGGGCAAGTCAACTACACTGGTACGTTTGCCCGAACCGTCGATCCCACCAGGAGGTGGTGTGCTGTTGAACGCTTTTCTGTTTGCTAACTTGGGCATTTTCCCGACACAGAACTCGTCAGAACCATTCTTGCCAACTAGCCGAGCAGTCAATTTATGCGAGGAGGGAGTGCTTGATGTTTGGATGGAAGAATGAGATATGAACCGGGCGGCAAGGAACAGAAGAATGGGACATCCATCAATGGAATATTATTTGCATTATTGGGGAATTTGGGTTTTGAGGCGGATTTGCTTGGTTGGCTGGCTGGCGTTGGAGTCCTCTGTTTTTGGCAAGCAAATCTGGCACTAGTGTATGGACTGAATTATATGCTCCCGAGCTGGGCCGGGTAGGTTGTCAATAGATCTATTGCCCTGATCCACAAGACCCTGATGATGAGCGCTTTTCTGTGTGTGCTTACGGTCCCTTTACCCTTCGATATCTACCTCGGCCCCTTGCCTAGATTGAATGATGTTGATGTGATATGCAAGCCACGGAGCGTCAGCAAGAGCCGGTACTGCACATGATGCATGTGTTTCTCGGTTCATGGGCGAGCCAGCCAATGTGCTTTATAAAGCCGTTGCCCGGTTTCAGACACATCTGCTTTTTCTCCCAGTTTGACACCATCACGGACTCGGAACAGGCCCGAACCACACCCTGGTCATTACGGACATATAACGCCAAGCTTTCTCGGTCGCCAGTACACGTGTACATGTAATCACTAACCGATCTGCCAAATCAGTGCATGCCTTAACCCCCGACCTTGGCATTGTTACGCTCTGCCGGTAAGCCGTAAGCAAAGGGGCCACCTCACCTCAACATGAACCGCCTCGACGGTGCACCAACTAATTAATCACCTTTGCCTTTTACACCAGGTCCTTTGATTCGCCTTGTTCTGAATACATTGACTGTGGTCCTCAGTCACGCAAAAGTGCTCAAATTGTTAGTTTGACCGCCTCGTTTAGGAGTCTGATTGTTATGAAACACTGTTGACAGGGCGGGCTTGGTGGGCTTTGAAAGCGTGACAAGCGGAACCTGCATCCTTCTGGCTGGTCCAGTTCATTGTTTCCCCGCATTAAGGCAGCTCCCCGCCAACAAACTGCAGCGGGTGCGCTGGTGGACACCTCCCCAAAGCACAAGCTCCCCAATAAAGCAAGTCGAATCAAGTCGTACGGGAACAACCTTTCGTTGTTCTCTTTACGATTTGATCCCCGACTTCCCACCAAATTCACACTGGCTTTGACAGACCACTCACGCGCGAGGAAGGCCAGCTTCCTCTTGATTCTTTCCTTAGTCCTCTTCTCGGCGGCTGTCGTCATCCTGGCGTCCCCACGTCTGGTCGTCCGCCTCTCTTCGCTCTTCGGACAGCTCAAATACGCTCGACCTTCCGCCGTCCAGCAACCGCTAGTCAAGGGAGGCACCTCTGCCTTCACTCCTACTACCGCTGCTCCTGCGACACTCGCCTCCCTCTCCAGCTTTACATTCAATACGCATCCTAACATCACCATGGCCAAGTACGCGAACCCTCCCCAGGCCCCGCCCCTCTTCACGGGCACCAAGGAGAGCATCGTGGCCGATACCAAGTCCATGTGCGACAACACTCGCTCCTTGCTGGACAAGCTCGTCGCCGATATCAAGCCTGCCGAGGATCCCAAGTCGGCCAGCTTCGAGTCCGTCATGCGTCCCCAGATCGAGGACGAGAACCAGTCGAGCCTGAGCGCCCGCATCCTCGGCTTCTACCAATACGTCAGCGCCGACAGCGCCCTCCGCGATGCGAGCACCGAGGCCGAGAAGATCATGGACGAGTTCGGCATCGAATGCAGCATGCGCGAGGACGTCTTCCGCCTGGTCGATGCCGTCTACCAGAGCTCGGGGCTGGCCGCGAGCAAGGAGGCCGACCCCAACCGTCTGATCGACGAGGCACTCGCCAAGAGCGCCGGGCTACAAAACGTCGAGAGCGGCAAGCTCCTGGAGAAGGAGAGGAAGAACTTTATTAAGAATGGTCTCGGCCTGCCTGCTGGAGAGAAGAGAGAGCGCTTCAGAGAGATTAAGAAGAGGCTGAGTCAGATTCAGATCGCTTTCCAGAAGACATTGAACGAAGAGAATGGCGGGCTCTGGTTTACCAAGGAGGAGCTCGATGGAGTGCCTGAAGATGTCCTGGTCAATCTGGAGAAGGGCGAGGGTGAGAACGAGGGCAAGATCAAGCTCTCGTTCAAGTACCCCGACCTCTTCCCGACCTTGAAGTTTGCCAAGAATCCCGACACGCGCAAGACGCTCTTTATTGCTAACGAGAATAAGGTATGTTTGTGATGAGGTCTGCTTTGAAGGCTGAGCGTCTTGCTAACAGTCCGATCACAGTGCAATTCGAACGTAGAACTCTTCAAAGAAGCCATCCTCCTCCGCGACGAAGCCGCTCGCCTCCTTGGCTATCCCGATCATGCGTCGTTCATCATCGAAGACAAGATGGCCAAGACACCCAAGACTGTCTGGGACTTTCTCGGTGATTTGAGGACACGCTTGGCCCCCGGGGGAGCCAAGGAAGTGGAACACCTTTTGGAGCTGAAGAAGAAGGATCACGAGGAGCGCGGACTCCCCTTTGACGGCAACTACTACCTCTGGGATCATCGGTTCTATGATCGTCTCCTGGTGGAGAAGGAGTACAGTATCGACGAGAATGCTGTTGCCGAGTACTTCCCCATCCAGGACACCATCGCCGGCATGCTCAAGATCTTTGAGGAGATCTTTGGACTCGTTTTTGTCCAGCTGTCTCCCGAGGATCGCAAGCGCATCTCGCCCACCGGCAAGGCCGAGGATATTGCATGGCACGAGGATGTGATTATCTTTAGCGTCTGGAACGACGAATCCGGGGGCGATGGCTTTGTGGGCTATCTGTACCTGGATCTTCACCCCCGCCAGGGCAAGTATGGCCACGCTGCCAACTTTAACCTCCAGCCGGGCTTCCAGCAGGCCAATGGGACCAGACGTTATCCCGCGACCGCCCTTGTCTGCAACTTCAGCAAGCCCACGCCCCAGAAGCCGTCTCTGCTCAAGCACGACGAAGTCGTCACCCTCTTCCACGAGCTCGGCCACGGCATTCACGACCTGGCAGGTAAGACACAGTATGCCAGATTCCACGGAACGTCTACTGTTAGAGACTTTGTCGAGGCTCCGTCCCAGATGCTCGAAAACTGGTGCTGGACGCCTGGTCCACTCAAGGGTCTGAGCAAACACTACAAGACGGGCGAGCAGATCCCCGATGACTTGATTGAGAAGCTCATGGCCACCAAGAACGTGAACGGTGCTCTGTTCAACCTCAGGCAGCTGCACTTTGGTCTCTTTGACATGACGGTTCACAGCCCCAAGTCGCACGCCGAGCTGGAGGCTCTCGATGCCAGCAAGTTCTACAATGAGCTGCGGGCCGACATCTCGAAGCTGAAGGGACCCGAAGCTCTCGGCGAGCCAGCGTAAGTTTCTTGCACCCTTTTGTTGAGAAGGACCAGTTACTAACAATGCATACAGAACCTGGGGTAACGGCCAGGCCACATTCGGCCACTTGATTGGCGGCTACGATGCCGGATACTACGGCTACCTGTCTTCTCAGGTCTACTCGACCGACATGTTCTACTCCAAGTTCAAGCACAACCCCATGGACAAGGTTGAGGGTCGTCGGTACCGCCACACGGTGCTCGAGAAGGGCGGTTCTCAGGACGAGATGCTCACGCTTGAGCAGTTCCTGGGCCGCAAGCCCAACTCGGAGGCGTTTTACAAGGATCTTGGCTTGTCTTGAGGTACTTTAGGCGGGGTGCACTGCTGAGTTTTGTTTTTCTTGTAAGCCACTACAGCATCGATGAGAACAGAGAATCACAATAAATTACCTACAGTCCATATTTTTCGTCAGTCACATTACTTTCATGCACGCAGGCAAGCACGCAGACTTCTCATAGTCTTTATTTAGCGATCCTCAGCCCTTGAGCGGTGCATCTTGAAGAGGTGCAAAAGCGGCGGCAGCTGGCAGATCTGCTTACAGTTACGTAATCCAGCCGCCCAGCCAACAACGGTCCGCCCCTGACAAGTGTCAACATGCCAGGGGATGCATGCAGGTAAACTTTTCGTCAACGAAGCCATTTCCTCCACCCTCGTGCATCAAACTCTCGAGGAATGCGCCACGAGTGGAGTTTCCAACGACCGGTTTCCAAGAGAGAATGCAGTGCGTGATAGGGCATGGGAACCCTCCCTCTTGCACAACAAACAAGCCCGATTAGCTCAGCTGGTTAGAGCGTCGTACTAATAGAATTCTCCCATCTTCCGAATGAAGTCCTCACTAGGAAGAGAGGTTCTGTATAGTCATGCGAAGGTCAACAGTTCAATCCTGTTATTGGGCATTATAAAGATTGCTATTTTGTTTCAGACGGACGGTGGTCCCGAGAGGATGAACCTGAAGGATTAAGAATCCCCTGGTTCATTCGCTCCGGATGGTATTAATCCTTCTGATTCATGCGCTCCGGACCACCGTCCGTCTGAGAGGGAATGGTTATCTTTTTATATCGTTCTAGATGTTCTCTTACTTGCTCCTGATTTCTCTCTTCTTTTGAATCCTTCCAGGATTCATCGTTGGCAAAGGAGCGCCCCACGCAGGCCTACAACCAACTCTGGGTCTGGCGAAAGAAAACAGGTTCGTTTCTTTTCTCGTCGTTCAGAAATTTGAGCTCATTTGACTCCATCTATAACCCCCAAAAAGAATTCGTAACACAATATTTCATTATCATGCCTCTGTAAGAACTATCTGCTCTTTGTTGGCATTGTTCCTACTCATGCTCATCCAGAGACGTTCCATTACCCAATTATTATCCTGTAGCCCTCGTCAAACCAGACCAAACTTCTGGCGTAACCTTTAAAAAGAAAAGATTCATCATTAATGCTTCCAAGTCATCCTCAGCTTCAACCTCTTGTCCACAGATGCTGCGATGCCTATCAAACGTCATAATCATCATGGCGCCGCACAAGTAAAGGGTTCGTTGACAGTACCAGCTTCATACCTATCGAGCTGATTGTCGCAAAAAATAGTCATGTTAGCCAAGTTGCTCTGTTCGCGTTAAACCGGAGGAATGGGGAAAAAAAAGGAAAAAAACTCACAATATCCTGAATGCTCGAGTAGGTGCCCAACCCCAGCACAATCATGCCAATAGCAAAGCAAAGCGCATTCATAATGCTCAGCGGCAAGTTCCTCAGCTCGTACCACTTCCCTTGCTTGATGAACCAGAACCACATCACAGCGGGGATATAAAACGTAAAACCCGAGATGAACAGCGACGAGCAAATCGCCAACAGCGGCGAAAAGAACGGAATCGCCTCGGCAATGACCCACGCCAGAACCGTCAACGCCGCGCCGAGTCCAATCCACGTAGCCCATCCCATGGGCGTATTGATGTACTGCACCACCGAGTTCCTAAACATCCGTGCGTGAAGATAGCGCCCCACAACAACAGTGTTTATACTCCCCGAGATGAAGATGACGGGAATGGCAATCCCAAACGCGACCTTGGCCAAGAGCGGACCGGCAGACAACAGCGCAGGACTCTGCACATCCTGTCCGACAAACGCATAAACCAGCGCTCCCGTCAGCGTATAAATGACAATCTCGATGATCCCCAGACTCAGGATCGACTTGGGGAAGTCCTCGGGCGTATGCATCTCGTCCATGAAGCTGAACTGGCACAGCGAAAAGCTATACGCGAACACGATGTTCGCAATAGCAATAAACGCCTCGCTCACGCTCAGATTCTCCTTTGGCCAGGCAGACCAGTTCACAGCCGCCAAACCCCCCGGTCCATCGGCTCCCTTGATCCCCGTGGCAATCATGGTGAACACGATAGCCGCGACGATCGACCCAAAGTCCACATACCCCAACACAGCCATCTCCGCAAACGAAGGGGGAATAGCCAGGGCAAAAAGAATAACCGCCGAGACCACCCCAAAGACAATAGAACACGCTCCCCCCTCAGTAAGCGTATTAAACATGATCTTGCCAGTCAAGACATGCGACCCAGTCGTAAAGATGAGCTGCAGCGAAAACATGACGCCCAGAATCTCATACCCCGTCCGGCCAAACATCAACTTGCCCACGTCGGCGAAGTGCGCAATCTGCGGGTACTTGATCTTCATCTGGCCCACGACGTAGCTCGTGTACATGGCCACCATGCCCAGCCCGATCGTGAGAATTACTCCTGGTACCATGCCCAGCGTGGCGTACGCCCCGGGGAGACTCAGGCTGCCCAGGGCAATGGCTGTGACGATTAGGACTATGGTCAGACGTTTCCATCCTAGTCTGTGGAATTTCTGGTGCCCTTGGAGCGCGATCTCGCGCGTTCGTTGCTTCTCGATGTCTGTGGAACCCGGGCAGTCTGGGCTTTCTATGTGAAGGGGCGGTCGTGGTCCCTGATGAGCTCCTACCACCACTGTTTCAGACGAGGAGGAATTGGTTGTCATGAGTAGTCCGCCGTTTTGTGGTGCGGGTTCTGGTGTGGTGGTGGTTATGGTGGTTGGTGCTTTCCATGGAGGTGGTGCTGCATCCTGTTGCCCCGGTCCGTGGTCAAAGAGCGACCCTGCTCTTGCTCCTGTGTCCACCATGGCTCCTACAGGAATATCGCTGGTGAAGTGGCCTGATGAGCTGATTCTCGGCTATTGTAGTATGTAAATATTTTGTGCGTTGGATTGTGGTGGATCTTGATGGTCCGTTCGTTATCCGCTTGTTCCGGCCACGTTTAAAAACTCGCTTGAGGATTCGAAGTAACCTGGAGTTATCGCCAGTAGCTGAGCACGCAGGGAAAGTTGTGAGGAACCCTGGGCCGTGAAGCTTTATTGATGTTGAGGATATTGGTAAGGATTGTTGAATAATATTACTGAGGCTTCCAGCAGAGAGTGATTATTTGGGTGGCCAGGTTGAGCTGGGAGGGGGCGGAGGAAGGGCTGGGGAAAGGGAGAGAGAAAGTCAAAGCCCCAGCTGATCTAAAAGAAAACTCTAATAAGAAAAAGAACAGAAAGGAAGGTTGGAGGTTTTATCAACGTTCAGCATCCCAACCTTCTGGGCATGAAGAACAGCGAGTCAGAGCTCGCCAAATAATTACCAACATCATGTGTGGTTTTGTTGAACGGGAAAGCTCCTTATCTAAACTTTTTGTCTTCCCGGGGTCTCCTATCAGGCGATCTGTTTGCATTATCAAGCACGAATGTGTAAAAATGCCAGTCTTCCCCGCGGACACTGAACATCTTGCGGGGTCTACGGAGATGAATTGGTCATGTACCTGCCTATGTCTCCTCTGAAGAAAGTCGGGGAGGCGGAGATGTAAGGATCCCAGACGGAGGACAGAGGCCACCCGTTTCCGCCTTCCTCCTCAACGCTCGGCAAGAACCCTTTGTGTCGTATTTTTATCCAACTGCCCAGAGCAGAAACGTACGTGTTTCGACACTAGAGCAAAGACTACGCTCGCCAAAACGTAATAAAACGTTTCATGTTGAATCCCAAGAAAAACCGACTGAAACGTGGCAAAGTAACCAAGTTTCTTTTAACCACAGCACCGGTATTCTCAGCAAAACGTCCGTTGGCTTCTCGGTGAGTCTTGTGAAAGGAACCGAGGAACGAAAATGCCCCCCACGGTACCAGACCTGGCCCTCTCACCGCGAGTCATGGAGTTATACCAGGTAATCCTGGGTCGATCTAGCCTCTCATATTGCCTTTACAAACCGAGGCAGACTTGGATTGGGAAACAGTCATTTGCCATCCTGTCTCCATAGGAAACGAGCCAAGAATATGAATGCGCACTCAGCTAGGAGGCTCATAAAATGCGGCTCTGTGTATGTTGTCGCCGATTAATAACCACTTGTCGTGACTCGTCTGCACGTTGACTGTTCCTGGAGATAGAACGGGGGTATGACGACAGTTGTGGACCTAGGGTTTGGGCTAAACTCTGGAGTGCTCTGGGGAGGTTGGGGAGCTGGGGAGCACGAGCATGGAGTGCATAAACTCTGGAAATTAACTGACTGAAAAATAACCAAGTACAGTACAGTTCATCGAATCTTGACTACAAAAAGTCAAGTTCGTCTTGCTTGCAAAGCTGCCGGTCGCATTCTCAATCTCAAGGGAGGAAGTCGGCGTGTTTCGCCTCAGGGGGCTGTTCCACGGGTATGGCACCCACAAAACGACGCCGAGAATACGATGCCCCCACAGAATAAGTGAAAAGCTTAACCAAATAAGCTTTTGGCCGTCGAAAGCCGGCGGTAGGTAAAACACGCCTATGAGGGACTCATGCATACCTAACCCTAAGAGGAGCCACACATTCTTCCTCGTGTGCCACCGTGGCTCTGTGTCCAGAATTCATGGACGCACATGAGCGTTGTCCGTCGGTTCTTGTTTCTAACGTTGATGCTTGCGAGTTAGAGAGGTACCTCGTGGGCTTAAGTTTGCATGTTCTTGGAACTATGAGATTTGTCCTTTCATTTCCCGACTCGAAGAGACATGTACACTACCGCTGGGCAGAAACCTGGAAGCTGTGTTGGCACTTGGCTAGATAGGCATCTGCCGAAGCATGGAGATCCTGGCATGTTCTTCAGTGCCTTGCATGGGAGGCGAGTGAGATGGACACCAGAGCGCTTGGGGTCGGCTCAAGTGCTCAAGATTGATGGATCATCGGCCCTTCTTCATGTGTCCCGACTCCTTCGGGGTCCCCCGGGGAGTGTCTATCTGCTCACCTCGGTATGCACAGAAGCGTAACGGGGAACGCCAATGGAATGATAAAAAATGGCGAATAAGAATGGTGACAAAATATGATAGAGAAGTGAGCAGTGCCCCCTTGTAGCTTTGTGCTCGCGGTCTCCTCCGTATGCATTGGAGCAGAGGACAAGGCCAACTCAACTGAAGAGCTGTGAAGTAAAAAGGAGAGCAAACGTAATGGAATAAAGAAGCACCATGACAATGAACAGGAGAAAGGCCATGACAACTTAGAAAGAAGAGAACAGGTAGAAAAAAAGAAGGAAAGGGCAGCAAACCCAGCAAAAAGGATGATCACCATTCCTGGCTTCCTCGGATGCCCAATAACAGGATTGAACTGTTGACCTTCGCATGACTATACAGAACCTCTCTTCCTATGAGCACTTCATCAGAAGATGTGAGAATTCTATTAGTACGACGCTCTAACCAGCTGAGCTAATCGGGCTTGCTTGTTGGGGTTGCTTGTGTTTGATGTGGAATGGAAAAGTTATTTTCCCCTATCAGGTCCTGAGTTAGTTCTTTGAGACTCCATTCATGGCGCAGAGTTCCCAAAGACTGATTCGTGAGGTGGAGGAAAAGGCTTTGTTGACGAAGTTTACCGGCATCCCCTGGCATGTGGACTTTTCTTAGGGGCAGACCAGTTCATTTGTTGGATTACGTAAGCAGATCTGTATGTTGGCGACACCTGAGTTCGTTATGAGCCTGCTGAATTCTTTGCTGATCACAAAGTTGGGGGAAAAGCTGAGCCGAAAATGATTCCAGAGCAAGTTGAATCCACGAGGAAGAAAGGAAATTCAGACCAAGACTCGAGGCTCTGCATCTCGTAAATCGCCGGCGCATTAACAAATTAGACTGCTAGCCGTTGCATGAGTCTAATTCGTGAGAGGTTAAACGGCACGGGAGAGTAGCCATCTGCTTCGATGACTGGTCGACAAATAAAAGAGCCGTTTTCGGGATGCAAATACAGGCCTGTCCTTGAGGCTCCTTGCGACCGAGGGCAAGGAATGCAACCCCTTTTGTGATGTAAACAATTGCGATCCCCGATCCGAAATGCGGGGCGCTGGACCATCAAGCCAGCTGCGCCACACCCCAACCGGGGAGCTACCCCACTGTTGAGGCTAGTAAAGTAAACAAACGCGGACCTGGTCGATCCAATCGGCGTCGCGCTGGACGATTAATCGCCCTCGACGACTTCCTCGACCACGATCCAGACTTTCTCGAGTCCAAGTCCATCCTACACGACGAACCCTTTTCCAGCGCAAACTGCAGCGAGACTCGAGATATTTTCGACGCCTGTACACGGATTCTCCTCCCCTCCCACGTTCGACATAATAGACAATGTTTTCGCCTGTTTAAATTCCGCGATTTTGTTACCTTGAATTCTTTTTTCCCTGCCGAACCGATCACGATATTTTCATTGTCGACAGCAATAAAAATAATACCTCTTCACAAAACAGAATACTGGCGCGACAAAAGAAATCGTCAAGATGATAAACGATGGGTACGATTTTTGGGTCTATGACAACAGATTGGCGTCATTTCAGCAAAGGGCTCTCCAGCATGAAGGCGGGTCGCGCGCACCCAAGGTAGTGTCGTGGCCACATCAAAAGCTCTCCACAGAAGAGGTGAGTTAAAAAAGGCGATAAGATTTCATATCCTTTGTGCAAAAGGCTCCACAACAGGGCCGAACTTGAGCGCGCTTTGACTGACTTTCGACATGAAAATTTTCACACAAATGTAGCTTGCAAAAGCTGGGTTCTACTTTGACCCTTCACCAGAAGACCCCGACAATGTGACGTGTTTCTTGTGTTTGAAATCACTCAGCGGCTGGGACGAGCAGGATCATCCGCTCCAAGAGCACCTTAACCATGTTCCGGACTGCGGATGGGCAATCACGGCGGCAGTCGAGGCCGGGCTTGGAGCCTACGCCCAGCAGAATCCGAACTCGGCAGTGATGGCCGAGGCAAGAAAGGCGACGTTCGGAGGAAGGTGGCCGTATGACGACAAGAAAAGCTACAAGTGCAAGACCAAGCAGGTGAGAGAGCGCGGCTTCCTCCCGACTTTTACAAGAGCTCGCATCTGACTTTTAGCCATCTCACTAGCTTGTCGAAGCCGGTTGGCACTACACCGCTGACAACGAATCCAACGACTTTACAACGTGCGCCTACTGCAACCTAGCACTGGATGGCTGGGAGGCTGGCGACAAACCATAGTACGTTTTCCATCTCCGCTGACACGTTGAAAACCGCTCTGACATGGACATCGCTAGTGACGAACACTACAAACGCCGTCCAGACTGCGAGTACTTTGCGCTACTCCAGAAATACCCCCCAGTGAAGAAATCGAGAGCCAGGGCAGGTACCACCGCCTCCAAGGCATCCCGCCTTTCGGTTCAGTCTGTCGCTACCATCGCTACCGGGGTGTCTGATCTAGCCTCCGTCGCAGATCTTACCGCCGATCACGACGACACCGTTCTGACCACAGCCTCGACCATGACCCAAGGTGGGAAGAAGGCAGCCAAGGGCAGAAAGGCACCTGCCAAGGGACGCAAAACAAAGGCCAAGAAGGATGAGCCAGTGGAGATCCTAGAAGATGAACCACAAGAGCTCGAGGCCCCTGCTCCAGCCCCTGCCCCGGCGAAACCTGGACGGGGACGGAAACGCGTTAGTGACGCGATGGAAGACTCTGTCGTCACCAATGCCGAAGCCCCGGCACCTAAGAAGCGCGCGACGAGGGTCAGGGGTAGCAATGCTGTCGATACTTCCATCATGACCACCGTGTCGCAAGACACCGAGATGACGGATGCCCCCGTTCCCAAGAAGGCTCCCGCGAAGAAGCGGGCAGCGAAAACAGCGACGAAAAAGGCTTCACAGTCCTCCCTCCGCTCACAACTCACCGAAGCATCCTTACGTGATGCTCTCCTGGACGACGATGAGATTGAGCGCCAGCTGCAGGCTGACCTTGAGCGCCCCTTTTCAGAAGATGAGGACCTGGTGGCCGATTCTGACTCGGAGAGGATAAAGGCCAAGCCGGCACGAGGGCGCCCGAAGAAGGCTGCCGCTGCACAGAAAGCAAACCCGCAGACTCAGTCGCAGCCAAGTCCCGATTATGCAATGTTTGATCCGACACCGTCTGAGCCCAATGATGCCGACATCTCGGCCGAGTACAGGAAGATGGAGGCTGAGGTCGAAGCTGAGAAGGAGGAGTCTCCAGAGCCTCTTGTGGTGCCCAAGAAAGGACGGAAAGCTGGGACTCGCAAGGCATCCAAGCAGACCAAGAAGGCCAAAGCACCAGCGCCTCCCACGGACCTGATTGACGATGAAGATCCGCTGGGCGATGTCACGCCAGTTCCTATTCCTGCGCCAGTGCGGAAAGAAGAGGAGAAGCCAGCTGCCGAAGCCGACGTCGATCCAGACGCAAGCACTGGGACTGTGGTCAGCCAGCCCATTAAGCGAGGGAGAGGACGGCCATCAAAGAAGTCACTCTTGTCTCAGGCTTCTCTCGAAGATGACAAACGACGATCATCGGGTGCGCCGGTTGAGGTTGAGATACCACTGGAGCCCGTGCAAGGTCGCGAATCATTCACGGCGGCTGAGGAGACTCCTGCCCAAATACCTCGGAAGCCTGTGCCGCCACCTCGTGAATCTGCAACTACAAGTGCACCACCTGCACTACCTGCACTACCTGCACTACCTGCATCGACGACGCCCCCAACCAGCAGCAGCAATTTGTCCTCGACGACCCCGGCCAGGATAAACAAGTCACTTCCTCCACCTCCCGAGTCGGCCGGCCGCCTCCCTCGGCCGCCTGGGACACCAAAAGCAAGCACTACACCGTCGGCAAACGCCAAACAAGCAACCATCTCCCCGTCCCAATCACCCCAGTCCTCGGATGCCGAGAACCAGCCGCCATCCTCAAAGCCGTCGGTCAATACACCTAAAAGAATCGTCTTGGCACCGGTGGTAGCGACGCCTGCACAGGGGTCACCCTCGAGACGTAACGTCGTCGGAGGGCTGCAGAGCACCGAACCATGGACGGCGGTCGATCTGGACACGGTCTTTTCTCCCGGCGAGAGTGGGTCCGATAAAGAGAATGGGCTCGACAGGCTCTTCCGTATGGGAGGCGAGCTGACGACGCCCGAGAAGCGCATGACGGTAGAGGAGTGGCTCTATTACAACTCGGAGATTGCCCAGGAGAAGATGAAGCACGAGTGCGAGATTGTGCTGTCCAAGTTTGAGAGCGAGGGCATGAGGGCCATTCGTGTCTTGGAGGGCATCATCGTCGACTGAGCTGTCCTCTTGAGCTCCTTGATCTATCATTGGTATGTATTGCATCTTCTCTTTTATTCTTTGCTGCTTTTGTAGCTCTTCTCCCTCTCGACATGATGACATTAAACATATGATTGGTCAAATCCCTATCTGAAACACTGTGTTGATAATATTTACTTTGACTGTCTTTTTCTTCCTCTCCATTTGTGATTCGCTTCTTTTTCCGAGTTGGAAGCTAACAGACTGCAGGCATTTTTAGACCTTTATGGTTTTCTTCTAAACGGACACAGTAATTTTGGTATGTATTGAACCTTTTCTTGCTTGCCTCCATTGTTCACCTCGCACTCAAAATGATGATGTAGACATTTTTATAACAGTTATCCCTATCTGAAACACGGTGTTGACTTTATTCTAACTTCTGATTGTGCCTTTTCCTGTTACCTTTGTTATAAAGACTGCTTGTGGTATGATCAAGGCTAACGAGTCTTTAGTTACTTTTAGAAAGCGTATCAGTGTTTTGTCAGGGTCTATGATGTCCTGCATTCGTCTTGTTGTTTTTTCTGCTGGTGAAGGGTCGGTCGGTTGGAAGGCAGGTGGGATAAGTCAGGATTTAGTTTCAAGTCCGAGCCAGTCGGCAATATGGCACGGTTACTTGGGGCATGCATTTAGTAGTTACACTGGGAGAAGGCGAACTTGTGCTAGGGCATCCTGGGTTGCTGATTATGTCCGTTCTTGGGATACTTGTACGGAAAGGCAGCGGGGCGGTTCGTGGTTCTGTAAGGGTGTTTACGATATCCGGGTTGTAGACTTGGGTTGTCGTTTCTGGCTGTTTGTTCAAGCACTTCTCGATACAGGCGTGCATTTGGCTTGCCGGCGTTTTGTGTTGCACTTTTTCGTTAGATACAGGTCATATTCCGGCTGTACAAATATATCTTGGATACCTTGTTAGGTCATGGGCTGCTCGGCAATTCTTTCTTGTTAGTGGTGGTCAGGTCTGTTTATTTCTCTTGTTGCCGTATCGACCCAACGTGCTGATAACAACTGGTTCTTATGGACATGATCAAATCTGGAAACTGTACTTGCAGAACAACCAACCACTCCTTGGTCCAAGATCTTTTCTACTAGTTACTAGGCAAGCCAAGGTATCTACAATACACACACATCTACTTTCTCTCTCTCCCTCTACTTCTTCATAACAACCTGACCAGGCATGGCATCCAACCAGCCGTCAATATCCTCTTGCACCTGAGTCTTGACACTGCACTTATTCATGTTATTGACAGCCTGACTCTTGAGCGGCCGTCCATTCTCGCAGCCCTGGAACATGCAAGAGCTATCCATCGCTCTCTGCAGACTATCTCCCTTCCAGCCAAACAAGTAATCCGCGTGGGTCCCGTACCCCTTTGAGTCGCTGTACGAGAGAACAAAGGGGTTGGAACCGTCGCGCGGCCACATGGAGGCGAACTGGGTCGTGTCCCAGAGGGTCTCGTACGCGACCTGGGCGACGCGGACGGGGTGGGAGGACGGGCAGGCGCCGGCTGGGTTGAAGGCTTCCTTGACGGTGTTGTACATGTGCGATTGGTGGTCTGGCGAGTCGAGGTTCTTGCCGTCCCAGCAGGCTGGGAAGTGGTGGACTGTCACTTTACGAGGGAGAAAAAGATGTTAGGATGGATGGGGACAGTTTGGAGGCAGGGCGAGGGGGGGGGAGGGGGGGGACAAACTGATTCCTCCGCGGCAGGGAGACTTGGGAAAGTCGTTTAGTTCGGGGAAGCGGGTCCCTTTGTTTTCGAGGCATACGAACTTCAGACCGGGGACGCCGGATTTTTGCGACGTCGGGTTGCCTACTACCATGCGGAAGCCCTTTTGTTGTGAAACAAAAACAGAATGGTTAGTTAGGCTGGATGTACAAGGGCTGAGAGTGAAGAGTGATGAGACTTACAGGCTTGAAAGAGGTAATCTTCTGGTTGCCATTCGAGTTGAAATCCTGCTGGGTGTAGTACACCGTCATGCCGCCGTTGATCCCGTTAGGCAGCGCCGTGTTCTGCATGATGGGCACGCGCTTGTAGGTGCCGTTGGGGTGCTTGAAGAACATGACGGCCGTCCAGTAGTTTGAGAAATCCTCGCTGAAAGTGCACGTCGTGCAGGTGCCTTGCTCGCCGACGTCGCCGCTCATGCTCGCGTTGAAGGCATTGCCGCCGACGATCTGGTGCAAGTGGGCCGAAGGGACTTTGCCGGGCTCGACGAGGGGGTCGAGGCGCTGGATTGTTAGGGTCGAGCAGCCGAATCGGAGGGCTGCCTCGGAAGGCGCCGCGAGGGCGATGGCTAGGGATAGCCAGGACTTCATTTTTGGGACTGACTGACTGCTTGGAGGCAGGAGGGAATGGACTGTGTGTTGTTGATGGAGGAAAGAAAGCAAGAAACCTCTGCAGAACGGAAAACCACCAGAACGTGGTAAGACCCCAGGATCCAAGCCGGCCAATATATGTACTCTGGTGAGCTCTCGCCAGATACTCGCAATAGAGCCGATGGCCTTATCAGCCGACTAATACGGTCCTGCCATGGCGACCTGCCAGAAACACCACTGCCGCCTGGGCTTGCAACCGCCGAGAGACTTGGCCAGAATTCTTGTTAGTTATCTGTTAGATTGTACTAAGAAATGTCCATATAAAATGCGGGGACATTGTTATGAATACCAAGCGAGGATGTTGTTGTTCCCGATATTAAAAATGTCAAGTCTGCAAGTACCCCGGGGATTCCGCCTAAAATCAAAGAATGGTTCTGGTTATCTTATTCTCCAAACTTTCCAAGCATGGAATTGATGATCGGCATCTTCCCGGCGGTTAGGCCAAGCAAAACGTATCTTACCCTTTTTTTGCTCTCTTAAATAACAAAAGGGACAAAATGATCACACGTGGGAAAAGCCCAAAGCCACTGACAGCATTCTCACCGAGAGCCCGGTCGAGACGAATATCCCCTACTTTGGAAGATTTCATTCGAACAATGAATGGAAGACTGTTACAACAAGTGCGACCTCTCAAGTGGTAGTGGTAATCTGGTTCAACTCGGCTCATTATCCGGTAATTGGGAAATTCCCGGCGTTTGAGTGGTGGCTGTTGTTTATATGATATAATAACCGTATCCCCCTTTAAGCACGGTTGACATGTAGGCTTCCTATAAAGCGCGTGGCAAAGCAGCCGCCGTGCAGCCAACCTGTCAAGGCAGCGGTGGGTATATCAACCAGATTTTATATAAAAGGGAGGGAGCCAATCAGATGCGATTCAGCCACACGGAAACTTCCCAAAAGGTGGTGTCGTATTCATCTATAGAAGGGGCGGCATGGGTTGTTCTCGAAGCAACGGCAGCGGTAGCATATATAGAGCGTATACTACCTGATGCTACTGTATATCTTCGGCACCCTTTATTTACTCCGAGCTCGTGTTCGGTTTCCAGTGCATAGTGCCCAGGGGGCCCAGGGGCAGAGTAACTTGTTGGTCGCCCAAACAGACATCTGCCGATTGTCTTGGACAGAGAGGCTAGACTGGGCTGGACTGGAATACTGACTTGGCTCTGTGAACAACGACAGTCCATGATCAATAAAACCTGCCATCATTTAATGGACCACTCTCCTTCGGTCCTGAACCTCAAAATGACCACCACCTGACCTTGAAAAAGAAGATCATGACCACGAGCCCAAGATCGAACACTGTGAGAAGAGAAAAAGTTGGTCATTGGCTCTCACATTGCCAGGAACCAGGCCAGCAGCCAACGAGACACATGGCAATAAATCACCAACCCGTTCCGGATGCCATCCATCCATAGTGCCTGCCACACCGCACAAAAGGGTGAGCGAGAAAGGAGGGAGGGGAGGAACTATGAGTGCTTAGACATGAGCGAAAGAGAAACTGCATGTCCGGTTGACGGCAGAATCTTTGGCTTCAGATGCCTGCTGGTAAGCTATTGTCCCTCCCATTCTACCAGCGACCAATGACCATTCTTTGAACATCACTGACCTGGCCTAATCTGTCACCTCGTCGTTCTTTGGACAATGAACCCATGACGACCAATCACTACCGGTAGGTAGACAGAAGCAATAAAAACAGTGAGAGTCACAATGCAGCGGTAATTAGCACCAATGAAACAATGGCCTTCAACTGCCGAACTAACACACATCTAGCATAATGAAACGTTTAGATCAACGAAGGCTCTCGAAATCAAAAACCGGGTAGACTGAACGGATAACCAATATGAATGGCAGGAAATGAATGGAAAATGAAGAACGAACAGAGCCTCAAGGAATTTGACGTGACACATGATGTGCCCGGAGTGACCTCGATGACACGTTATATTCTTTTTGTGTACGGGTTACGGGACTCTTCTTTAACTGCCGAACGAGAGAAATAAGAATGGATCTCTCTCACGGACATATGAAGTTGCTTTATACTCAAACGGTGAATGAATGAATGAGATGAGGATGGAAACCCGAGGCCAGGTAAGGCCGAATGAACCAACTGACGACTACCTGTCCACATTGCTTGTGTATTTCACACATATCGTGAAAGTAACGGACCGGTCAGTCTGTTGATGTATGAGAAAAAGCCAGACGAAAGAGAAAAGGAAAAAAAAGCATGTAAATAACTAAAAGCCAAAAAATATGGTCTGACCGGGGTTTGAACCCGGGACCCTCGCATATGATGAGTCTGTATCTCCGAGCAACTTCCGAAATCACGCACAATCCGAGCAATCCGAGCAATAACCAAAGAAACTTAGAAATACACAACAGACTCATTTATAAGAACGATGTGATAAACCACTACACCACCAGACCATTCGAACTTGTTGAAAACCTAGCTGGGAAATGCGGACTTTGTGGGGGAAGTCAAGCAGGTGCCAAACAAACCTTGTTTGGTCGTGGGATGGAGCTTGAGGCTTACTATCAAGCGTTGTGTGGCTTGAGTCTTTTGGCTGGTCTGCTGATTACGCTTTGCTCATCCGCCATCTTCACGTGAAACCGTTGCTTGTGGAGTGAAAGATGGGCGCCCTTATGTCGTTTGTTCATTGTACGTTGCCTGTTGCCCAACATGTGATAACTAGCGGGCAGGAGGAGGTCGGTATGCTCCTTGACTACGCTCTATTTGATGGTCCGGATCCCAGCCCGCCGGAACATTCAATACATCCCGCCCCGTCTCAACCACGAATTCTACCTGTGTCCCGTCAAAATACAGCCCGGCCTCTTTCAGTGCCTCCTTCCTCCTGTCTGCCGCCAAGTTATGGCTCTCCTCGCTTTCATGTTCCCCACGCAGTCTCGCGAGCTGTTCAGGCACCACCAGAGTCAGTTTCCTCAACGAGCTACCCAGCGCCAGGGTGCCCGCCTGATGGGCCGTCCGAAATGCCCGAATAAAAGTAGCCACGTCGTAGTCTGAGACGACATATTCGCCCTCGGAATTGGAAGAGGGATTAACGTTCGGGTTGGTGCAACCAGACCAGACACATACGACCTTGAGCATGATCAGGTTAGGAGGCAGACAGCCACCTCTCTGAAGCAAGTCCGTGTCTTCGTCCTGGAGATGGCCCAGATGGGTGATTTTGCCAAAGAGACCCTGGAAATCCACAACTAGCTCCTCCAACTTGTTAAGGAACGGAAGGCAGGTTAGCCGTCGTAGACGAGGTTTGCTCATCATCTCCTCCGTATAGTTGAGGTAATGCCTCGCAGGGGTGGATAAAAGCTCAAGATAGCGCAGCGAGTCGGAGCCGCTATCGATCAATGCCTCGTGGCCCAAAAGAACAGCAACCCCAGGTGGGGACATATGACCCATGAGGTAGAGATCTCGCAGCAGGTGAAACCGAACAAGCAGAGTCTCGAGTGCGCCTGGCCGAAGAGCCCTGCAAAACGCCGCGATTTTGCTCGGCAACTCGAATGTCCAGTAGATTCTGACATGCTTGATGGGGCTAGTTCCAATGACCTTTCCGTAAATTCTTTGTCTTCTTTCATCCTCAGTTTCTTGGAGGAGTTCTCGATCGAGGAAATCACAGTAGCCGCTGCTTTGGAGGTAACAGGTGTCGAACGTCTCGAGGTTTGGAAAGGCATCTATTAGCGTCCCCAAGTCACAAGATATATCTCTCCATGAATAATACCTCCCGGAGAAACAGTTGTAATCATATTTATGAACAACTGGGGGACGGATAGTAAACGTCTTGATCTTGTGCAGCACTGACGGGTTCGCGTCGAGCCTGATTCGACCTGGGATCCAAGCGGGGAGATAGTCTGGTTCTTTGGCGATGCCCACGGCGCGTTGAATGCAGTACCAGGAGCAAAGAAGGTCATGTAGATTTGGGAGGAGACGTGGTTGAAGGAGAAGCCGAAGGAAGAGGTTGTACATGTTTCGCGGAGCCAGTGACCTGCGGTCCTTACCCTGGTGCAGGTCCTCCTGCAGTACAGCCGAGTGCAGACGAAAGAACTCGTCCATTGGGTCTGGCGGTGTGATCATCGCTTGGGTTGCTTTCTTTCGGCGATTTCGGCGATTTCGACTGGCCGAGGCGCTCTTGCCCTTTGCCGATCCGGTGGGTGCTCCTGCCGTGTTGTTGCTGTCCCGATCCCGATCCCGATCATCATCTCCACAAACTACCTCATCGGCCTCAACCGATCCTTCCCGTGGCTTCCTCTGATCTTTATCCTTGTCCTCACCATTCCCTTTCTTTTGTTTCGGCTTCTTTTTCTTCTTCTTCTTTCCCGCCTCCCCTTCATGCTTGCCTAACCCATCTGCCAGCCCAGTTTCCAACAATCTCTTCTTTTTCGACTCCTCCAATTCCATCTCAAACCGGTACCACTGTTCCAAGTCTGCGTACCGTTCCATTCTGACAAAGCAGTAACAGCCCCAGACATACCTCCCCAATCTCGACAATCCAGCACCGCTCTCTTCATCCGTCCCACCCATCTGAAGATCAAGTCTCCCCTCAACAGCAGCCGCAAACCTCGCAAGCTGACCCCCGCTCACAAGCACCACATACCGATACAGATACCTTTCCGCAAGCCGCCTCGCCCAAACACACGTCCTCGCCACCTTCGCCAAAGTCCGCATACAAGCCTTGTACTCGAGATAATGGAAGTTTGGCAAACCAGTGACGTTGTTGCCGACGAGGAGCTCATTTGTCGCACCCCAGTCATGACGCCTCCAATTATTATTAGGTGACCAGGTCACATCCGGCGGTTGGGCCGGCGCAGAGAGACTATCTTTTTCTATGCCGTGGATCCACTGTGATGGTGCGGGCGGACAGAGAGCCGCGAATATGAGGTCGAAGATGTCTTCTGGGAGGCTGGGTACTGACGAGCCGGATTGGGTTGTGGCTTGTTGGAGATTGAGAGTTGACATTGTGGCGGCTAACGAGGGGGTTGAGTGAGCTTCATTCTGAGATTGGGAACTATCCTCCATGGCTGCTGTCTCGTTCATGTTTATTGAATCAACTGTCATCGGAGTTATACCGGCAAGTACAGGCAAGCTTTGGGTGCGGTTTATTTATGCCAAAAATAAACTGACGGTGTTGGTGAGTTGCCAGTTTTTAGAGTCGGTGAGTCAAGCAGCTCAAGCCCAGTCTTTCGATGTCGATCATCGTGCCGGGCTAATGGTTCCCGATACCGTATTGTACCGTGGTGGTGTACTGTACCTTACACCACACTACATAGACTGAACAGAACTGCGAAATACAACGCTCCCGGGGGCTATGGTACAGTACGATGGCCGCCTCGCTAAAAGCTCGAAAGATTGAAAACCACTAGAGTCAACAACTCATCATCAACAACCAACCTTTCCATATACTTGACGATGAAGAAACACGACCTTTCCTTTACGTACCCTTTTTTATCAAAACTTCATTCCAGTGCAAAGCGTCGAACGAATTCGAAAAATCGAGAGAGAGATCATATTTCTACAAGATCTTGACTACCTACCTAATGCCATGCCACAGAACCACACCTCCGAGTTCCCACCTGGATATCAACCACCAACCTTATAATCATCACACAAAAGCCCACGACTGTAGTAGTACAACCCCTTCAAACTGCCACCAGCACCTGCCACGAATAAGAATAAAAATTATCAACAAGAAGAGACCATAAACAGTCCAAACATTCCCGTCATAGTAGACGAGAATCTCCCATAAAAAAAAGTCGCAAGCGAGTGAGTGAGTGACAAGAAAGTTAGAGAAAGGAACACCAAGTGTCCAAGAAGAAGACGAAGAAGTATAAACCCCTAAAAGAAAAAGAAAAGAAAAGAGAACAAAAAGAAATAGATCATCACATAACTATGTATTTGGTATCGCCTGTTTGTAAGTTTGTTGTTGTGTTTGTGCTGTTTGAGTCACTTCACAGTCGCTTTTCGTCTTCCTTCTCACCCCCAAATCCAAAATGCCCCAACCAGCCAGCCAGCCGGAATGCTACCCCGAGCTCCGAAACAAAAAGATGCCCAGTACACGCCCACTTTCCCAAGTAACGAGAAAGGAAAAAAATGTTTCACAGTGCAGTGTGTACTTAGTACGCCTGTCCGGGAACAGGTCGTCGCTCAATTGGTCCATTTGGGGGTGGTCCTTGAGGAGGCCCACGATATTGCTGGTTCGGGTTCGGGTTCATGGCACTCGGGCCGGGCGGGCTCATCCGTCTGTACATGCCGGCTGGGGACTGTGACCTGGGGCCGGGTGATTGCGACCTCATGCCGCCCGCTGCGGAACCTGGTCTCGGGCCGCCGTATTGACCGTTTGCTGAGCCTGGTCTGGGGGCGTATTGACCACCGGCGGCGGATCCAGGTCTTCCATATTGGCTGTTTGCAGATCCTGGGCGGGGATACTGCTGCCCGTTACCGTTGGGAGGGGGACCCCGATAGCCCGGAGGAGGACCTTGAGGGCCGCCGCGCTGGGGATTAACGGGGGGACCACCGCGGTGACCGCCGTTTGGTGGGGGTCGCGGCTTTACAGGGCGGACGGACAAGCAAGTTCTTGGAACGACACCCTGGCGGGAGCGATCTAGTCGGATGCAGAGGGCCTATTATTACAAGGTTAGTAATTGATGGGTTTATTACAGAGAGAAGACATGGCAACTTACCCATCCGTCATCATACTCATGCAGGAGACGAACAAGATCGCCTGCTTTGAGTTCCAGTTCGTCTTCAAGCGTGGGCTTAAAGTCGAGTTGTACACGGTGAACGGTCGACTGAGCTGGACCACCGGCGGCGGCGATAGCAGCGGCGCCGGGAGTGGCGGGGGATTGGCCAGGTCCGGAAAAGTTCATGCTGTATTCGGTACCTGCGGGGCTGGGGGGAACAGCGCCGAGTGGTGGGGGGCGAGTAAGATCGAGAGGCTTGGGCAAATCTTTTCTCATCGAAGCCTTGCGAACCAGACCTGCCCCAGCGACACCGGCGGCGACTCCGACAGCAGCTGCTTCGGCGACGGTGGGAGTGGGGAATGCTGGGAGAGCGTTTTCGATGGGCGAGACGGGCTGAGGAGGACCAGCAGTTGCTTTGTCAAGAGGGCTGACGGGCCTAGGCTGATTAGGATCCTCAACCATACGCTGGCTGTCGTTGAAGGGATTTCCCGAGGGGCTTGGGCTAGCCGTTGCGCGATCCCAAGGGCTGGCGTTGTGCAGCGAGGCAGTCGTCGGGCGCTCCCATGCGCTGGCACCGGCAGGTCGGTTCAGGGGAGAGGCTTGAGCAGCAACAGCAGCAGACGACGGGCCAAGCATGGCGCCGGCAGCCTGGCTGGCACGTTTTTCGCCGTTGGGCATCAGGTTCGGGATGAACTGAGTCACTGGTCGCAAGCTCAGTCTCGGCGCAGTGGCGGGGCTTCGGATGGCGGCATTGTCGGAGAATGGCCCGTTAATCTTCTCGTCATCCTCCAAGCGCTGCTTCTCTATCTGCTTCTTGCGCTTGCTGAAGATGAACCACACAAGCACAAAGAGAGCCAGCAGACCAGCCAATACACCAATCGCGATACCCGCTTTCGTTCCAGCGCTGGTGTCATCACTGGTGCTTGCTGCCGCGGTCGGCTTGGACGAAGCACTGGCAAGGCCCGCAATATCAGCCCTATCAACGGTCGTCGCGGGCGGGGTCGTCGTCTCGGGCGGCGCGATAGCAAGGCTGCTTCCAAGCGGTTGGTCCGACTTCATGGTTGGCACCACAGCGGTCGGCAGCTGTGAACCCTTGAGCGGGGTTCCTTTTGCCTGAGTCGTGGTGTCTGCGACTAGCAGAGTTGAGTGTGGTTCTGGTCCCTTCTGTGTCCGGGTAATGGCAGGTGCAGTAATGGTTTCCTGTCTTGTCCTCGTCACGATGATCTGCGTGGGCTCCTCCTCCTCGGGCGCTGCCGTCTTCCTCCCAGGGCCTGGGGGGCCTTCGGGAGGACCATTTCCTTTTCCAGGTCCAGGTTTCTCATCCTCGTCGTCGTCCTTTCCAAACATGTCGTCCCACACGCTCTTGACATCGTCAAGAAATGCCCTGCGGTCATGCGCCGCTCTGTGCGCAGCAGCCATTCCGGGTCTCATGATTTCGGTTTCGGATTCTTCGTTCCAATAGTTTGGTAATGGTACGTCAGTGTGTTCTAGAAAGACTGTTGTTTCTCGACTGTATCGAAAGGAATGTAATATGTCCTGCTGCAGCCCTTGCGCGCGGATAAGTCAACTCGCTTAATGTCCCTGGCGGAGGTGGGAAAAAGGAAAGAAAAGTCAGTTGGTTATATGAAAGAGAATGGAAAGGGTGAGATTCAGTCAAACAGAATCATCAACACCAAAAAAAGAATGGACTCGACACCAGGAGCGAACGAGAAGACATCCACACAGAATAAACGTGTGGAGGAGAGTTCAAGGCGGAGGAGAAACGAAAGACTGGGAGGACAGAAAAATGGTCACCACCCCAGGGGATGCAGGAGAAGACGCTTGGGTGTGCCTGATGGTTGGGTAGGGCAGGGCACATGCAGAAAACGAGAGAGATCACGTAGGATCACGGCCCGTGGGAGGTAGGGGGCACAAGACCGGGGGGATCGGCGACCTGGGCAGTGCGCACACAGCACACACAGACTCGAGTCCCCTGCTGCGAAAAGGGATGGTTGTTTGCCATTTTGCCCTTGCTGCGGCTGATGCACTAACATCACCGTGTCTTGAAGGCGAGCAAGACTTGTTACAGCCAGAGACAGTCTGTTCAACGTTTGAACCTGTAACAAACGCAAAGCGCCGTGCTCCCAAACAACAGCCCAATCGCCCTTCAAGACGGCCAAACGGTTGAGCAAAACGAAGAAGCATCCAACTTCACTCCCGTCCAGTGCTTCCTGTCCTCCCAAGATGTTCCCCACACCTGGACCCCTGTCGAGCGCCATTTCAGGAACCAACCTTTCGTGATTGGTCAAGATGGATGTTTACCCCTGAAGCGAGATTGCCGACAAGGAAGTGATTGGGTGCTTTGCTCGCAATTTTTGGCGACTGACAGGGGGGAGAGGGGCACGACCAGGAACCCCATCTTGGCATTTTGAGAGCCGGGTCGTGGTCTCCTTCCCCTCTTTCGATCAAGGCCGTTGTCGACTCTTCTTGGCTCCCTCACTGACGTTGATCATCATCTCACGGTGGACTCTGATGAATGCATCAACGACTCGAAGATATGAATTGCACTAATGTCTCTGTCGCAAGGCAGGATGTAATGAACGAGGAGTGAGTTAGAATACATTGAGGCTGGTGGCTCGGGTGGGACAGGTGCTATAATAAGTGAATCCCTCATATACGTTGCGGCGCACGTAAGCTTGGATACGACAGCGACGGCAATTTTTATTGATCCTTTGGAAGCCAGTTTTGGTCCATGTCGACCGACGACGACGATCATCGCCGACTCGTCCGCACAGAGAGCTTTTGGAGCCGAGCTGACGACGGATTCTTCTCACGAAGATCGAAACATGTTTTCTTTGACCGACGATTTGGCCCAGCACTTTCAGAGATTCCCCGCAAACCAGGGACAGCCCTGTGATTGATCCAAATCTGAAACGCTGGCTTATGAGGTATCGGCAGGTGACGGGGCAGTGGAAGGAAAGACTAAAGAGTGGCGCCCTCCGCTTCTCCACAAACCGCTTCAAGGGTTGCACTAACAGATTACCAGCCAAGTCCCCACTCATGATGATAACGTCTTGTTTCAGCCCAGCCAGGCAGGTGACCTGAAAAAGGAAAGAAATCACACTCCACTCTTCACCGACAACACCACAGCAGACGTCATGTCTTTATAAGAACCATGCTTAAAGCAACCATCGCATTGTTTGGTTGATGTTAATGATGCGGATCTCTTGGTTGGAACATCGGACGATGGAGCCCGAAATAACATCGGATGAATTTTGGTTCGTCTTGATCAATTGCAATCTGAGCGAGTCAACCACATTTATGCTCCCAGGCCAAGGGTCAATCCATAGAAGGTTTTACCAGCGAGATCGCTGCTCTGTTTCGATTGCTTACAAGTCTACATGACTATCTGCATAGGCATTAGTATGTTCAACTGCTTCTTCGGTCTATTCTACATCCCGAGTACCAAAGTCAATGTGCTGCCCCCGACTCATTGATCAATCCTTCTCATGTGCGCTTCCCGATATGACCTCAGAGCCGTCATGGATTTGTGCCCGACGCATCAGTCTCATATATTACTTGAAGGTGAAGATGGGAAGTTAAAGTCCTGTGAACCATAACCAAGAGCAATGAACTTGACCATGAAGGAAGAAGGCTCAAAACTCATATACTTCAAACAACAGTGCAGGAAGAATCCAGTCTCAAGGCGGTTATAGCTGGGATAGGTCAATATCAACAAGATGAGACTCACCAGACCGGGCTCTTGGAGTCGAGACACATTGGTCTTGGTAAAATACTACCAAGACCCAATACATGTACTTTGTCATGACCAGTAAAAGACAAAGCACAGTCTGTTTACTCATATCAGCTTTTATTGGAGGGCCTACCCCGTAGTTATCTAGATATCTCGGTCTCTATGTTGTATCCCCATAGCTTTGGGTAGTAGTTTCGAAAGGGTTACCGTCCGGTAGTTGTCCATGTGACCATTTCCCCAAACATACGTAAATTACACCGTCTGGGGAAACAGAAGATGACCCCTTTTGGAAGTGATAACCCACCACTCAGATCGATGGAATGATTGCCGCAAATTGCCGGAACGGTATAAGACAGCATCAACACCACGATACGATGCTGGATGGGCTAACCAAAACCAACAGGCAAAATGCGAATGTGGTATTCTACCTAGCTTATGGGAACTTGGGAAAGAATCCTTCCATTCAGGGACTCGGGGTTCATAGGGCCTTTGTCATTCCTAAATGGCCATCTGATATTTATCATGAGAATGTGAAAGTTATAATGAGTACGTATCAGCCGCCTGGCAGGTGCCTTAGTTCCAAAGACAACAAGTCAGTGATACAGGTTGTTCTTCGGACTCCATATCACATATTGTCCCGTAAACAATCATCCTGTCTGCTCCAACAAAGGCGCCCACCATGCGTCCTCACCTCCCATCCCAAGGGCCTTTCTCCCTCCTCCTCCTCCTCCTCACCATCACCAACCTCAACCTCGTCACCGCCGCCCCCCCAGCAGAATTCACCCCAAACCCCAAAGTCGGCCCCTCCTCCCCCTCCGCTAAATTCAAAGACTCCCCCCACTTCCGCCTCTACAACCCCCCCTCCGACACCATCGCCACAGCCGCCCTTTCCATCCTAGAAGCAGGCTATCAATGCTTCGTCCTCGACTTATCCTGGCGCAGCCCAGGCCTATCCTTCCGCGGCAGCCCCCCAGAAAACGACGCCTCTTACTCCGGCCCCTATTACAAAACAAATATCTACACCGTCGACACCCTCCCCGGCGCAGCAGCTAATACACCGGTCGACCTGCAACTAGGCTATCCCTACTTAAACGTGCTAACCACCTACCTCACCACCCCCTCGGTAACAGTCCACGAGTTCGGCCACGCAATGACCTACGCCGCTAGATACTGGATAGACCAGTCCCGCACAGGAGCGTGGTGGGAGACGATTGCCAACTTTGTGGCGGATACCTATCTCACTTCTTCCGTGTGTGCTCCCGCCAGGGCAAAATACAACCAACCTAGCAACGGCAACAGTTTAATCGACCTCCCAAAAGTAATAGGCGACTCGTTCCAGGTGATAGTGGATGGTTCCAAAGACACGGGGAATTATTACCAAGCCTGGCCGTTCCTGACATACATGTTCAACAACCCCGACAACGTTCCCGGTCTAGGAAAGGCTATTTTCCCAGGCATGTGGCTCAAGTACAAGCAAAACAGCAACGAGACACCACTTCATGTGTTGGACAGATTGGTTCAGACGGCGGGAGGAGGAGGACAAAGGATTCGAGACTTGGTCGGACGGTACTGGGCGCGCATGGCATTCGTGGATATAGGCCACCCCAAAGCCCAAGCACAATTCATGAGCCAGCGGAGCAAGTTAAACTATGCGAATCTCGACTCCCAAGGAGGCAACGGACGGTATCGCGTCAAATCGGCACGACAGCCGCGGTACATGGGCGCCAACATCATTCCGTTAAAAGGGACGGGGAATATCACTGTCAATCTCACTGTCAACAATAACATGCCTTGCATAGCCACTCTGGCAGTTCGTGGAAGCAATGGGGTGGTCAGGTATACGATTCTCACAAAGGGGAGTGGACAGGTCCTTGTTGCGGGTGGAGAAGAGGCAGCACTGGTCGTGGCCAATACTCCTGACACTTTGTACCTATATGATCCCTTCTCGCTTACTAGCGAGGTGAGCAGGGGCCTGGACTACCAGGTTCAAATATCTGGGGCGTCTGCATGAGACTGTAGGCCCGTACATACTTGAGGACATATATACAATACAATTCTGATCGTTACCTTGTGACCTAATCATGACTCGTAGCTCTGCTGATGTACAGATGCTACATATTATCATTTAACGACGGCGACGACGACGATGTCTGTAGCTTTGTTAGTCATTTAGGTCAAGGTGGGAGATTTCAGACGTGGCTGAGGATACTGACCCGTTCCTTGATGACCTACGGCTCGAGTTATCAGAACGTGGGGACGGCTTGTTGGGAGTCGACGAACTGCTCCATGCTTCCTAAGTAGGGGGCTGTCCGTGGGGCCAATAGGCCGGTGGTTGTCCTCGTCCTTGTCCGGGCTGCTGCTGGTTGTAGGCATTGCCCTGGTAGTACGCCGGATTGCCATAGGCAGCCGCCGGGTTAGGTCCGGTCGCTGGCGCTTGCCAGCCTTGAGGAGAATAGCCCGATGCGGGAGCCGGTGGGCCTTGTTGACCCTGGTTCCATCCCTGGAAGCCAAAGTTGAATGCTACCGAGGGGACCTGGTGCTGATGACCCTGAGGAGGTTGAGAGAATGGAGCCAGCGGGGCTGGGAACGCCGGCTGGCCATTCCATCCGGGCGGTGGAGGCGGCACAAAGCCGTGGCCAGTTGGTGGTGGTTGGGCCATTGCGTAAGGTCGAGGCGCAGCTGGCGGGTTCTCATAGTTGTTCGATCCGCCATGTCCACCACGCCCACCACGCCCACCACGCCCACCGCGGCCGCCGCGATGGCCTCCACGCGGACCACGACCGCGATGTGAGCCACCTCTGCCAGTGGGAGGAGCTGCGACGTATCCATTGTCAGGCCGAGGCGGCAGAAATGATGGAACCCCCTGTGCAAAGACCTCGGGCCGGGCCAATGGTCTGTATGGGCCATCTTCATCCTCGTCATATCTCAATTCGCTCTGGTCTAGCTCAGCACTGGGGTTTTGATCCCGTCCGCGGCCTTTTTTGCCGCCCTTCTTCTTGTTCTTGAGCGACCTTTTGTACTCGGCTTCCTTCTCATCATCAGAGAATTCCATCTCCTCTGGAGCCAATTCTTCGTCGTGCAGATTGCTGGCGTCTGTGCCCTTCTCCTGCTTCAAAGCCTGAGTGAAGACGTAGTCGGCATGTGCGACAGAGTAATAGATGGGTGTCCCCTTCTCCAATCCGAGATCTGTGATTTCCTCGGGCTTGTCAAAGAAGACCAGATACCTGGGTTCTCTGACGGGGCCGAAAGTGTCTGCAAGTGCGCCAACAACGGTGCGGTCCTCCTTGCACAAGACTGAGCCAATGTTGAGGACTCGGGTCTCGCCATCCTTGAGAGACTCAATGACCATGGTGGTCTCTACAACAGACGCGACATGACCAATAAGCTCAATCCTCATCTCGGGAGTAATGGTGACTTCGGGTTTCGGCAGGGGCGCTTCATCCAGCTCGTTCTTGCTACGAAGCGGGGCAGGACCACGTCCTTGTCTCTGTCCGTCTCCGTCTCCGTCTCCGTCATCTTCGGCCATGAGGAGGCGCACCGTCTCTTCGATCCCAAGCATTGGATGATCACCGCCGTCGGAATCGTCATCGGATGAATCGTCTGACGAGTCCTCGGACGAAGACTCATATGGAGAAGAGTCGGCTTCCCACTCCGGATGCTCGGCCTCGGCCTCGGCTTCTTGTGGCACGTCCTCGAGAGCAAGCGCCGCGTCCAGTGTCGAAATGATGTCACCATTCGCTGGGCCTTGGCCATTTGTTTCGGTAGCCACAATCTCCATGACTTGATGTGTTGTTGCAGAGTCAGTAGAGTTGACTTTAGTCTTGATTTCCACAGCATCTTCGGTCTTGATTTCCATAGCATCCTTGGTGTTGGTTTCGCTTCCATTCTCGATATCCGGCGCGCCTTGACCATTGGCTTCGGCAGTGATAGCGTCGGTGGCGTCGCTCTTAAGATCCATCGCGTCTTGCGTGGTGCCCTCATTGCTATTCTCGACATTCGGGGCGCCTTCAGTGATAACTTCGGTGACCGGATTTATGATGGCCGCCATAGTGGGATTGGATTTGCTCTCGATTTCCATAGCATCCTTGGTGGCAGCTTCACTCGTATTCTCGACAGTCGCTTGGTTCTGGGCACTCATCGCAGTTTCCTGGTTGTGGTCGATGGGGGCGGTCTCTGTCGCATGTGGCTCGTTATTGGTATCTGCAGTATTGTCCATTGTTGTTAGTTTCATTCAAGTCCAAAATTGAGAGTTATGATGGTGCCATTGACTGAGCGGTACCCACCTTTGGCGGCAAGTTCTGCCAACTTCTTCTGGTCTGCCAGGGCATACTGCGCGGCGATGGCAACATCGGGGGCAATCGCGGCATTGGTAACCGGGAGCTGGCCTAAGCCAGGGATTCGAAAGGGCTCGCCCGACATGGCGACACTCTTGCGAACTTCGCCTTGACGTAAGTGTCTGTCGCGAATCGATCACACGAACGAGAACTGAATTCGAGTTTGCGCAAAGTGCTCGTACAAAAGAGATATGCGTAAGCGATGCGTACAAGTAGATACAAACACTACAGCTGATCTTTTGATGCTAGAAATACTCTTGTTGTATGAACTTTTCGGTCGTGTGGCGATTGTAAACAGGACGAGAGAGCGTGGTGTTTTGGTCTTCTTGGTAGAAAGCTGCGGAATGATAAGAAGAAAACCAGCCTTTATCGCATCGATCACAAAAAAAAGTTTATCGATAGACGAAGGTGGGGCATGCAAAGCTTCGAGCTGCGGGAGCGCCTTCCCTATTCTGGCTAAGCGCAACGCTCCACAGTGGATCCAAAAGCGGCTGGGTCAGGGGGTGGACCTGCGCAACAATCTCTCAAGACTTGGAACACGACATCATCATACTTCGTCTCGGTCAAAGTAACCGCCCGCTTCAAGCTTCAACGCCCGCAAGGGTCAATATCAACAAGCCAAAATGCCGCCAAAAGCCGCGCAAAAGAAGGAGTTTACGCATCCTTCGGCAAAGCATGCAAGGAAGGCGTGAGTTTATATCAATTATCTGGCACACGGAACCCAAACTAACTGTTTCAGTGCCATCAAGAATGCATATGCTATTGAACCCATCTCGGCTTTTTACATCTTTCTAGTCGCGAACCTTGTCGCCGCCGCCTTCGCCCCGATCCAAGACTGCGACGAGACCTTCAACTACTGGGAGCCGACGCACTATATCAGTCATGGCTATGGCCTCCAAACCTGGGAGTACTCTCCCGACTACGCCATCCGAAGTTGGCTCTATGTTGTCCTTCATGCCATCCCGGCCAACCTTCGACGTCTCTTCCCGTGGTCGGACAAGACAGCCGAGTTCTACTTCGTCCGATATGTGCTCGCATTCGGATGTGCCTTTTGCCAGACGCTGATGTGGAGGTCTATCTGCTTGGCACTCAATCCGCGAGTGGGCATCTTCTTCATCCTGTCCCTGGTATTCAGTCCTGGCAACTTTCACTCGAGCGCTGCATACCTGCCGTCCAGCTTCGCCATGTACATGGCCATGCTAGGCGCCGCGGCGTTTATAAACTGGCGCGGGGGGATCAAGACGTCGCAGGGCATGTTCTGGTTTGCGGTTGGGGGCGTCTTGGGATGGCCCTTTGCGACCGCTCTCTGTGCGCCTTTTGTCTTGGAAGAGTGCTTCTTTGCCGCATTCAGTGATAAGGAACGTTTCTTTGAGGCTGGTCTCCGACTCCTCCGTGGCGTCGTCGCGACACTCGTATTGATCGTAAGTCCTGTCATTGCTCCCCTCTCATGTAGCAAGTGCTAAGTCGTTATTGCAGTTCTTTGATGGAGTCATCAACACCTTCTTCTACAAGAAAGTTGAGGTGGCAGCGTACAATATTGTCAAGTACAATATCTTCTCGTCAACTGGCGGCCCGGAGCTCTATGGAACTGAACCATGGGACTTTTACTTTCGAAATCTCGCACTGAACTTCAACATCTGGTTCGTTCTTGCGATATTGTCTTTGCCGATATTCCTCTTGCAAAAGCTGTTCACCAAGTCAACCGAGACCTTCCAGTCTGGTCTGCGGACGGTGGTCTTTCTCACCCCCTTCTACATGTGGCTTGCAATCTTCACGTTGCAGCCGCATAAGGAGGAACGCTTCATGTACCCTGCGTATCCGTTCCTGGCCCTCAACGCTGCCTTGGCGCTTCACCTCGTTCTGGGTGCATTCGGAAATGCCGACCCAAAGAGTTTGATTGGCAAGATCCCTGGCAAGCTGAAGCTGCTGGTGGTAGCCACCGGACTTCTTCTTTCGGCGAATATTGGGCTTGCTCGCATTTTGGGTCTCTACCAGGGATATTCTGCGCCTTTGTCCGTTTATAGCCCGCTGAGCGAACTTGGCGGCAAGGGCGACAATGTTTGCTTTGGAAAGGACTGGTATCGCTTCCCCAGTTCGTATTTCCTGCCCCGGGACATGCATGCCAAATTCATCCGCTCCGAGTTCCGGGGTCTGTTGCCCGGTGAGTTCTCCGAGGCACGCACAGGCTTTGGGTTCTGGAGCGGTACCTGGCTCCCAACCATTGGTCTAAATGACCGCAACGAGGAAGACTTGGGCAAGTACGTCGACTTGCGGTCATGTGTCTTCCTTGTCGACACGCAGTATCCAGAGCAGCAAAAGACGCTCGGCTGGGCCCCACCGCCGAATGAGCCGGATTACGTTGCCGATACCGAGCACTGGCGGGAGGTCAAGTGCGTGCCCTTTTTGGATGCGGCAAGCACCCCGTTCTTGGCCAGAGCACTCTGGGCCCCTGACTGGGACATCATCCCTGAGGCGTTTAGGAGAAAGTGGGGAAGACATTGCCTGCTGGAGAGAAAGAAGTGATCTGTCGAAAGACTGGGCTGGGCGGCGAGGGTGACATGTACAATATGACATAGAGATGAGTGAAAAATGCGGATCAAATACATAGAGGATACCTGTGAACAGGAGCTGATAATATCAAGAGCAATATAATACATCGGATACGAATTATGACAAGACATTGACCTTTTTCGACCCAGAAATCGAGACACCTTTTTGACTCATCTTCCTCACCACCCTCTCCTTCAACAGGAACTTTCTCCTCCCCAGTATCAACACCCTCATCTTTATCGCCCTCCCCCTCGTCCGCCGCCGCCGCGACCACCACCTCCACCTCCTCGTCCGCCTCCGCCGCCTTTTCCTTTACCACTGCTGCCGCCGCCTGCGCGCTGGGTACTGGTAGGTGTTGGATTTGCTGGGGTATAATAGATTGTTCGAGTTACTGTGGTGCGTGTTGGGACCGGCGTATAAGGCTCTTCTTCTTCTTCCCCCCCACCACCTTCGCCCTCTTCTTCTTCTTCACCGGAGCCTTCCTCGCCAGAATCTTCTCCGTCACTGGGTTCTTCCTCACCTTCTTCACCGCCGTAGTAAGGATCGTCTTCGGGGATGCCGGTTTCTTCTGGGTCATAGTATGGGTCGTCTGCTACTTGGGTTGCGGGGACGCATTGGTAGTAGTACTCGCTTTTTTGGTGAGATGACGGGTTAGTTAAAAGCATGACGGCATGAGTGTGAGACGGTTGAGTCTTGACTTACTTCCCCTTGGAGCAGTAATTATTCTGCCCACATTGGGTTGGACCAGAGTACTGAGATCCACCGCCTGTGTCACGATGGTGTTAGTCAACTGCTCGTTTGACAAGATACAGAACCACTGGTTAGGTAAACATACACTGCCCCCATACACTTTGAGTACGCTGGGCCTGGGCCAGTCCGACCAGGACGGCCGCAACTGAGAGGAGGACCGAGTTGGGGAGCATAGTGGAACTTGGGCCCTAACTATCGTGTGGTATGTAGTAGTACTGAGACTGGGTAACACCCGGGACGGGTAGCGATGAGAGAAAATGGCCCAAGGAAGGAGGTGTTCGTGAGGAGGTTAGTTCAAGACCCTGCCAAGAAGGAGAACAGTTTGGCATTCACCACTGCGCATTTGGACAGGGCGAGGTTTATATATTCCTCTTGGCCATGGTTTCTTCTTGGACCTTTATAGATCCTTTGGCATTTACCCTGGGCGTGCTCTGGAAGTGTCATATGCTGCGGCCGGTATGGACCGAGAAGAGTGAGCATGCCCATTTCCCCTCAGTCTTCTGGCCCAGCCACTCACTTACCTGGTCCGATGGCCCGATATATGTCAAGCCCCGGGTTGGCGAATGCCCCCCCCCCGCGACAATTACCGACGGTGTTAATATTTCGTGTAGAAAACTCCCTTTATGTCGGACCGGAAGGTGGGGACTTTTATGATCTGATGAGGTGAACAGAAGAGAATCCAGTCTCTGCCGGGACTCACAAACAGTGAGATGGTTAGTTTACAAGTCTTGGCATACAGAAAGTTGATGGAACCGATGCCTGGAGCGGTGGGTGGTAGAGAAAAAGCTTGTTCATGATCCCCCAAGAACTGCTACCTAACCCGGAAATAAATGGTGCGAAATGGATATAATTAGGCGCGGAACATATTAAACTCGACAGATGTAGTCCCGTCCGGCCGGGTATCTCTCAGACGGGATGTGACGGGCCCGGTCGAGACCTGGCCATTCTCATTTCACAAGGCGGCCACTATTGTTGTACTGCTGATTACAGCGGTATCCGTACATGAGGATGGAAGAGCAAAACTATATGAGAGGCTCGAGTATCGACGAATCACGGGCTGGATCCAGGACCACAAAACCGCCGATATAGTAGGTAAACACACAAGTCACTCTAATAAACATCAGAATTGCAAGAATCTCGTAATGCAGGGGCAAAATGGTGTGTACCCCGGTGTTTGCTGCACACAATGTTGCTGGACGTCCGACGTTGTAAACAATATGTGGAAGTCAACACCTTTAGCCTGATTCTTTGTTTTCAGTACCAGACCCGTTTGTGGCACCTACAGCAATTTGCGGCTATTCCTCTTGTCTCGTGGACTTCCCCGGGAGAGTTGAACCTATACCGGCGTGTACTAAATGTCCGGTGTCCTTCACAACTTGGTCTCGCTTATGAAGGGAGCGTTGTTTACTTGGGCCTGATCAAACAAAAGATTCCAAGGATGTGCAGACCCGGTTCAGGTCTTTCCATCTCCACGACAAAGACCTTCTCGTAACGTGGAGATAGATGGAAACTCCTTCCTAAATGAGAACTCAAAGTTCCAACCGCGCAAGAGCAAACCAATTAAGGCCTCGGGACAAGGGCAAAATCAGGACTTGAAGAAGGAAGGTGCGGGTGCTTAGTGCGATTACCCATCTCCGGCCGCACACAACGAGTGACTTTTGGACCTCTATACTTTACACCGAGAACTTGCTGTGTATTTCAGCCCTCATGGAACACTGACATTGATCACCGTCTTGCCAAAGCTTCCTCCACAAAACATGGACTGAAAGGCTTGGTCAGCCTGCTCAATCCCGTCAAATTCCGTGTATCGTGCCATGATCTTTCCCTCTGAAATCCACCTCGGCATCTTCTCCCAGAACCTGCCAATGTTGTCCGGATACACGTTCTCATCCGAAAAGATGAATCCCTGGATGGTAATTCGCCGGCGGAAGATTTCGGGCAAATTCTTGACGCCGTATTGTTCGTCGATGGCTTTGTTGTACTGCGAGGCCTGCCAGATACACAGCCGTCAGTACAGACAAGATAAGCAAAACGTCCCAGATAATGACTTACCATCCCACAGACGATGATCCGCCCAAAACACTTCATGTTCTCCACGGCGGCTTGAAAGTGAGCGCCCCCAACATTCTCAAACACAAAATCCAGCCCATCTGGGGCTATCCTCCTCAGAGCATCGCTGATGGACGATTCCTTCCGATAGTTGAAGGCTGCGTCGGCCCCGAGCTGATTCATGACGTAGTTGAGCTTGTCTTCGGAGCTCACGCTGGCAATCACCTCTAGCCCTTCCATCTTGGCCAACTGGATCACAATCTCACCGACCGATCCCGATGCGCCATTCACCCAAATAGTCTGGCCTTTCTTTACGTATGGCTTCACCAGGCCATAGAATCCGTTCCAGGCAGTCTGTCCGGCCAATCCTAGTGCGCCAACAAAATGCTTCATCGGGAGCATGTATTCGTCCTTCACCTTCCACAGGAGCGGAGCTGCTCCCATCTTGGCCTCGAGGGCTGACTTGGTGATCACGCTGTATTGGGCTATTGGTAGCATTCCCGCGATCAGGTCCCCATGCTCAAAGCTCTCAGTGTCTGAGCGCAAGACTTTTCCAATGGCAAAGTTGGTGATGGGCTGATCGACCTCGTATCCCGGCACATAGGATACGTGACCGACGCCGCGCATGCGGTCTCTCTGGTGGGGATCGAGGCCGGCAGCGAGGAGCTTGACTACGAGGCCGCCTGGTGGTGGGACCAACTGAAGCGGTCGGTCTTCAACGGCCGTGTTGACTCCCTCTATGGGGAGCCCCGATGGCGGCTTTTTGAAAATCCATGTTTTGTTTGTTCCGAGAACCATGTTGGATTATGCTAATGACGACTAGGCGGCTTAATAGTAGACGAGGTGATCACACTTCCAGCGACGAGCGCAACAATCTGCCTGATAAATTCTCCGAGGTGATACCAAGCGTTGGAGGTCGTTCGCGGGGAAGGAGATGATATCATCATGATATGAACATCATGCGCCTGAATCAACGCTACAGCCACCTGACCTAAGTGAGCTTCCCTGTCCAATCCTCCTTGCCCGTCTGGCGAGCATCGACATAAGCCTTTAAATACACCGATGCCCCTGCAACAAGAGCTACAATGGCCAGGTTACAGAACCCGAACCCGCCGTCGAACCCCAACCCTTCGAGCCCATCTGTCGACAATTCTCGCCAGGAAAAGGATATACCTGAACGCAGTTTCGGCAAACAGAAACGCAAATACCATCAAGTAAAAGGGAAGAAGGGCCAAGAACAAGCTGACGAAAACGGAGAATGGCCAAAATAAAGTGTAAGCGAATATGTTCCACCAAACGACGAGGTTGGCCATGAAAACATATACTACAATATCACCAGCAGTCAACTGAACTGTATAGTCACCAAGGTCCACTCCTTTCTGAGAAAGCAAAGATGGCCAAGTAGAAGCAGGGAAGGGAACAACCTGTGTATACCACATCTGGACATAGTCTAACGTTCCATCCAGGGCTTGTCCATTTTCTTTGCTTCCCTGTCTGCCGGCGGTGAGACCAGAGCCGAGCCCTCGCCGTACAATGCCTCTCGTGACCAGTCGACTGCGGCCGGGAGGAACAGTGACAAAGGTGCCATGATCTGACCAACGACCAGCAACAGTCCAATGGCTCGGAGTAACCTCTTACGAGCATCGTTGCTTTGACTCCACAATGGCCGGGTTTTCTCTGATGCACGGCGCAGCTCGACGTCCGTTGCCAAACTGCCGCCGTGGGTTCCAATCATGAATCCAAAGGCAAGGTATAGAAATATCTCCATACCAAACCACGACACAAAGTACACCGTCGCGATAGCATGCAGGAGCGGCGCGTTGGTGAAGCGGAAGCCGTTGATTTTGGTATACACAAAGATAAGACCCGCGTCGGCAAAGAATCGTGGCCAGGAGTCAAAGAGGAACGAATCTTCGACACTGTCACCCGCGTTGGCTGACATGCCTCCCGAATTTCCTTCACCATGACGGCGGACTTGGTCATCACCTGCACGAATTTGAGTCCGAGATAGACGCAAAATAGCCACCTCTCGAGCGGATACCCTCGCCGACTTCAGAATTTGCCTGATCGAGATACCATGCCTCCTCCCAGACTCTTGTCGCCAACGCGTCCAAAAGTCGAGATGCATGACGAGCATGTCAAAGAGGCTGCAGAGTGGCAAAACACGAAAGTAGTATCGTCTGAACGATGCGGGAAAACCTGGTGCGGAGCCAAGGTTATGCATTGACGATGCGCAGGTGAGTGCGAAGATGGTCCAGAAGATGTTCATGCCGTCGAGCTCATCCTGTGCGGGATTTCCTGGCCCAGAGCGACGGCTGGGATTCAGGTTGACGGTGGACATGTTGCGCCAGGTGACGGTTATAATTGATGACTAGGATAGATAAACCGAAGAATGAAAAACGGGCTGGCACAGTTGAGATTGATCTTTCTTGAATGGATTGCTGTTTGAGTTGGAGTCCTGCTGTTGGGACCGTACTCAACTGCTAGCGGGACCGTGTATACATCCGAAAAGGTACGAACCTATACAACATGTACTTTTTGTACTAGCTTTCGCTAAGAAACATAGGTCTGTACCCTCAGATCACCACTTCTACAACTATACTAAACCCTTAAATACATGCTATAAATGGTTTTAAAGGGTTAAAAGCAATTAAAATAGTAACTTAGAGCTTAAAAGATCGTATTTAAATAGGTTTCAGCCTAAGAATTCAATAACGGATATACCCTTAGTGTGTACCGGGCCTACGGGTTAGGGTTATTAGTGCTAGAATACGGTCCTGTTAGCAGTTAGGTACAGTCCCAACAGCAGGACTCTTGAGTTGAGCCGTTATTCGCGTCTTCGGTGCTTGCAGCGATGCTTAGCCTCGAATAAGCCGCTGCTACGTAAAGCTTGGCGTTTGTGATAACCCGTAAGAGCCTTGTAATATAATCGTGGGTAAAGTACCAAGCCAGCTACCATGAACATCAATACCAAGACAGGCGGGACACAGTACCCTCAGCAGCACTCGACCGGTCAATACCAGTATGCACAGGCAGCTCATGGGCAACAGGGATGGACAGAGGGTCATAATAGACGGTCTTCGACTTAACTTTAGTCCCAAGATGATTTGTAAATGGTAGCATATCTGCACTGCGTTCCAATGCCAGCGACTGTTTTGATTGCAGTTCCAATGTCCCGGCCGTCGTGGACCACCTTGTTCGTCCTCGTACAAATGCCCAATTATTCCACCGTAAATCGTCAACCAACACGACGACCTAGCGAGAAAAGAAATCTTGCTTCCATGGTATTATGCAAATATGGTATATGACTGCTAGATCAGAGTCACCGGTTTGGCAACACTCCAATCCGCAGGGTCTCCCTCGTTATACATAAGGCCTTGTACAAAGGCTGCACCGACAAGGGTGAATTCTCCATCATCTTTTTCAGCTCTTCGCAGAAGAAATGGGCATTTTCCACCAGCGAGAACATAAACCTCGTCTCCAACACGCGTGTCAAAAGGCCCCAGACCAATCATTCCCGATTTGGTGATGAATATTCGGCCGCAGAAAAAAAAACATATTTATTTTCAACCACGCCCGGGACCAAAGCGGTAGTCGTTTGAACGACGACAGGACCAGCGGTAGCGCTCTTCTGAAATCGACATCGCCGGCGCTAACAGCGAACGGGGCATAACGACCCTCGTCCCCTCTACCGGTCCACCGTGCCCCGACCGGTCACCACCCCGCAAAGAGGAACGAGAGTGTCATATCCATCAAGGCTAAGACTTTATATAGGTGGATGCGCACAAGAAACGTTACTAATCCTCCCCCGGGGACGAGTCCTGCTGAATTTCCCAGGATTGCCGGGGAAGCCGCAGTTTGATAGGATAGCACGACAAGGTGTTTGGTCATTCACCGGCATATCCTTAAACCCGAGATTAAACAACTTAGATTCGCATCACCAGTTTGGTTATCTCCCCAAGCTCATCGTAATCAAGTTCATCATAATCGAGTCCATCATCCTCAAGCTCTCGTCATCAAGCTGCTCATCATAACACGGATCACTGCCAAGCTCATAACCTTCAAGCTCACCATCACCGAGCTCATCATCATCACTCTCATCATCATCAAGCTCATCATCATCAAGCTCATCATCATCAAGCTCATCATCATCAAGCTCATCATCATCAAGCTCATCATCATCAAGCTCATCATCATCAAGCTCAGACCCGGTAAAGTCCGAGTCTGACTTGCCATTCATCGAGTCCAAATCTGAGTCGCTATAAATACCAGAGCCATCAAAAGCATCGCACACTCCCTCCAACATGCCATCACTGTCGCACAACGTCAGCCGCCTGTAAAGCAATGATATTGTGAAGTACGTACATCGCCATCTCAGACATAGCCTGCCAGTCGGACGGCAGGCTATCATTGACACTGATATCTCGTGCTGCATTCCGGATCCCCGTCCAGAACTGCTGCATGTCCGGCACCGTGAAACGGTATTGTGGCCAGCTGGGCCAGCAGTGAAAGTCCTACAAACAATAATCAGCACCTGGGAAGCCACAGCAGTTGCTAACTCAAAGAAAATAACCCACCTGCATGAGACAAAAATGCACAAACGCCACCACAAACGCAGCCCACCTCTTGGTCCTCACCGGACCTCGCAACCCCCTTCCCCCGCGAAACTCAACCGACCCGGAACTAAGGATATTATCAAAGTTCCACAGGACGTATCGAGGATTCCTCGGCTCTTCGCCGCCCGGATCTTGCATGAAATCTCTAAGGCTCTGCTCATCTGTTTGTATCTTGATCATCTCCCACACATACGCTAGGCCCCGCCCATCCAACGACCGCAGCGCTCTCGCGTGACAAGTGTTTGGCACGCAGTACTTGTTTCCGCGACGGGAAGGGGGTAGTAACTCGAGGATTAGGTCTTCGTAGTAGATGGTGCCAAAAGCGATGCTCTGGAGCTCAGTGATGGTGAACCACCTAGTCGGGGAGGGCGACACGTGTACGTGGCTACCGCAGAGGTTGGAGGGTTCGGGCATGAGGAAGACCATGTGGTATGCGTCCCAGAAACTGTCGATCTCACGCTCCCAGGGGTTGGCGGTGTTGAGGATGGGAGAGACGGCTTCTAGAGGGACTGTAGTGGCAAGTCAGCAGGTATCCTTCGCCACGCCCTACAGTATTCCAAGGACCGATGTTCAAGATCGAACTGACTCAGAGGGTCTTCAGGGTTGCCGAGCGAACCGTCCTTTGTGATCCACCACTTGTTGTAGTGCTCTGGATGCTTGCGGTACCTTTCCTGGAGTGTGTCTGCGTCGGCGTAGGACCCTTGGAAGCGAATGGCCGAGGCGAGATCCTCGTACAGCACGGCGCGGCGGTGCCTATGTGGACCCGAAACGTGACGAGGCTCTGCGATCAGTTCGATCTCAATGCCAAAGGAGTATGAGCTCGCCATTTCTGTTCAATCTCGGGGAAATGGGGGAGCGAAGGACTGTAAAACACTGCAAAGGATGACTGGAAGGATGGCTGGACAAAGGCGACCGGTCGGGGGACCGCAGGGCCTGAGTTGAGTTGCCATTTTGAACATGAATTACTAGACAATACTTTGGCGCAGCTGAATGCACAGGGGTTACTCATATTGGTCGCCGGCATAGAACGAAATTAGCACCAGAAGCCCAGATGTGGACGTGGCTGTTTGTCTGCATCAGCGACATTGCTCTCGCTGATAAGGTAAACTCGGTTGGTTGGACGCTTGAAAGGGAGATGGGTGTACTGGATGGGGTTTGATCACTCCCGCACTGTACTGGGGAAGCCACTGGCCATGCTTAAATCCGAGTGTGCAGGGCCCAAAGAATAGATTGGACGATAATACCTATGGCACCGTGGGCACTTGATTTTTGTCTGCTTATGTGTTCGCCGGTGATTGGATTTGAAGGACCGCGGACGGGCCTTCGCAGAGTCGGCCCAACCCCTGTGTCACTCACGAGTCACTTGGGCAACACTGCAGCCGAGTGAAGTAAATGATCCTCCGCCTCAGCCTCGAATAGCTGCATGTCTCGTGCTTCTGCATGAAGGGGGTTACTCCAAGCGACAATAGCCCCCATGACGGATTGATTAGTCAGTTTTGGCACGCAGTGTTTGGTCAGGATGCCTCATAGGGCCACCATCTATCTGACTCTATGGGGCCCCTTTGGTCAGAGAATCCTTAGGCAGCTGTCTCACACCATCACCTCCACGTTTCAACCCACACTCAAACATCCCAACCCCGCTCAAGCAAACGTCGAATACCGCACGCTTCGTGCTACATACCAGCAATATCAAATCCGTTTTTCATCAAATCTCTCAGAAAGCATCAGTGAGCAAGGACAACATAATAAAAAGAAATCATGACAGGCTGCCTCTACTTCGCCTACGGCAGCAACCTCTCCCTCACCCAAATGGCCAAGCGCTGTCCGGCTTCATTCTTTCACGGCCGCGCCGTTCTTCCCGACTACAAATGGCAGATTAACCAGCGAGGGTTTGCCAATATTATCCCAAGCCCAGGGAACTGCGTGCACGGCCTGGTCTACTGGCTTAGCAGCTCCAGCGATGACGAGGCCCGCCTTGATCGTAGTGAGGGTGTGCACAGGGGGTGTTATAGCAAGGTCTCGTTGCCCATGATTGTCTATCCGGCCTCGGACGAAATGCGGACGAGAAGGATTGTGGACCGTGGTGGTGCTGTGGCTGTGGGCAATAGCCGAAGGGAAAAGTCGGGGCGGATGGAAAACAATGTACTGGTTTACATGAGCGAGACCTATGTGCAGAGAGGGGAGCCGCGGGAGGAGTATATACGGAGAATTAATGCGGGAATTGAGGACGGGGTTGCAATGGACATTCCTAAGGCGTTTTTTGAGAATGTGGTACGTGAGTATATCCCTGAGCGGTCAGTGCCGGTGTCTCTGTTACCACAGGGGTCGAGGGTGCGGTCGCGATCAGCGGTGGTAGAGATAAGGGCGAGGGAGAAGGAGGGCAGAGATGGCGATGAGGAATATTATAGTAGTGACGGTTACAGGTACAATAGTTCAACACAACCCAGCAGGAGAAGCAAAAGTGGTGGACGGTGGAGGGATGAAGTGGAGGACCCGCAATACGACTATCAGGGGCGTCCGCTCTCGACTCAGAGAAACAATAACTATAGCAGTTACTACGCGCCGGTTATTCGGACGGTGTCTCCGGATGACGACGTGGAGTGGTATCTCAAGAGAAGCCGCCGGCGCTCAGTGCTCTGAAAGAAGCCTGGGTCGTCATATCTCGCTGGCCCCGACTTTGGATATTTTTACTTTGTCTTAGTTCAAACCGGATCTAGTAATTCACTCTTTTCAACAGTATTAGACTATCTGCTTTATTCACTAGCGGCCTCATAGCAAGCCAAACTCCACATCACATCCGTATCAATGGTAGTCGGTAACCTTCTTGAACCGCAAAAGCCAAACTCTTAACCACTGCACACACCTTATTCTAACCGTTCACAATGTTTTCAAGCTACTTCCGAGCCAGTGACTACCGTTGAGAACCTAAAGCACAAAACAGATATTCAACCTCGCTAAGCACTTACACTATATATGTGTCTAAAACGCTACGTCGCCTTTCATGCCTCAGGTGGACCTATCCCAAGCCAAGTATTAGCCCCAATCTGTATCAGTCTGTTGTCAAATACTTACGGTAGCGTCTCGTTTAGGACCTGGTATTGGTCGGGCAAGAACCTTTTCATGCGTAGCTGTCGTGCGGCCTTCTTGATCTCGGAGTACAGGGCATCAATGTCCGGAATCGAAACGCCACTGGTAGCGAGATCGTTCTTTGTGCGCGGTGTGTTAGTTGAACCATACCCGGCAGTCAGCAGTTGGATGATATCAGTAAGGGGAGGACTCACTATGCGAAGCATAGCATGGATGAAAGCCACGGCAAAGGTCATCCAGCGTTTGGTGCGGACCTCGCCCCGGAGGAAGCGGCCGCCACGGAATTCTATGGTGCCCGACTGGCCGGTGGCGACGTTGTCAAAGTTCCACAACACATACCTACTGGTTTGCATAACGTTCCTCAACTGATCAGGGCTTGTCGCGGCTCGGATAGTGTTTGCAATGGCTATATGGTTCCCTCGGCAGTTCTGGAGCTGCACGGAACTCACGCTGTTGCCCTGGCAGTAGGGGTTTTCTTGTCGGTATGGCATGAGAAGATGGAAGACTAGATTTTCGTAAATGACAATGCCGTAGCCGATGGTCTTAAGCTCGTCAAGAGTAAATTGCTGGTATTTGCCTCTTGAGACATGGACGTGGCTCCCGCACTTTTCATGGCGCTCCGGCATATGGAAAACGGCCCTCGCAGCTTCCCAGAAAGTGTCGATCTCCTTGTCCCAGTCCTTGGCCGTGTTAAGGACCGGTGAGACGGCCTCCATCGGGACTGGTAATCATGATACACATCAGCCCACGTGTCTGACCGTTGTGGAGTTAATCAAGTGATTCAACTCTCAACTCACTGAAGTTGTCTCGGTGATGTCCGAGAGAGCCATCCTTGGTGATGTACCACTTGTTGTAGTCGGTAGACCGCCACCGTTGCTGAGTCAAGTCGTTGTGTGCTGCCTGGAGACCTCTGTTCCGGAGGGCCTTGGCCAGCTTCCCGTAATAGAGGGCATGCTTCTCACCAAGATTGTCTCTGATCTTGTGGGGTTTTGACACCATTTCGATTTCGACACCAAGACTGTATTGTGGTGTTGGGCCCGCCATCGCACGATACGAGTAAGGATTTTAAATTGACGCGACAGAAGAGGCTAAGGTATGAACAGGTTTCCTGAAGAGCGGCTCTCCTACGATTAATGAACTATGAACTTGTTGGCCACGCTTAAAGATGTTTGGATCAGGCTTCGAAAAGTGAAGAATCGGGAATCAATCTGCCGGCGGTTAACGCGCCCGTTAATACGAACCATGTTAAGCCCAATGAAAGATGTGCTGTGTGGGTCATTCTGGGGCCTGATTCCTCTCTAAGAAGTGTGCAACCATCCCCCCTTTTTCTTGTTTCAATTTACCTAGAAATCAACGCTCTTTCAGCCTCTTTTTTTATCCCTTCAATTCGTGTCATATGTGCGGATATTGCCATGAAATCTGTGCAGATATTGCATTTTCCGTTGAGAGAAAAGCAGCTCGTTGAGTGTCAGAGCCTCACAGGGACTCTCGCGAGTTGCCCGCGATAAGCTCGCATAGAACCCCCGCGCGCGCAGACTGTACCGCTGCAGGAGGCTTATAAAGGCATGACGCTAGGTAGAATGTAGTAGACTGGCCTGCTCAAGCTGTCTAAGACTTGCGGGCGAGATAAGAAGAAGAGGGAAGGCCCCAGAGGAAGGAAAAAAGGGGCCAGAGTTCAATACCCACCCAACTCTCACGCTTAGTTTACTAGCCTTTAGCAGGTAGCCATAGCATCATCGTTCCATCATCGCGCCTGACACTTCAGTCTTCTTCCCTCTTGTGCTCACCAAGCCCTTACACTGAGCCTCGTTCGGGAGTGAGTAAAAATCGTGGCTGATGCTGATTAGCTGATTCGGGTGCTCGAGCTCCACTCCCCTTCAAACCAAGCAACCATTTGCACTGGCAACCCGTTGGTCTGAGTCCATGATGTGATGGCAACCAAATTGAGAAGGTGAGCCGGAAACCAGGGCTGCTGCGCACAGTATGTACTCCGTGTTTTTCGTTAAAGCGGCTACCCAACTTTAAACTCGGGTATAGTGCTATAGGTTTTACAAGGTTTAATATGGTAACAATTCCTATACCCCTGTAAAACCATACTCGGGTGCCGATGCATAAGCGGGTCTAACAGGGTTGTTTCAGCCAATCGGTGCTTCATTTTGGGCTCTAATGACAGCGACGGCGGCACTCCAACTTCCCCTCACTCGCACACTTACTACGGACTTGGAATTCTTTTCCCTTTTTTCTCCTCTTCAAGTCGCCGTCACTGTCGGACCTTAATAGACATCTTACGAATGGGCTTCCCCGTGAAACCAGTTTGAAATCATTTGAAAGCAATCGCAGCAAAATGGCAGGTCGGAGAGATGGCAGCCGCCTCTACTTCGCCTATGGCAGCAATCTCTGGCTCGAGCAGATGGCCAAGCGATGTCCCGGAAGCTCCTTCATGGGCAGGGGCACTCTGCAGGGCTACCGATGGCAGATCAACCAGCGGGGCGTGGCCAACATCGTCGAAGCACCAAGCGACTCGGTCGAGGGTTTGGTCTTCTCCGTGACGGCGAAAGACGAGAGGGCGCTGGACCGAAACGAGGGCGTCGCCAAAAAGTTTTATGAGCGCCAGGACCTCCGCATTACCCTCCAAGAACACCCCCTACGAATGAACCAAAAGACATCGCAGGTCGCCCGATGGCTGGAACACAACCGTGACAACCTTGACGCCAACATAGACCTCTCACATTCACGCCAGGAGACCCGTCCTGCTCTCGTGTACATCAGCGACAAGTACAAGGAGGATGGGCCGATCCGCGAAGAATACATCAAACGAATGCAAAACGCCGCGGCAGATGCCGTTGCTCTAGGAGTCTCCCAATCCTGGGTGGACCGCGCCATGGGCCAGTACATTAACACACCAAGGACCCAATCCCCTCCCACACAACTCCCAATCCAAGCCGCCGCCGAGATAGCATCAGCAGATGAGAGTGGAAGATCAGACACAGTATCACCGAGCAGTAAGAAGTTTAAAGAGTCATCCTTCTTCGGCTTGTTTGACATGTTTCCACGCAGTCACCGGCAGACCACCGCTCCAAGTATCCGCCAACCCCCGGCCCCACCCCATGAACCTGCAGAAGCTACGAGAGTCGAACCGCGAGCAAGGCGCCGACAGCGGGGTCGCGTTTCCGCAGGCCATGCTCGAGGGTGTGAAGTTTCCGCCAACGGCCCAAGACGGAGAGGACGAGACGGTCTACCTCGTGCTCGCCTCCAAGCCATGTTCCCCTACCCCCCGATCTGGCGCTGGCGCGGATGTCATCAATCCTAAAGGCACCGTCACCGTCAAGTGGTCGACGAGAGATCTGGATTTGGCCAACGAGCTGGCGATGCGATGCTTTCGGGAACTGTGGTCGGGCATTTGTGACGACTCGCTGACGGGGGGGTATTCGAGCTGGGCGAGGCTGAACCAGGAAGGCGATCAACCCAGTCCAGGGCTGAACTGGTACCTGAATGACAATGTATGTCTGAGTCTGTATGGCTCGGCGGAGGAAATGCGGAGCGTGGCGGTTTGGGTCGAGCGACAAACGCTGGTCAGATCATGTCCGTGATTTCGAATTTCATGTGTGAATTGCGCTTATCTCCTCCCGAAACGACATTTAAACCCAATTGTTGGAATTGTCAGTTCTTTCGAGTTCACCGTGAAAGGACCACGATGGAGGGCCTGTGACTGGTTGTGTTAAAGCCGGGACAGTAGCAGGGACAGAACAAATCGGCCTTACACTCACAGGTGTTGGGTACATGCTGTTAGATTCAGCACTTCGGTTTCAACTTGAGTTTATTCTCCTCTCTTTTATTCTGGTAGAGCCAGAATGCTTCCTTATTATACGTCTATATGTGGCAATCTCTATGACAGATTCTCGTGGTGAGGATGACGAATCGTAGATTCTGGTGTTTTCCAGCGAGTTCCATCTAAGAAAACATTCTAACACACCTTAATACCCTTTCTCCCTGCCTAGTCATACCTATTATCCAACACGTGTTATGGTTAAACCTATAACCTGTAATATTACCTCCGACTCGTAACTAAATTACATATTTATAGACAAGATTATATTCTTAAGAGAATATAATCGGGGCATACACCCTAATTACTCAAGGCATACGCCCCCCTACTTTTCTAAGTAACTAGCCTGAAATTTCAGTATTTTACAGCTAAAAACTTAGACACCCAGTGCTTAGAACGACAAGAAGGTATAGGGTAAACTTCCAGTCTAGGGGTCTTAGCTACTGTCCTAGAGTGGATTCATAATACCGTCTTAATCGAGGAGTGTTGGAACAAACGCTGTAAGCGAAGGTTCTGGCAGTGGCCAGAACCATGTATTTGTAATAAGTTGCCACAGCCGCGTAAACTGACGCGTAATGGCTTGCCACCATTCACAACTATAAGAGGCTCTCTGGCGAGGCCAGAGAACCGAGATAGAAAAAGGAAGAACAACAGACCTGATCACAACGCATAACAGCCTGCCGCAGCAGTAGGCCTCGTGCAACGTGATCTGGGTCCTTGACTTCACAATTCAGACGTCTTTACATTAAATTGCAACCAACAAGGAGATAGTTATATTCGCTTCCAAGGTAGCGTTTGTAATACACCGAGAAAGACGGAATTAGTATGTCAGATACACGGGTTGTTTTAACCTCAGATTATCAATACAGTCAATCCCCCTGTAAATACAACCAATTCAGAGCACCGATTATGGCAAAACATTTTGCATTTAGAGGGGAGTTGTACTTACTAGTAGGTTCTCCTCATACAAACTGACAATTCCAACTACTGAAAAAGTTGCATTTACCGGGGGTTTGCACTTCGCAGGGGGGTGTATGACAGGGGGTTGACTTTCGGTCGAGATAGAAGAGACTGCATACAGCAGAAGCAGGCTGCCGCGGCATAGGACGCTTAACGCACCGTAAACCAATATTTTTAGGAGTCACCCGGCCTAGATAAGGTACCTAGGATCTAGAACCACAGAATATCCGAGTCCCAGCCAAACTCGCCCTCATAGCCCAAAAGGGCTTCCCGACATATGCAGCCCCGACAAATAGTAGGCCAGTCCTTTATCTATGGTGCGTAACACGGAACAGCAGGTGCTCCCCCCTGGGCACGGGTTGGGCTCTGGCGGCTTCATCTCACACTATATTTAGAGAAGACGCGCCCCGTTCCCCGGGTGACTGAACATCTCGAGATCCCACCCTTTTTACGACCTTTCTCCCACACTGTCCCACACAAAGTTGGTCAGAAAATCCAGAACTAATTAAGATTACAATCCAAACCAACTATACTTACAGCATGCCTGCCAACGGTGAGCTAAGGTAGATCATTCCACTCAACCTCTATAATATATCACCGTCTTGATTCTAAGACTTCTTTCTTCAGTTACCCACCAAAAGCTTACCGCGGCCACCGGAAAGGGAGATCCAGACCCAAAGGGTCTGGTCAGACCCAGAGGGCATATGCCCCAAACCCCCAGATGGAATACGCCGAACAGCGTCGTCAACAAGCGTACAGGAACGGGGCAGTGAATGGGTACAATGCCGGGGCAGTGACTGGGTACAATGTCGGGGCAGAGGATGGGTACGTTGCAGGGTATCATGCCCGGAACGATGCCGACGATTGCTGCGGCTGCTGCTGATGATCAAGATGGTGTCTGACCTGTCTTGAGATGATACTGGTTATCTCATTCCAGCAAAACAATTGAACAAGTACATTGGATATATCCCCGGTTAGGCCAAGTCTGGCTCTATTGTACTACAAGGTAGTCTCGCATTAAATCATATTCTCTCATTAAATGAAGAAACGATTGAAGACCCCATCTCTCTAAGAGAGTGGAGTAACCAATGTCCAATCTACTCTGTCAAAGGCCCCCTTTGAGGTCGAGTTGCGGAACCGACGGACATGCTCTACGTTGCGGCCATGCAGTGTGCGGAACGCTGTCAGTTATGATCCTGACGACGACCTCTATTGATCCTTGTCTCCTACAACCCATATATAGGTCGGGGAGAAGGTGGTGATTTCTTGGCTGCGCGACTGAGGCGGTCGGCGATCACCATCTCCATTATCTTCCCTACTACGTTTAGAAGGGCGATCGGTCTGTATGCCCCTTGGGGCCTTGTTCCTTTTGTTGGTCTATGGTTTTCCCAGGTTTTCTGATGACTGCTATTAGAAGACTATTCATTTTCGAGATTCTGCAAGGCTATCTACAGTTCCACAACGCTAGGATCAGTACTAGTCCTATGACCAAGCCAAAAAGACAGCCATGTATCAAATGATCCTACTGGTCCAGATATTTCTCGCAAAAGATCAGGCAACCTCACTTTCAAAGTTCCACAATAGCCTCAACCCCCAGACCATACATAGTCAACCAACCTAATTAGCCCCAGTCCAGAGCGCAGGCCCAGGGATGGGATAGTTGATGTTGTTGGTGTACAAGTTGAATCGGATGCCGGGGTCGGAGCGGGTGTACAACCTGTTGCCCGGGGTTCCGCCGGGGAGGCTGACGCTTCCGCCGCCGCCGATCTTGACGTTGAGGCACTGGGGGTAGTTTTGGGCTCCGTTGTCGCTTCCTGGTGGATTGCACGTAGGTTGGTTAGTATCGTGGTTTATAGAAGTTGCATGCAAAGGGGAACCGGATAGAGGAGGCGGGTAAGAAAGATTTACGTACCAGCTCCATGCAGAGCGATAATCTCGTGGCGGAGGACATAGTTGCCTGGTCTGAGTCTGGGCGGGATGCGCACCGTGGTGGTGAAGTTGTTGGGGGCCGTGATCCTGTCGGTTGCCCACGTGCCCGAGGAGTAGCCCTGCGCGTCGAACTTGGTGAAGGAGAGAGATCCGGCGTTGGCGTTGGTGCATTCACCTGTTAAAAAATTGGTCAGCTATGCAACTTGACGACGTGGTGATTGAGTGGCTCACCATTGCATTGCGCAAGGTAGTTGATGACGGGCCCCTTGTGCGAGTCGCCGGGCCAGGTGTTCCAGTAGATGGTCAGGCTGTCGCCGGCGTTGGCGTTGATGTAGAGCTTGCCGGGGGTGGCGCTCTTGTGGCAGGCAATGTTGTTGGAGCCAAAGTCGGAAGGAGACACAAAGCCGAGGTCCTGGTTCAATGAGTTCCATCCTGTGGTGGCTGGGGCTCCCTGCGGGTAGTAGTACCACACGGGGTCGGCGCCGGGGAACCACGTGCCTTCGTTGACCCTGACGCCCGTGACGAAGCCATGGGCCGAAGCCAGGTCGGCGAGAAACGAGACCGAAGTCGCGGCGGCGAGGAGGAGAGAGTTGGAATGCATCTTGTGCTGATCTGAACCTGGTTGATTGCAAGAGGCTGGCTGATGGTGAACCGCTTGCTCGAGATTGACATGAGCATGACTGACAAGCGAAACCTGGGGTACATATTTATATTAATTGACATGTATTCTACTGTGTTCCATCGTCGGTATTATCAAGAGGCATAACCCGCAAAGCATCTTGATCCCGGATTGCGTGGCTTGCTGCTATGCTAGCGACAAGGCAGAGGCGAATAGTCATTCGTGGAATCCGGGGCCCAATGCGACGGTGATACATTAGCAGTGCTACCCCAAGGCGGACGTTATACTTGCGGAGTTACTGAGAGGAGCAAGGTCGGGGTTGCCAAGATCCGAGGACGCTGATGACGATCGACGACATGGAATCGAGAGAGTCGAGACTAGTCTTTTGCGTGCACCAAAGCCCAAATTGTTTGCTATCTGTGCTCAGGGGTGCAAGATGCGAGGCATTTAGTCGTGGTCGTATCCAATCGGCATCATGACCAGGGCTGGAGATCGGAGCATGGAGGAGCGTGCTGGGATTCCAAGACAAAGGCCCCCATGCCAAAGAGATTGTTGGCAGTTGGCACTCTCATTCAAAGGTGATAAAAGTCATCAAGGATCGGGAGCTTGGCGCACTCTGTGGTGGGCAACGGAGGAGAGGTCTCCGTACACACTAGACGGGCACACTCGTCAGTGGTGTTCTGCTACTGCTGCTGCGGCCATAGCAAGCCCTCCAACTGTGTGTCAGACTGGAGATCCCAAGGGCCCACCGAATTACCACTCAAGAGATGGGAAAAGTCTTGGTCGCTGGTGCCTGAGAATGCCGCGTCCATGAGGCCTTGTTGTGAAGGCGCCCACAGACCCAGGTTCGTGAACGAATCACTTGACAGCACACCGGCTGCATCAAATTCCGGCCCGGGTGTCCGAGAGCTCACAGGGGCTCGCTGCTTTTCCAATTCTATGATGACTTGGCTCTTGACCAACACATGTCGAGCGGCGTCCTGGCAACATTTGTTCCAAGCCTTGAGCACCAGACTGCCCGATGCAAAAGACAGGGGGGTTTTGACGTCATTGACGAGATCGGGGCGGTGCTCAAACATTCGATTGAGCGTTGCCCAAGCTCGCGGAACTTCATCGCCGCCGGGATGAGCAAGCAGATGTTTCAATACAAGGATGAGGAACTGGAATGGGTGCACTCCTCGCATATGCCAGTGGAACCTCTTTAGACTTGGACTAGAAAGCGCTAGGCACATCTCGTCTAGAACCTCAAGCGCCAGTCCAAAGAGTCTGGCTGCAGTCTCGGGCGAGTTGTCGTTGGAATTCCGTGCGCCCGAGAGGAGCGTGTTGAATCGGAACTGGCCGATCGCAGACCGCCCCATCAAGGTGGTCAAGAGGTGTAGAGGGATGGAAAGGTCGCACTGCGATAATGTGGCCACTATCTTCTTCTCGCACTCGTTGATGAGCTCCAGTTTGCGTGCAAGCGTGTGATCTGATGGGCCCAGACTCAGTTGGCTCATACACTGGCCGATCTCATAGCGGACCGCGCAGAAAACCATTTCCGTGGGGTAATTACGGCTGGTCGGCGGCTCCTTCATTTCCTGGTAGAGATCGCTGTCATTTATGTTGACCGGACGCTTGGTGTCGGTTGTATATGGACCCGGAACGTCGCGTGATGACACCCCAATCATCCTCCCGGCTTGATGGTCTGAGACGACGATTTGCCACCACAAACGTCTGCGTAGCTCGGCTTCGAAGTGGGAGCACTTCTTTAGGCTCTGTTCGCGATGAAGACCCATGGCTTGGGCGAGCCGTCTCGCTGTCCCAGTGAGGATCCATAGCGACTGTTCATCCGTCATGTCACGAATTGCGAGCTGTTGAGGTCAAACGTTAACGGCTGTTCACTGACATGAATCAGATGGGCGATTGCTACTTACAAGATATAAAGTCAACGCTTGAAGGGTGGTGCGATCTGTTGACTTGAGAAAGTCTGCACGAACGAGTGCTAGTTTCGTCGCGGCGGAATAGCGACTCAGAATAACCTCCCTAGACTCGTTCAGCTGAGCTATGCACTCGTCGTCGGTCAGGGTCACGGCGGCGCATTGGAAGATGGCGCGGAGCAGGGCTTTCTGGCTCCTTCCTAGCGATCCACTGTCAACGACAGCCTGGTGAACAATAAGCTGCACCGTGGGGGCGTGAAACAGTTTTACAAGCGGGTTGAAGTTGTCGAGGAATATCTGCCAGAGCTTCAGTATCTGCGGAATAGATGGGACCGTTTCGTCTGCACTGGTGCCGGGAGGAGTGGCCCGAGAGAACAAAAGTGATTCCGGAGTTAGGGACCCTTGTTCGTCCCCGGCGAGAGTCTCCTCATCTTCGCCATCAAGCACTGAATAATAGTCGTCTTCTGGAAGCTAATGAGCATCTTGGTCAGCACTGCAAAGCGAACTCGTTTGTGGAATCGAATGGTTCCTATGGCATGCTCACCTCGTCCCTTAACGAATTCCATATAATGCTGGAGGATTCGAATAATCAGCCAAACCGAAAAAGAAAGTCCAGTCAATAAGAGACGGGATAATCACTTGTCCACGAATCTAGGGTGACCCCTGTGTCTTATAACATGCCCTTCATCGGCTGAAGGAGGTGAATCGGGCTTGATACGCTGGATCGGTGAAAAACAACCGTCTTGCGGGCCGTCTCCCTGCCCGACGATAGCGGATGGCTCGGAGTTAGAGAAAGAGATACCATGGGCGGTCAGGAGACTCTCATAGTGCCGTAGACGGCGAATGAGGACGAGTTCCTTGACCCTGGCATCTCTGATTCTTGCGGCAAGACTGGTAGCTGTTGAAGCAGAGTGACAGTCTGAAGCACGCCCGCTGCGAACGCAGGAGCTACAAGGACGTTGGCCGTCGCACTTGACTTTCCGCTGAGAGCATGTTATACATGCATGGCCTCGAGTTATGGTATTTTGGGTCTCGGCAGACGACATGGTGACTGGCATGGAGGGTTTGGGAGGGTTTTGGTGCAAAAGCCAAGGAGCTGTCATGCTTGACGTTGGCTCAATGTTACACAAAGCTGATGTAGACTGCGCTTTCCTCTTTTAGGCAGCTGTGCCGCTTTGAAGCAGATGATGGGTGAACTTCGGAACGTTCCGTGACGAGAAGAGCCGTAATTTCGTGGGAAAGAGGGCAATCGCTTACAACGTAATTACCAATCAGAATGAAAGCAGTATCAAGCGAGCTGGCGACAGTATGTAGGTATCAATATCATTAATATCAGTATGTCTTGTGTATAACTCCTCTATAACATTACAATATGGGAACTAAAAGTGTCGACCAGCCTGCTATTCATGATGCTCTCTCGTTACAAAGCTATAATCATCATTATGGATACTTGAGGGACAACTTTGATATCAGGTCTTTTCCCCCGACTTAAACACGACACAACTGTCAACAGATCGATAGACACCCTCTGATAACAGTGCATCTCATCAGAATGCAACCATGGCCTACATTCGACCAAATAGGCAATGGTTTGTTCCGACATCAGAAACAGGGAGAGAAGGATTGAAGGTGAGTCTTATACAATCAGGAGCAAGAAACAAGAAGGTGGCTGCCCATGATACATTGCATAGCAAACCGCTTATGATTGCCTAAACAGTCCAAAGAGGGGGCCACTGAGCCTCATCATTGGCTTAGTCGGGTCCTGTTGGTGACAACCTACATTGATTGGGTTAACGGGACAAATAAAGAGATAAAAGCCATGATGAGTATGTACACTAACCCCCTGATTTGATTGTTAGCGTGGGACACTTCCCTCAAACTCGCACAACTTTGCAGCCAACCCGTTAATCTTTTCGCTGAAAAGGGTCAAACACTACGTTTCTTGTAGAGTTTAACAAAATGCATAAATTTTTCGCTTTTTAACTGTCTTTTTGGATAGATTTTAGTGATGTTTTACACTCTTCCCCGCTCTGAACACGCTAACAATCAAAGTAAGAGTGTAGTGTACTTATTCACGTTTCAAGTGAATCAAGTCCATGATCCATCAGACGTGCGTTCATTGTTCTCCACCATCCGGCGACATGACACATGGAGCGCGCCACACCGGCTTTAGGTCAGATTCTAGATCCGAGGTAAAATGCAAAATTCTGACTACTATAAATTTGCCCCAAGATATCTCCGGGAACCAATTCCGACTTTCCATCTAATCTTTGACTTCCAGCTAATAGAGCATCATGTGATTAAGATTATCCCACCGAGCCATACCATCTCAGCTGACGACCGGTCCGCGAGGCCCAAGTAAACAAGCGATAATCAACCACCGCCACCACCAACTGCCTCTCTGACATATCTCACAATGGCCACCAGCAAAACCAACCCAGAGGAGCAAATCCCAATAATCGACATATCCCCCTACCTCAGCTTCCTCACCAAAGAAACCAGTCAATCCTCCACGGCTCTAGCCCCCCTAATCCAACAAGTCCACAGCGCAGCCTAAACATGGGGCTTCTTCCTCCTAACCCACTCGTCCTCCCCAGCCCAGTCAAGCATATCCCCCCAAACCCAAGACGACTTCCTCGCATCAATGAAATCCTTCTTCTCCCTCCCCCAGGCAACCAAAAGCAAATATGACGTCGTGAGGATTTTCAAGGGCGTGGTGGTAATTAATTGCCGAGAATCCGAGGGCCAGTGACAAGACTTGGGATGTGTATGGTTGGTGTGTTAGTTGATAGGTACCTTACAGTACTCGGGAAATGATACGGATTCTAAGCTTCCTGTCCAGTAGTACCGTTCATCGTGAGCGGAGCCGGATCCCAGCCGATGGCGATCTATTCGCAGCCCGCCGAGAAGTATTCTCAAGCTTCGTCTTGCGTCGCATCCTGCGATAATCTATGCAGGTGAAGATGGAGAATAGTAACTCAAGACCGCTAGCAACACACGATCAGTTACCTAGTACTCGAACATTCTCAGTATTGTATGTATATATGGGGGACACTCGCCAGGCTAGCGAGCCGGCAATCAGTGTCATGACCATCAGCTTGTTGTCCTCTTCTTCGAGTTGATCCTCGTCGGTCGGCGGCCTCGGCAGAGGAGATTCACGACCCCACTGGCTGAGAACTAGTGCAATGAGCCCGGCAAGGAGGACAATGAGAGTCACCATGTGCGCGCCGATACAATGCCCTGGTGAAGGCCGTAGGAGACGAGGATTTTGGCTGCCGATGCCAGTGAGGCCCTGACGGATGGCCTCATAGAGGTTGAGAACGATGCTCCAGCCGGCCTGCGCCGTGAGAGGATCAATCAGCAATAGCATATGATATGAGTTGAGTGCATCATTGATAGACTTACCGCAATACACAAGACAATCCAACTGTCGACGCGTCGGCGGCCGCCGTGTCGAGCGGACCACGCTAGGTAGGGCAGGGTCAAAACTGCAACGACGGCAGCCATTACGTGCAGGACGAGTCTGACGATGGCAAGAATGAAAGAGCCACTGGTGGCCATCTTGCTGCTAGAAATTCCACGCTATGCAAATGACAACTGCGAACCAGCCGGTACCAGGCTGGTTGGGGATGTGTGAGAATCATCAGATCAGGATGTAAAATAGATGGAAACGCGAGGAGTGATGCAAGTTTGCGAGATCACGGGGTGTACGCGCCACCAGATCAGATGGCAGGCTTCCCATATCCGCTCGGCCTTTTCCCGGGCGATGCAGCAACCAACAGACCAACGGTTGCAACATCCGAACCAACGGTTGGCAAAACTGTGAGTGCCCCGACTATGTCCTTTTTCCTTTATAGAGGATATGAGTTATTTGCTTTGCTAACAATAAGTCTTTTTACCCGCAGGATGACACTGCAGCTATTAAAAAGGCTGTAGCAGCTGGGAAGGCTTGTGGTCCAGGATGCTAGAGTTCGACGACTAAAGGGGCGATCATCTACTTCCGCCCTGGCACATACCTCGTTAGCAGTACGATAGAGACATTCTACGGCACGCAATTCATTGGTGATGTAAGTAGTTTGAACTCGCTGACACGAATATCAAACCAAGACTGACCCATTCAGGCCAATAACAGACCGGTCATCAAAGCGGCTGCGTCATTCATTGGCCTTGGAGTCATTTCGACAGATCACTATGTCGAGAATGGCGGCACCGGCTCCGATGGCAACGCAAAACAGTGGTTCATAAATACAGTTAGTTTTCCGTTAACATTGACTTGCGCAGTGAAGATGACGGCTGACACTTTCCGTCTCGATCCAGGCCAATTTCTATCGCCAGATACGAAATTTCGTCATCGACATCACGGCCACCGACCAAGGGGCTTACGTTGCTGCGTTGCATTACCAAGTAGCCCAAGCTACTAGCCTTCAGTTTGTCGGTCGAGTTTAGGGCTTCGACCGCATGCACCACGACCCAACAGGCGATATTCGCCGAAAATGGGAGTGGCGGATTCTCTTCATGAGTGACCTGGTCTTTCAAGGAGGAGCTTTTGGTATCTGTGCGTATCTTTCCTGTCTACTGTCCACCTCACCCGCCCTGGTTTCGATTCTAGTGGCTAAGTTACTCCTTTCAACGTTGGCAAAAGACCCATATTGGGGTCACATCAACATTTGTGGAAGTTGTCCAAGTTAGGCACTCGGTCAATGGCGGATATCGGCCGGTGCCGGCCAGGAGTTGCCCAAGCGTAGGTAGTGCGAGTTCTGGGTGCGTCACTGTGACGCCGAAAAATGTGTCATTTTGGGGTGCCCCGACGGGTATAAGAGGGTGCAACCACCCCCTATTTACGTACCCAGAAATCAACCCTCTTTCAACCTCTTTTTCTGACCCTCAATTCGCGTCATAGTTATGAGCCCGGCGCCTTCCTGCCGTAGTCTGGCCAGATGATTTCTTCCTTCCTACGTCAACAACCTCTTCTACGAGCCACAAAATCGACTGATCTACGGATACATCATACGGCCTGTTCAGCACGTCAAAAGCCGTCAGCTTCGTCAAAAACGAAAGACATTCGCATCACAAGATCAGGAGCTCAAAAGAGGAGCCAGTCCCACCAAGCTCCCGAAAATCGCCAAGGCAAGTTGCGTCGTCACCAAACCAATACCATCGGAGTGCTTTTCTAACCCTGGTATAGCCAAAACAGCCGATTCAACGCCAATTCGCCGAGCCCTCCCTGCATCGAGCTGCTTGGAAATGGAAGGAAAGAGGAGTGTTCAACCCCTGGGCAACGGCACCACCAGTCAACAACAGCGTCATCAACCAGCCGTTGGCCCCTCGACCGACTGGAGCCGTCTCGGACCCATCGCTGGCCAACAGAGTGGCCGGCTCGGAAACCCTTTTTCCGATCCATCGGGTAGCTGGCCCGGTGCGGGCCAGTAAGAGGGGGGGGGGGGGTGGGGAGGGTGTTCTAGGGAGGTTTTGTCCTTGCTGGATAACAGTAACGATCTTTATTCCCAGATTTAGAACACCGGTTTTCTGAAGGTTGATATCGTTCTTATACACATACTATATTAGTATGTCTTTAACATAGTATGTGTATAAGAACGATATTAACCTTCAGAAAAACCGGTGTTCTAAATCTAGGCATAAAGATGTTTGCTGTATTTCAGCAAGGGGGCCTCGAAGGTAATTTAATGACTAGTGCGATACGTTTCTTGATCTCGGAGACTCGAAGAAAGCGGGTTATACTCATTCGGTTTAGTTGGTTTAAACCATCATTGAGGGCAAAAGCTCCGGATGAGGAAGGGATGGAAGACTGGTCATTTCTAGCCCTGGGGCAGGTAATTTAGCCCGATGGCAGTGAGACCGGACTGGTAGTCGTTAAACAGCCAACAACGGAATGGGTAGTTGGCTGGGGGGGGGGGGCGTGTGACGTGGAAAATTGGGTCATTTCCTGTATATAAGAGGGTGCAACCACCCCCCAGCTATTTGCCTAGAAATCAACACTCTTTCAACCTCCTTTTCTGACTCTCAATTCGTATCATACAGGCTGTAGAAGATGGCGGATTAGAAGATCATGACCATCATCAGGAGAGTCACAGGGGTCGTCACACTTACCTGAGGGCTCACACGTATTCGGTGCACGGTGGATAGGTTGGAGGAGTCGCGGTGATGGACATGGCGGCGAGCGGGCGAATGGGTGTTGCCGAACAGTCTGAATGTCCAAGGGCCTTGAGATACTTGTAGACAAAGTGATAGCTGGAGGCAGCAAGGGCGGAGAGCTCAATATCAGCCATGATGATCGAGTCAGCTGGCCCATAATTGATGCTGTGCCACGTCAAGACAGGCAGCACTGGCTGTGACTTGCCATGGGTGTGGTTGGGAAGTATGTCAAGTATCTCGCGAAAAGCCGAGTGTTGAGTCCATTCTTGCGAGCAATCCCGAAGAGGTCCCAAATTGCAGAAGTGGACCAAATTGTAAGTGTTGGGAATAGCAACGCCAGTTCTATGTGTACTCGTTGACCGCTGGTTACTGTACGCCTACGGCTACGGTGGTCGTGATCCCCGTGTTCAAGATCGTCTACTCTGGCTAGTTTTACCAACACTCACCGAGGCCCTTACTCACGACTTGAAAGGCCTTTATATGTTGATAAATGCCAAGTAAATTCAGACTCAACTGCCCACGTGCTTCGAATATTGTCCTACAGATACCACATGGAGGTCTAGCTCATCTGACCTTCTTCCCCCCAGCCAGCTCCCTCTGATAGACGCCGTCGTCCCTTTCCCATAGCAGGTAGGTGGCGGCGGCCACTGGTCCTCCAAACACAAGCCAGCCAAGTGACTTGACGACCACTATCCCACTCACCCCCGAGCTCGTTGAAGAGGAATACGAGGCAGCGTAATAGAGAAAGCCCGCCCAAAGCAAAACCGCAAGATTTCCACAATAAACATCCCACTGCAAAAAGTGCGTCGCCAGCGGCGCCATCCAGTCCGTGGGGATAACCTTCACACTTGCGGGATCGATAGTGGGAGGATTACCCGGCCAGATTGGGACAAACGCCTTGTAAAGATCCACCTCCTTGAACCGCTCAAGCAACCCAGACGGCAAGGAACCGGCCAGGCTGTTCGGTATCGCGCTTGCCGGAACCAGAGCCATGATGAGAACGGTCATATGGCTCATGACAGCGAGGCCAAGGATAGCCATGTATACACTCTCGAGGGCTTTGCGCGAATCCGTTGTTGAGTAACGGGACGAGAACAAGGGTCTCAGTATCATAAGGACCAAAGACTGCAGAACGGGGAAGAGCTGCCAGATAGCGACCCAGGCATAGTGCGCCGGTGCAGAGAGAACATCGGGTGAAGGCAGACCCATTGCGATAGTAGGAATACCGAACCCGAGAAAGACACACAGCGGCAGGATCTTGGCAGCCACCGGGTCAGCCGCGATAGTCGAAGGGGTAAGCGTCTTGGCCTTGGCGGTCCGCGAGAGGAACAGGTGAAGGGCGAGCCAGATTGGAACGGTATTGGTATACGCGACGTTTTGGAAGATGAGGCCCATTACGCCAGTCCTGAAAAGTGATTTATATCAGTAATTCGTCGCCAAGACACCAGCCATCGCCAGAGACAAAAGCCACCCAAATGGAAACACATAACTCACCAGCGCATAATTCCGCGACTACCGCCCCTCAGCCCCTCAAGACTCAACAAAAACCACCCAGCACAAAACTGCATGGTAAGATACCGACTAACAACCCGGCCAGCAACATCCGTCTCGCCATGCAGAAACCCACCAAAGAACGACACCAAGATCCTCAGCTGCCGATCAATCCGTTCAACGCCCGTATAAGTCCATGTATACGGCGCCGGTCCACCGGGGATATACAGCTCCTTGGAATTCCGACCAATCGTTTTCCCGATGGCCGCAAAGAGCCCGTTCTGCGCACCGTTGATGTACGTTCCCCAGAGGCCAAAGTACAGCGCTGTGCCGAACCCGAGGAGCGTGACTAGGCGCGCGAGCCAGATCGGGATTATTGGTTTGGAAGCCATCTTTGCGTGCGCTTCTGATCGTGGGCGCGTGGGTGAGTGAGTTTTGGAAGAAGAGGTGGTTGATGATTGAAATTGAAGAAAGTGGTGTTCGGATGTCGGCGGCAGGTCGTCGAAACAAACGCGCCGAGATGAGAGGATCCGACAAGTCCGTTCACCGGCCCCACTTCCTCCTTTGATCTGCTTGGCTTGGTCGAGTTACATCGTTATCAACCAACTGAACAGGGTTGACCACCGGTAATGATACATCGTAATTCTCAGTCATTTACGCCGATCTTCACAGAAGAGTTAACTTGGGTTAATAAAAACGAGAGACCATATACGAAATCTCTTGCATACGTAAAAGAACAAAGATTACATGTACGTGTAGGAGGGACACTTGCGATACATATAAAGCTGGATTTAGAGGCGTGTAATTGTTCTTTGTATATACCGTATCTTTGAGAGCCTCAGGCGCTGTGTTCAAGTTCACATCCACCTTTTTCGACCCTATGATGAGTGTATTATATTGGCCCATAAGAGGCTTGAATTCGCTCTAAATCTAGGTAGTGAGGACAATTGGTCCAACTACCAGATAAAGAGGGCCAGCATGGACTTGTTTCATACCATCACCCATAGAATACAAACTGCCGCGTAATCTATCTTACCCAGCTATCAATACCCCGATTCCGACATCTGACTGTCTGCTTCCCGCTCTCATCAGTCCTGATGGTCAACACCTCCCCAACGACCTTTGCAAGCGAGAACTCAAAGTTCCATCGGTCCATAACAGTCTTGTAGACCCCATGGAGAATGCTGTCCAGCAACACTACCGCGCTCGAGTCAGGCTCAAGCTTTGATTTCCTGTCCACGTCAGCGCCTGCGCGAACGAGATGGGAAATCACTGCCAGCCTCTTGAGTATTTCCATGCGCTTCTCGTCCGGGTCTCGAATGGACGAGGCCGTAGATCTGAGCGTGTAGGCCAAGTAAAAAATGGGCGGCATGTCGACTCCTTCGCCGCCGTTAGGGTCCGCTCCCGCCCTCAAAAGCAGATGCGCGGTCGAAAAATGGCCGTTAACCACCACCTCCGTCATGTACGACTTTTTCGCGTCGGGCGGTATAGCTGGTAGGACGCTTCTTCGTTTTATAAACTCCTCCAGTATGGCATTTCGGCCCTTTCGGACAGCCTGGTTTCATGATGACATCAGCATTTGGGACTTGTCAAAACGTCAGTGAGGAACAAGAGAGAACATACAATTTCAAAAGGCGACGGGTCGTCGAGATACAAATGATATGGCGAGCCAGCGCAGTCAAACTTGGCAAGCAGTTCCGCGAATGCCCGCGCCCAACGCTCACCCGGAGGAAGACTCAAAACATCTTGTGAAGCGTCAGGCAGTATTGGGGATGACCGTTGCCTGTTGGAGAGGTACGGATCCGCCCCACGGTCAAGGAGGATTTTGACAGCTGCGAGGTCCCCCCAAAGGACTGCCTCCGACAGAGGCGTCATGCCATGCAGATTCATGGCATTGATGTCGCATCCTCTGTCAAGAAGCGTCCTGACATGATCGGCATCTTTCCCCGAAGCCGCAAGATGTAGCAAAGTGCCCTTGTTTTTCAGGAGCCGTATCGTGCCCTTGACATGCTTGACCGAGTCGAGAAGGGGCCCGACCAGCTTTGACGCTTCTGCAGGGAAATCCTCACGATGGTGCCTCACCAGAATCAAGGTGAGCAGGGCCGTCTTTGTGAAAACGCCGGTAACGGTCCGAATCGCCTCCCCGTCGCCCAACATGAAAAGAGGACCTATCTCAGCTGGGTCGTCTGCTACAATGAGCTTGACGACAGTGTTGGCCAAGGTCGCATCGTCAAAGACGTAGCCAAGTCTCCGGCCAAAGGCGCCGAGTTGTCTGCACACTGCTGGGTTTGCGGGCTCGGACTTGAAATGAATGAAGGCCTCCATGACCGCCTCTTGCCAGCAATCCCGCGTAATATTGGCTTCCGTCGAGTGATCCAGCAACACGCCGAGAATGGTCTTCGCTCGCGAATCCTCTTCATCGTCATCCTCGCAGATCGTAGCCCGTCGAACCATCTTCAGAAGAAACGAGTCGTGGATGCAAGGATGCGACCGGCACATGGTGGTGGTAAGGGCATCCTCGACAGGAATGCCGACCCTAGCTCCGTACTGCAGTAGAAGCTTCAGGATTCCTTCTGCGTGGGCATAGGTGCTCGCGAACGGCGAAGAACATGCAAAGTCGACTGCCGTCACACCGAATCCGGTTATTTGATTCACCGACGCGCCTGCTTCAAGTAGAATCTTGACGGTTTCAATGTGTTGACGTTGTGCAGCGGCCATGAGAGCAGTCTTGCCAGACTCGGCCATCCCGTTGACATATGCACCTCCAAGCTCGAGAAGCAGCCGTGTTTCATGCTCAAGGCCTCTCTGAGCAGCAATCCCAATTGGCGTAGCGCCGCTTGTCCCGGGGAGTACTTCCACGTCCACGCCAGCCTTGATCAGCTCCTTGACGAGTTGGTAGCGCTCCTGCTGCCATACTTCCTCGGCCTGATGTCTTGCGGCTCGGTCGCTGAACCTGGCATACAGAGCATTATCCAGACAACTGCTGGCTCCCTCCAGAACATCATAGTCAGCGAAGTCTTCCTCCACAGTGGCTTCAGCGTATGCCCCAGCCCGCAAAAACGCGCGAGCAGCCGAGAAATTACCCATGCAGCAGGCCATCAGCAACGGCGTGGCATCTCGCCTCCCGCCTCGCTCATCAACGTACAGACCAAGCTCCTTGAGATCTTGGACAATAGCGCAGGCAGCCTCAAAGTCGAAACATAGCGAAACATAGTGCATGGCCGTGTTTCCATACAAGTCCGCCGACCTGGGGTCCGATGGGTCTGCAGACTGCCCCCAAAAGTCCAGCTCATCAGTATCGGTAGTGTCATCAGATGCGTCGGATCCGTCAGAGTCGGTTTCCATGGCTGAATCTGATCCCATTTCGTCATCGTCGTCATCTAGTCCTTCAGAGTCCGACGTGTCGCTGTCAAAGAGTTCCGACATGTCGCTGTCAAAGGGTTCGCCATCCTCGGGGTCAGAATCACTATCCGTAGCGACATCGTCTTGTGTCCTTGAGTTGTCCGGTCCATTAAAAAGCTCCTGCCCCTCCGTCGAATCAGATGACCCCCTGGCTTCCATCGTGCCCTTTTGCCTTTGAAAGTACTCCTTCAGGTATCGGACCACACTCACCAAGCCATTCTCAGCGGCTGACTGGAGCGCAGTAACAGAATACCTCCCTCTGCTGGCCGAAGACGCTGAAACATGCAAGGGTGCCCCGCGCTCCAGCAGAAGAATTGCGACCTCGGGATGTTGATGACACAGTGCAAAATGAAGAGGCAGCCACTTTGGTCGATCCATGATATCGTCATCGCCATAATATTCGCCAAACGAATCGTCCATGTAGAGACAGTCACACATTCGGTTTGATGGAGAGCCCATGTCGGCGCCATTGTCAAGGAGAAAAGTGACGATATCGATATGGCCTGCGGCGCACGCAATGTGCAAAGGAGTGCCGTACCTCTCGTTATAACGCTGCTCAGCATGTTCGTCCAAGGTCAACCCAGTGGCCCCTGAAGGGTCTGGCCGGTATTTCGCATTAACAAGGGCGTGTTTCCCGTCCCGGGCGAAGAAGGTTGCTTTCTCTAGAATCTCGCGGTTACCATGTCGGGCCGCCCATTGGACGGCCTCAGAACCATATCTAGTAAAGAGTGGCTGCATATAAACTGCACTACACGTGCGGTTGACCCTCGCGATGGCGGAGAGTGTGTACTTGTCGTCGATCCAGCCTGCGATCTGGAGCAGTAGCTCTGGGGGCAGAGAACGGAAGGAAGCCATGTTCAAGTCGTGATTGGACGACAAAATTGCGGTAGGATTGTTATGGAAAATCCGCCCGCTTGAGTTGACGACGTGGTGAGCGGGTGCCTTGGGATCGTCTACACCATCTGTTGTAAGATTCCTTGATGAGATAGTGGTAGTTGATGACGGGGGAAATGATAACCTCGGAGCCCGGTTTGAGTTTTGGCGTCGCGCTGCTGCAGTGGGCGGGCCTCTGTGACGAAATGGATCTTGTGAGATATGAGCTGGTCCAGATTGGGATTGTGCTGAAATTTCCGCTGAGTGCATGAACACCTGATCTTTCAGGCCAAAACGTGGAGTGGCAGTGGCCCTAAAATCCAGCTGGTTGGTTCCTTAGCGCCTGCCAGGGGCTCCTAGGCCCACTAGCCGCGGGGTTTGATCGACGTCGAACGCCTGTTCATTGGCTGCCGCTTGCCGGGAAATCCTTCCTTTGCGCAGCGCCTCTGTTGTTTTAAGTTTTCTTTTCCAGCCACTACACAACGCAACGCAAAGAAAGGAAAGCTTTCGAAGAAAGACATGTGCAATTCTACCCGTTTGGGCACCGCGGAACTTGGCATCTGGCACAATGATATAGACATTTTCATTTAACAGTATTAAATTTCCGTTCACCATGTCCGACAAACGATGCCCCTACACATATTCGCTCAAGAAAGTCTCTCAGTCACACCTGTAAGATATAGAGGCTGACATTTGGAGAAAGATCTCACTGGCTCCTTTCCCCTTCTTCAGTTCGAGTTACAAACCCGATTGTAGGGATGGATGACCTGTTACTCGGTAACGCCCCCACTCACAGCGATGTACTGTCCCGTGATCCAACGAGCATGGTCCGACACAAGCAGGAGAACAGCATCAGCCACGTCGTCAACGTTTCCGGCGAGTTTGCCTAGTCTTGTCTCTGCCTCCATTCTCTGAAAAGCCACGTGCTTCACGTCATTATTGGGGAACCAGCTCCCTGCGTCGGTCTCGGCAATCGGTCCAGGCGCCACTGTGTTGACCGTGATACCCGTGTTCGGTCCGAGCTATATGCGTGTTGTTTTGCTCGTAGTTAGCCTGATTTGAAATTCTTCTCATTTGACTGCAGGCAGGTGAAGAAAGAGGGCCATTATCACCGACCTCGGTGGCGATTGCACCTGTGAGGTACTCCTGAGCGGCCTTGCTCGCCCCATAGATGGAAACCCCAGGGAGATTGCGCATCCTCGAGACGATCGAGCCAATGTTGACGATCCGCCCTCCACGCCGCATATACTTCGCTGCTGCTTGGATGACATATAGGGTGCTCAACGTGTTGAGTACGAATGCAGACTGTACTTCATCGGCCGTGAGCCCGTTGAACGTTTTTCCCTGTGCGGCTCCATGCCCGGCGTTGTTGACTACGGAAAATCAAGTTTGTCAGTGAGCAGTTGGAAAAATCGCATCTGGCAGGCTTACCAAGGATATCGATCTTGTCAGTCTGAAAACCAGCTAGGGTCTCTTGGACGAGCTTGGTTGCGCCCTCCTGTGTGGACGCATCCGCCTGGATGACCACAGCTTTGGCACCGAGATCCTTGGCTTTATCAGCTACCTTGACGGCTCGAGGTGCTGATGATTCCGAGACGTAGTTGATTACGACGCTGGCGCCATTGCGGGCCAGAGCCAGGGCAATGGCAGCTCCTATTCCATTCTCACGACCAGAGCCTGTGATGATGGCGACCTTTCCGGCCGACGAGAGAGTATCGGGGGCCATTGTCCGGGGACAAGAGAATAGAATTTGAATTATTGTTTGAAACCGAGGATGTCTTTTGATTGGTGTCTGAGAAGAGTGATGGTCATTTCCACGGTGAAATAGGACCGCTTTTATACCAGAGGACACCAAGAGACAATGCCATTATTCTATACTATCGTCTTGCTTGTGCTCTGAAGATTCGAGTGCTGGCTCGGCACCATTGGTAAGCCGACTTACAAATGGAGGAGGTATTTTTTTCATCACCAGGCTGGAAAAAGTTGTTGGTGCCTTGTTTGGCCTGTAAATAAACGCACAGCATGTTCTAGAAAATTAACATGGGAGAGAGTAGATGAGGAGTGCTGCCGATCCTTGATTGCACTTTACGAGATACCGTATCGGGAACGACGAGATCTTGTTTCGCATGAGCAGATACGGCTCGTTTCCATTCGCATGGCCAATCGGGACTAGGTCGTTGCGATGAGCCATGATTGTGCTCACACATTGCTGCTCACTAAGCCGGCGATATTTCCGCGGATGGTGCGCAGACAGGCTGGGTCGTGATATCTTTCATATCTTCATAAGCCGTGGGAAACTCATCCATGACTGATCGAAAATGCCCTGGGATGTGATACAGATAAAGGAGCCATATTGCGTCAATCCTTAGACGTAGCACATCTCTCAAATACATCAAGCAGTCCAGAAATATGTGTACAAGAGAAGCTCATAAGGCCTGTAGAGTCAACTTTAGAGGCGTTGCCTAAGTTTTATAACGCGTTTTGTATGCGCCCAAGGGATGTTTGGGTTGAGGTATACACCCCATCTTTTCGAACCAGTTGACATATTAATGTCCAAAGACTCACACAGCGCAGCATGACTTTCCCCTTCCCATGCTGGCCCTTTATACTGCTTGGGAGTACCGTTTAGATCGGGGGTCGGGCGTCCAGGAGAGTCGTTTGTGCGTGGCTCAGCGGCTCATCGGCTCGTACATTCACCTCGTCCCGTCACAGGCAGCTATCGTGCAGTATCGGTGAGGCTGTAAGGAATAACGGCTTGCCTTGGAACATTTGAATACCTCGGACTCCGTACCCGGACGTTGCAGCCAAGTATCGAGTATCAGTTCTCATGTCTGTCTGAGCGCGGACAGGAGGGAGTGGGTGGAGACTGGAGCGAGACCGGTCAGGGTTGGATCCCGGTTCGAATACGTGTGGTAAGGGTTCAGAAGATAAAAGAACAATGAAGCAGAGAGCATCAAAGTTCCATATCTTTACATACTACAAGCGCATAAAACGAGTCGGGCATCTAGGTTGGGAGAAGGAACTTGACTGGTACAAGTTCGTGACGAAGTGAAAAGTGGAGAGCTTGGCTCCGAGTCGTCAAAAGGAGCTAGCTCGCCAGGTCCCCGGGCCTAGCCGTAAATGGCGGGGCTCATTAGGTAAGCAACTGCCGACCAATCCCCAAGCTCCTGAACAGTGCTGTCATTTGCTGCTGTGAGAGGCATCAATTGAGTGAAGACGCCGCTGGAGTCTGGAGTCGTCATCCCCCGATTCCACCTCTCGAGCTCAAACCGTGAACCGCGCACTCAACCATCCGACAATTATACCCCCGCAAGCTTCACCACAATTATTGCTGCGACCTATCTTTTAGTCATTGCATCAACACGAGCTCCAAGAATAGGAAAGCGACATGTCAAATCCCGCGCAGCCCGAGGATCAGGCCCGACTCCTCGAGGATGCCTTGATTGCGGTGCGCCAGCAGACGGCGCTGATGCGCAAATGTCTGGACACTCCGGGGAAGTTGATGGATGCTCTCAAATGCTGGTTCGTTCAACGCCGATTTCACCATTTTCTGACGACATGCAGTCCTCTTTGTCATTATTTGCGACGATACTCATCGCCAGACTCCCAATTGTTGTTGCCCGCTAATAAGTTTCCTTGAAACCAGCTCCACACTCGTATCCGAACTTCGAACGAGCAGCCTGGGTCCCAAGCAGTACTACGAGCTTTATATGTCCGTTTTCGATGCCTTACGATACCTCTCTGTCCACTTGCGGGAAAACCATCCTGTGAACCACCTCGCCGACCTGTACGAGCTCGTCCAATATGCCGGCAACATCATACCCAGACTCTACCTCATGATCACGGTCGGTACGGCGTACATGTCGGTCGATGGGGCCCCGGTGAAGGAGTTAATGAAGGATATGATGGACATGAGCCGCGGCGTGCAGCACCCAATTCGCGGTTTGTTCCTACGATACTATTTGTCAGGCCAAGCACGAGACTACCTCCCGGCGGGTGATTCAGACGGGCCCGAGGGCAACCTTCAAGACTCCATCAACTTCATTCTCACAAATTTTGTCGAGATGAACAAATTATGGGTACGACTTCAACACCAGGGCCACTCGAGGGAAAGAGATCAGAGAACACAAGAGAGAAAGGAGCTCCAATTGCTGGTGGGAAGTAACATTGTCCGTCTTAGCCAACTGGTGGATCTCCAGGCGTACAAGAACGGTATTCTGGCCCCTCTGCTGGAACAGGTCGTGCAATGTCGCGATGTTCTTGCCCAGGAGTATCTTCTCGAGGTCATTACTCAGGTCTTCCCAGACGAGTTTCATCTCCACACTCTCGACCAGTTTCTCGGCGCCGTGTCGAGGCTGAATCCTCACGTCAACGTTAAAGCTATCGTCATTGGCTTGATGGACCGACTTTCAGACTATGCCGAGCGCGAATCACAGAACGAGTCGGACCAAGACAGAGAAAAAATGGAAGAGGAAGCTTTGGCAGCCCTTCTCGAAAAGGTAAAACTCGCGTCGGCCGATGCTGCTGCTGGCAAAGAATCGTCACCACCCCCACATAACGACTCCGAAGCTCCCCAGAACGGCGACGAAACCGAAGGCGATGCTGCTTCCACGGCGGACACGTTGAAGGGCAACGAACAAACACCCTCAATAGCCGAGACAGAGTCGACGGCAGTGGACGGAGAGGAAGAAAGAGAAGAGGAAGAGGCGCCAAAGAAACGCCGGGGCATTCCAGAGAATATCAAGCTGTACGAGATCTTCTTTGCCCAGGTGAAAAACCTCGTGCAAGCTCAACATCTTCCCATCCAAGACACCATCGCCCTCCTCGTATCGCTCACAAATCTGGCTCTCAACATCTATCCAGAGAGGCTGGATTACGTGGACCAAATCCTCGATTATGCCAATTCCAAGGTGTACGATCATGCCAACAGCCCAGATCTACACTCACAGCCGGCACAACAAAGTCTTTTGGCCCTCTTACAGGCACCTCTTAAAAGATATGTGTCCATCTTCACCGCGCTATCGCTCCCTACCTATGTCCCTCTATTCCAGTCTCAGACATACCCGACGAGGAGGGCGGTCGCAGGAGAGGTTGCACGGAGTTTGATCAAGAACCAAACGTCCATCACCACCCCAGCACAGCTTGAGAATGTCCTCGAGGTGCTCAAGGTCCTTATCAAGGAAGGATCGCAAGCTCCTTCTGGCTACCCAGGAGTTGTGCAGCAGCGGGCTCGGGCATTGGAGACAGATGAGACCATGGAAGAGCAAGGCTGGCTGGCGCGACTTGTTCACTTGCTCAACTCGGAAGATAATGACACGCAGTTCCGGTTGCTCCAGATGACGAGGAAGGCCTACGCTGAGGGTAACGAGCGGATCCGAACCACCACCCCTCCCCTCATCACTGCTGGTCTCAGGCTGGCCCGTCGCTACAAGCTGAGGGAGCATTACGATGACAACTGGTCGTCGCAATCCTCTGCCTTGTTCAAGTTTTTGCACTCTGCCGTGTCAACACTCTACACCCGAGTCAACGGCGCCGGGGCCGCTGAGTTGTGTCTCCGTCTCTTTTGCATGTGCGGACAGACTGCCGACATGACTGGCTTTGAGGAGGTCGCATATGAATTCTTTGCGCAGGCGTTCACTGTATACGAGGAAGCAGTTAGTGACTCGAAGGCTCAGTTCCAGGCCGTTTGCGTCATTTCAAATGCTCTCCACCGGACCCGCAACTTTGGCAAGGAGAATTATGATACCCTGATTACGAAGTGTGCCCAGCACGCGAGCAAGTTGCTGCGCAAGCCTGACCAGTGCCGTGCTGTCTATCTGGCCAGTCACTTGTGGTGGGCGACGCCAATGGTTGGACACGGGGAGTCAGAGGATACCGATGTAAGAACCCTTTCGCCTCGGACCATCGCCGTCGCTAGGTCTTGTGCTGACGTTAAAAACATCAGCTCTATCGGGATGGTAAGCGCGTTTTAGAATGCCTGCAGCGCGCGCTGCGTGTTGCCGACTCTTGCATGGAGACGGCCACGTCCATTGAACTCTTTGTCGAGATCTTGGACAGATATGTGTATTACTTTGACCAGAAGAACGAATCGGTATGTTCGAACTTGAGCCCAAAGGGGGAAGGAATATCCATTACTAACTGCTCATAACAATGAAAGGTGACGACGAAATATCTCAATGGCCTGATCGAGCTTATACATTCCAACCTTGCTACGAACCAGCAGGACTCTGCCTCGGTAGAGGCGAGCAGGAAACATTTCATGCAGACGCTGGAGATGATCAGGAGCAAGGAGTACGAAGGCGTTGTGTTGACTCCCAAGTGAGGGGCCTGGGAGTGAGCGCAACGTTGGAGTCTTGGGGCCTCAAGCGACTTGTTTATAGCGTATTTAGGAGGAGGCATTGTTGGCAGTGCAGTTAGTTACATGTATGTTATTGGGAAGATTGGAAGTGAGGATCGGTGTGAAGAGATGGACGCCGGTTCGGCGTAATTGGATTAGAGCAGTTATTACGTGGTGGATAAGGTATCCAATACGATACGAGACAGCCATCATACCCATCTGCATTGAATATCTTACTTTTTGTTCTCGACAGCCAGTCTGCTGCACAGATTCACGTGTTCAGTGTGGGATATCTTGGCTCGGAGTTGTGTGTTTCGAACGCTTGTACATCCGTTGTGTTGTTGTGATGAGCTGCGTATCGTAGATAGACCATTTTCTTCCTTCGTTTGCTACTCCATTGCCACGATATCCCAATTTATCATAATGGACCGCTGGTGCAGCACAGGAACACTGGAAACACGAACACGAGAATGTCTTCCGAGCCATCGACGAAGTGCACCGACAGAGAAATCTCAAAGAAATAACAAAGACATCACACCTGGTTGTCATGGAAGAAATGTTCGTAATGAAGGATCCAGCCACCCTAATAACTTCCTGCCGTGTAAAACCTGACAGGTTCATTCCGTCCTTGGAGCATGAGCTATCCGAAGAATTGACTATCCGTCTGTGAGCTCACTGTCTGTCATTATTCTCCCGCCCGAGAGGCTTGAATGTTGGTTAGCTCAAAGAGAAATGCCATGGAATGTGAAACAAACTTTGTGCGACTTTGACCAAAGTGGAATACGCATATATTATTTCTCTTACAGGGCTAAGGAGGACCAACGAGAGGGTCCTTCAAAAGCTGTAAATGGGCAGAATACATGACGAAAAATGCATGTGTCGTGTTCTTTATATATCATTGATAGTCATTTACACATGCCTCTGTTTCGACGCGGTCTCGCAAATAGTTTGGGCAAGGCAAATCACAGATCAATAACCAGCACAGCGACTTGACGGTATCATGTCATGTCACGAAGTTAGGTATTAACCGTCGCATCAGAAAGGCCATGGTAAAGGTATATAAAGATGTAATATATATACGAGTAATGTGAACAAACATCCCGTCCTTCTCTCTCCCGAATACAAAGCTTAGCTTGCTTGCTGAGATGATGACAGACGCGTCATGTAAAATGGCTGAGAAAATTCTTTTTAGACAGGCAGAGAGTACGGTACCTCCTTATTAGTAAATAAGTAGTAGATACCCGGGCTAGGATAAAAGCAAAATGAAACCTCCCCCATAGTAAAGAAGAGAAAAAGGCTCGGTGTAAAAGGTAAGGAGATTGCAATTTAAACCAAGAATAAGAACCAACCCGTTAGTTCTGCGCCAATGCAATGCTAGATAGACAAAAGTGAAAGATGAAGCCAAGGAAAACAAAAGGATCAGTAGTAGGTAGATAAGTAGGTAGTAGGTGGTGCGCCATAGTTGCGTTGGCCACTGTAGAGCTTAGAGGAATTCTGTCCTCCTTCCCTTTTCGAGACTGCAACGGGAAGCTGTTCACACCGGTGGATATAATGGATCCAAAGGCCCTCCCGGTCAAAGATTTGTACATGCATGGGATATCCGTAAAAGAAAAGGAAAGCGGTGTGGCGTGATAAACAGTGCCAGAGGGCAGAAAGGAAGGAAGGAAAGGTTAGTGTGGAGTACCTTCCGATCAATCCCACTGAAAAATGACAGCAAGGGTTGGACCATCAAATACGTCAGTGAATCCAACTGATGCAGGTCAACCCTCTCATTGCCTCTCATAACCAAAAGAGACCGGAGAACACCTATGCGGCGCCGCCATCCAGCAGCTTGAATGCCGCCTGTTTTAGGATGCCGGCGACCTTGTGCACGGTCTCTTTCGCCTTGTCGAATTCACCTGCGGCGATGAGGTCCCTGATGGCCGGGAAATACGCCTCGTCGTAGCTGGACCATAATTGTGGGCCGAAAATCACATGCTTGAACTGGGTGCGGTTTGGTACCTGTAATTACGTCAGTCAGCATCGGGCTGTAGTTACACGCCGGTTGGAACAGCAAGAGGATCAAAAAAGGAGAGAGCAGGACTTACACCATATTCATCCAGCAGATTCGTCTCAAACATGCCCATGCGGCTGTTGTAGTCGGCTCTCGTGTTCCCGAGGGCAACCGGCTCCCATCCGCTCGACGCCACGATGCTATTCTCCCACTTGTTCTCCCACCTGTGGAAACGTCGGGCCGCCATGGTAACCTCGCCAGCAGCTTCCTTGAGAGGGGCAAAAGAAACCTTGCCTGCGGCTCCTTCGTCTTTCGCCCACTTGCTTAGATCATCAATCCAGCGTGGCAGAGCATCGGCAAATCCCGAAATATCGAAGGGGAGAATGGGGCGATCGGCGAGTTCCAAGATTAGCAGCCCGACAATCTGGCCCAACAACGTGTGGTAGATGAAACCGGGGTCTCCGACATTCTCCATCCACTCAAAGGTGTCGTAGCTCGAGTGATACGGATATGCGTGGTCGCCAAAGTGCAAGGGCGACGAAGTGTTCACAATATCATGGTCAAAGTGCAAATCGAGCGACGAAGTGCCCACAATATCTTGGAAAGCGACGTAGTCAGAGCCAGCACCGAGACCCTCGAGCTCGCCATGTCTCCTATCAAAAAGGTCCCTGAGCGTGGTGTTGTGAACAGGATCGCCGACGCGGTTCAAAACCTGCAGAAGGAGCTGCTTGAACACGGGGGAGCCGGCGGCATGGAAGCTATCGCCAGTCACGGCGGTGTCGAGGTTGATGTAGGCAAACGCGTTCTTCTTGAGGAGCTCGTCATTCTGCTCCACGTATTCGGTCGACCCAATCAGGTTGTACTCCTCGGCATCCCAGGACATGAATTCGATGGTGCGCAAAGGCCGCCAGCCCTTCCTCAGGAGCTCTCCAAACACCCGAATAACCTCAAGCATAACAGCTGTGCCGGAGTGCGGGTCCGTAGCTCCGAGTGTCCACGAGTCGCGATGGTTGCCAATAATAATCTTCTTCTCCTGCTGCTCGATGCCGTTTATCCTTCCATAAACGTTCCAGATCGGCTGTTTCACGTTCTCGTCCTGCTCGTTCTTCAAGCGCACAATCGGCGACGACTGGTTGCCAGTCCACCACTCTTTGACACCGGGCACCTCGCCGGCCCAGCCGTCTGGAACTTTCTGACCGTGCCCTTGCAGCGCCATCAACAGGGCGTGAGCATCACGAGATGACAGCGGAAGACTGGGAATCTTGACCAGGCCCTTGCTCTCGTCGACCGCCACCCGTTGTTGCACGCCGTCCTTACTTCCCCAGCCCGGTGTCAACACATCACCCACCACCCAGCTCGTCAGGCTGACAGATCCTCTCTGCACACCATCCGCAGGCATATAACGGCCCTTGGGTGCTGTGTCGCCCCTGGTAAGCCCATCATCAGCAGGATCGCTGTAAATAAGACAACCAGCAAAGCCAGCCATCTCCGCCGCTTTGACCTTCAACGCGCGATCGCCCTGCGACCCATAGTACTTGACTAGCGCAATTGCACCACGCGTACCGATGCCCATATCCTTGAGCTTCTGAAAGTCCTCTCTCGACCCATAATTAGCGTAAACCAGGGGACCTCTGACATCTCCAGACTTGGAATGACCATGAAACGCCGCAGTCAACCTTCCCGAATCTTCCCCAGGGATGCGATCCTCCTCCAGCTTAGCCGACCAAGTCGCCTTGCCGTCCTTGCCAATCAACTCGACCGCCCGCCCGCCAGGCTTGGGATAGTTCAAATAGACCTTGTACTCGTCCATCACGACATCCTCCAGCCCGTAGCCCCTGAATATCCTCTCGGTGTCCTCCGCCAAAAAGTAATCACCCTCTGTGCCCGCGATATGCGCATACTTTGTGAAGTGCGCCAGATTCTGCCGTATTTCTTTTGGGTTAATGTTGGACTGCACAAAGACGCGCACGCTCTCGGGTTCAAAATTCTTGCTGTTCATGCGCCTCGCCATGCCGCTAAACATGTCGCTGACAAACAAGAGATACACAAACCCGAGCACCAAAAAGAGGGCGAGGAGCCGTCCAACGAGCAAGAACAAGGCCGTGCTTCCCAGTGTCGGGAACGCGAAGCGCCGGCCGGGTGAATCTTGGCTGCTATTGTTATTCCCGCTCTCGTTATTCCCCGTAGCCGTCGCACCGCCAGGACCATCCTCGCTCGTTGTCGTCCGCCTCCTGAACGACGGCATCTGCGGTAACCTCCATTTCTTCCACCGCCACTGCCACTTGTTCAGCGAGAACCCTATCCGTTTCCCCCACGACGACTGCGAGCGATCATTCGGGTCTTCTATCTCCAGCTCTTGCATCTCCCGCCGGACGTGTTCCGCCTCGTCTGTGTCCGAGTCTGATGAGCTCCAGCCATCGTCGTCGTCTTCCGACTCGACCGTCGGCGGCCTGTAACCTCCCGGTCTAGAAGAAGAAGTATTTGATTGGTTATTATTGTTGTTGTTGAGTAAAGATTGCGCTTCTCTCGTTTCGCGATTGGCATCGTCGATCGGCGAGCGGGCGCGGTCGTCTTCTTGGAGGTGGTGCCAGCTGCTTCCGCCGGCAATGGCCTCGTCGTACGTCGGTATCGGGGGCACTGCCGTGTATTGGGCTTTTTCGGGCGCCATCTTTAATGCAGATAAAGCTGGAAATGGGCCGCAGGGGGCTGCTTAAGTTTGGGGTTATTGGGATTGGTCACGCGCGGACATTCGATTCGAGTAAGTCTGCGTATCGTTGAGAAACACGCGCTTCGATTCGTTTAATGAAATTTCAATGTCGTGCAAAAGAAAAATGAGGTATGGTGTCCCTGTCGTCTGTCTGTTCGTCCCGGTGTGCCGATCGAGGTTCTCGATTCGATGAAATCAATGGGTTGGTAATCCGTAAGGAGCGTGGTTTGAAGCGAATTCTATTCCTCTTCGTTCGGTTCGATTAAAACGATGGATTGAAACAACAAAAGGCGCTCATCAGTCCAGCTGCTCCGTGAGCTGGAATCATTGATGGTAAGTTGGGATGGGAAAGTGGTTTGCCGTCGGGATTACAACTCTGACGGTTTGGGGAGCATGGAGGTTCTCCTGTCTCTGGATACGGTTGCCCAACAGGATGGCACTCTGGGATTTGCGGCACTGCCGCACGTCCAGGGGTCCTTGGCGACAGCACGCAAGTCGTTAACCTGGCGGGTCGGCGCCAAGCCCCTTTCTCCAAGTGCTTAGTCAGGGGGCGATGAAATCCGAATGAGGAAATATGGAAATTACCTCATCTTGACTACGGTATCTTTCGCGAAAACATCTTCTCACTCTCACATTTAGAGTGCAATAGCTAAAATCGTCACAGCTGTTAAATTTGATGAGGATTTTGGGTGACGCAATCGACGGCGCACAATCCAGGGTCGTGCAGTGAGACCAGGAGACCCTTCCCTCCAGCCCGGCCCCAGTCTGCTGCTTCCATACACACGAATACGTACCGTACCGGGAGTCTCCGTAACCAATTCACCTCCCGCCTCCTTCCCGAAACTCTGTTTATCCTCATATCTTATTGGAACCACTGACTATAAGGCTTGATAAGTGAGTGAGAACTAATAGGAAGCAAACAGCTTGACTCCCGAGATATCGTCTTGAATCTCAAACAAACATGCCTTCAGTCCACCTGCGGCCAGAATGAAGCCTCAGCGGCAAGCAAAGACTTCCAACGGCTTTCCACCCGGCCCAGAATCTCCGTCTTGACCCTCTCAACCTCGTCTTCGCCAACCTTCTGCAGCACCTCATCAATCGCAAAATCAATTAGGCTCCCCAATTTCTGCACAAACCGCGCAAAGTCAGGACTGCTCCAGTTGGGGATGAACTCCTTGCGCAATGCTCCACCGTCGGCATCTTCCCTCACATCTCCAGGCGCACCGCTCGTTGACTGTCTCGCCTTGGCCCACGACCACGCCTCAAGATAGCATCGCTCTGTTCCCCAAAATGTGACAGCGCCTTCCAGCCATGGGATCAAGGTGCTCCGAGGCGGTCTATCCGAAAAGCTCGCCGTTCCGAGAGCAATCTGTTCCGACGCGGAGGATGATTGTGCGACGCTGCTGAAAATATCCTCTATCATGACCAAACCTGGAAGTTTGGCCGTCTCGTCAATCACAGCGCCCGCAGTGGTATCGGAAGTCGTAGAGGTCTGAATGGTTCCCAGATTGACGTCCAGTCCATACCGATCCGCCACATCGATAAAGAGCCGCTCCTCTCGGCGGACGGCAGTGAGAGCTTCGATCAGCCAGTCAACCAGCTGAGTCTCAAAAGCTTCCGCGCCGGGAGTTTTCGGAGCAGTTGGCGGGAGGTCAATCGAGGAGAGGAGTTTTCCTGCGGCTCTGATGTACGAGTGAATGTACAGCCTGTCGTTGGCGAGCCATTTCCCGAGAACGTCCTTGGGCAGGCGGCCTTCCGCAGCAGCCAGGAGGAACGGATGCTGTGTGGCGGTTTGGAACTCGCCCTGGTAATTCGAGAGGAGGTGCTCCGTCAGCGACCACTTCAGCGTGGAACCCATCTTGTTTTCCGCTGACAAGATCTGTGTTCTAGTACCGAGTTCGCGAGTTCGATAATGGCGAGGGTAGACAACGAAGTGGTGTCAAACTGGAAGGCGCCGAGCATTGCTGACTGGAATGTCGTCATCACGTGAGTGACCCGAATTTCGTGCCTCCGGTTCCTGCAACCTGCAGTCCAGGGTGTACACTACATTTTACCTGATGTAACCTTTGAAACGATATTACTGCTTAGTCAAGAGTTGAACCTTCAAGATCAGTATCCTACTTGTTTGGAATTCCCTGATCAGCTCATCAGAACAGAGACAGAGACAGGAAAGAAAATATCGTTAAGGGTGATATCTCCGCAAATATGTATATTAAAGTGAAAAACGCGGGCCCAAGAATGCTCAACAAAACAGGATAACGAAGAAAAGCATCCCGCCAATCTCCATCCCTCCCACAGAAGCCTAGATGGTGATATCCATCACCGCGTCATCATCCTCGTCCTCGTCATCATCCTCATCCTCGTCCTCGTCCCCGCCCTCCACCCCCATCACGTTGAGCCCTTCGGCCAGAGCGAGCAAGCCAGCCTCCTCGTTGGCAGCAGGCCGGACCGCAACACTCCAGGCACCCCGGGCCTCGTCCCACACCACCTCGGTGACGTCTTCGTCGACGTCGGCAGCAACCAGCGCGCGAGTGCTGTCCCAGTCGACACACGGGGCAGCCGCAACGAACGCATCGATGGCCACGGCCAGCGGAGCAGGGGGAGCACCGGTTTGGGTTTGGACCCCAACGACAATGCCGGTTCGGGAACCAGCCTCCACCGCTCGCTGCACAAAGCGAACCCGCGCAAAGATCAGAGCCTCGAAGAGGTCTGCGAACACCACGGGGCTAGCCAGCTTTCGAGCCAAAGCCTGGGTACGGCCGAAGACCGCACAGAATCCTCCCAACGACATATCATCTGGCAACTGGTGGCGCTCGATATATCTGGTGGCCGCCTCGAACATCTCCCGGAAGAAAATCTGAACGTTCATCGGCTTGGCCCGGACACCCAACGCAATCAGCGCCTGCTTCACCTTTCGATCACGGCGAGCTCTGGCCAGAACATAGGCCTCGGTGCCCCAGTTCATCCCATTTCGCGGGAGACACTGCTTCAGCAACCGCTCAGAAGGCATTTTTTTTATTCTGTATAAAAAGTCAAAGGTCAGTAACATTTTCTAGAAACAGGCTGAAGAAAAAGGCAAGTAAAGGAAAGCATAGCTTACTGGTTGAGGAGAGCTTTTCTCTTCCTCTTTACTGCTGCTGCTGGATGAATGTCTGTTGCTATTGAAGAAAATGCGTCAGATGGATGAATTGCGAACGGAGAAAGGGCCAGACTTACCGAGCGAGCACAGGGTTATACTGCTATGCAGTTTGGTAGAGTAGGCTTATAAAGTTGATTCTGTATGCATAGTTAGCATCTCCACGAGGCATCTCTGGGATATTTCATACGCCTATGAAAAAAGAAGGATAGGCGTTGTGGATCAAAAATAAAGGCTTGTGCTGGCGGAAGTTGAGGTGTGGAAGGGCGAAGGAGGAGGCATATAACTTACCGGACTGCTGCCACTGACTGAGGCAAGGGGAAATCTTGGAAGGAGCAGGTGGGTGAATCGCCGTATCTGAGGAAGAAGAAAATCAGGAAAAGGTTTGAAAACGCAGAGTGTTCACGACATATTTATACTACAGATTGCTGGCGCAAGATCAGTCTGAGCGGGGTGGGCGTGTTCAACAACATCAGATGAGATGAATAGGATGATTTTTGCACAATGCTAACACCAAACTGCAATTGTCAGAAGAGCAGTCAATGAATCTGAACATACCACCACCACATGGTGCCCTTGCTATTGTTGAAGCTAAATCACAGCTTTTTGGGCTGCTAATTGAGATGAACTGCCATGGGAACCTAGTTAGATGCTGGAAGATACTATTTCAAGTATCTGGACCACAAAATACAGCTCGGAGACCTCTGAGACTCCTCTGTTTTTCTCTTTCTGGGTAAGGGATGCTCCTGACGGCGATGCTAGCCTATGGGCCCAGCTTGCCTAAGCACGCTGGAGCACCACAATCTCGTCAATGTTCAGAGTTCAGACCAAAACATTGGCACCCGACCAACCTCCTCCAAGCTACTTCAGACGACAGATGGCAGCTGTCTCCTTCCCCGCCTCGAGCCACCCCAGCCTGAGCACCACAGCTCCGTAGCTTATAAGGGAGAAATCAAAGACAGATTACCATCAATTGTGAGCTGCTGTGTAGTGCAGCGGTGTGCTGCGGCTTCTCATGCCGCACCGCACCGAAACATGCGGGTTCGATTCACGGCAGGTGACAGCCTGTTCTTCTACACAGAATCTCACAATACCCCCTACAAATTCTATTCAGTGCAGTGGTGTGTCTGTGGCTTCTCATGCCGCACCAACGACACCCAAACATGAGGGTTCAATTCCCCCGCAGTTTCAGTCCATGGCAATAGTATCTAAGGCATATTGGGGCCGCTTGCGACCGCCAGATCGTCGAGTTCGTCTGTGGTGTCATTGAGGCACTGCGTAGAATTTCTTTTTGCTTTTTTTTCGAATCTTTAACAAGATTCTTATTTATTTATCTTTGATTTTAAGCTAAGAAAACCAAAATCGGTCGGTTAATAACGACCCAAAAATACAAGCGCCCTTTCAAGGATGTTGGTAAGATATCAAACCATATTGGTGGGTAATACAGTATGCATCTAGAACGGTGACTTGTCAGGCTAGTATGAGTATCTCGGGAAGGCGCCAGCGAAGCCTTCCTGTGATGCATCCTCCCGATCACCCGCAGAAAAGAAGTGGCACCCTATGTACGGTGACACAATCTGCTTGGCAACTAAGCGCTCCTTCTCGGTTTTCAGCCTTCAAAGGCTGGGTGGGGCCCCATCATTTCCCTTTTCTACCCATCAAATCCGAGTTGTAAGGGCTTTGAGGGTGTGCGGCAATGACTTGGCTCTCGCCGACGCCGCATCAATACATGAATCCGTCTTTGTTAAATTTATTCTTCCACCCCTCGGATGCAATTCACCACACCCCTTTGCTTGCTAAATGGCCCCCAACACGATCCATACCACCATGGCGATGGCTCCTCTTCATTTCTCCCGAATATCTTATTTTCGAGGGTGGGTCTTAGCACCGACCAAGTCGAAGGATGCTTCCTATCGCTCCAGATCCTGACGTTCCAGTCTACATTCACTCGCCCAACTCTCCAGAATCGGACCTTGCTTTCAAGATGGTGGGTAACACTGCCGAGTCAACAGGCCGCAGACCCTGTGCAAGTCCCGAGTTGACAATATCTGGCTAACTTTTCACGGATTCTTTTGCAACCTGAGCCCATTATATTATTGGCCCGCCCGCCATTGCGCCTGCTTCTTCGCCAGGCATAAGAGCCACCGCCATCCTGACGGAAAGACCCGAAGTTCTCAGCGCTCCTGAGGTTCATCTCACCCCGGACTACCTGGACCTCGACTTTCTCTGTCATCGGTCATCATGTTCGAGCGATTCTTCCGCCGAGGTCGAAGAAAGGCCAACACAACCGGGTCCGCTCCTGACGACACGACTAACGACAGGCATTTCGAAGCCACTGAAGAAAACAAACATCAGCCTGTAGACGATACGAAACAAAGCGGAAATGTTGGCGGAGCTTTGCTCTCGCCTTCCATTGCTTCTCTCACTCCGCCTGCGACACCACACACCCCAGACATCATTCTACCCATCCAGACAGAGGAAAGGACGTTCAAGACCAACGGGGAGTACTACGACCAAATCTTGCTCGGAAATGTTGATAAGCTACTTAACCTTCCTCGCTCGTCCCCGCCCAGTGGGAGCATTGTCAAGCCTCGCCCCTCGAATCTGAAGTACACGGGCACCCTCAGAGGCATGCCGCCTCCGAATCGAACTCGCATCTCCACGAACACCCCGGGAGTCGATCCTCGGTCTCCTCTATTGGCTAATGAGAGCTCATCATCACCAGCTGACATGTTCATGGCTCCCCTACCAGTGCTACCACCGAATGCGCCAAAGAAAAGAGATCTCAACAAGCCCAAGTCTCTCAACCTCAAGGCCTCTGCCTTTAGTACCCTGGCCAAAGGAATCCATCCTCCATCCTCGAGCTCAACTGTGCAATACGCTCCCAAGCCGTCGCCATCAACCTCGATAATACCCAAGACTTCAACCAACACAAAGAAATTTGGAAGAAGCCCTCTCATGTCGGCTCCTGAGCTAGGCGGCTCGAAGTGGAAGGGCGTCATCCCGCAGTTTGCTGTTCCACAGACTTCTGTGCCTTGGCGAAACAGAAGCAAGAGCAGTGGCAGGCGATGGAAAAGACAAACCTCTGCAGCTTCGCAAGAAGGCACGCCTGTGTCCTCCGCATCGGGGTCTATGCCCGAGAACCAATTCCCTGCAGCCATGCACATCTCGCCACCGATACTTTCAAACACGTTCGCCGAAGATCCTATCCCGTCTGCGTTCCTGACTTCTGGCAGCGGCGGGACGAATATTGCCAGTGCCAGGAGCAATTATTACCAGAGCCTCCCGAGCGCTGCTAGCGCAGTCAGCCATCGTTCCACGGCACCAACCAGCTCTAAATTGCCATCTGTGCGATCAACCGAGCTGGTGGTCAGGAAGAAATCTCGCTTTGATGTCTCTGTTTCGAGCGGAAAGTCGGTTTTGTTTGGTTGAGACACTGGTTCTGGATAATTTGGAGCGCTCTATTGTTGGGGGTTTATACGTATTCTGACCACGTTCTCGGCTTACTGTCAAATTTCCTTCGTTTTGTCGTTTCTCCTTTCACGATTAATTCCCGAATGTATTCTATGACTATCAGTGTGCTTGAGTTAAGGAGGATCCGAAAGAACATGCCTATATCTATGACGAGATCAAAACTCCAATGTTACGACATATCTGCACACACCACCCCTTTGAACAGATGGTTTTCTTCCCTTCCAGTTAACTTTGCCGTTCAACATCATAAAGACGAAGAGCTGGTCAGATAATGCGCACTACAAAGTATGACGCCGACCATTTGCCTTGCCTGCTGCTCGTACCAAGCGCCGTCAGGCAATGCTCTAAGCAAGTGAGGCTACATATGGCTACACAGCATATGTAGGTCTTCTTACAAGAATTTATTTTGATAGTTCACTCTTGCCTGCCGGGGGACAGTCAAATGATGCGCGTTTTTCTCTAGTCGCCTTGACTACTGCTGTACGCCCACCCAGCGGCCGCCATACATCCGCCTCACTGTGTAACAACTTTTTGAGTCACTATGTATGGAAGTTTGATGATCTTTGAGCGATCTTGGGAGGGCCCTGCTTTATGGAGCTAGAAATTGATTCTGGAGCTCACATTTCTAGTAGCGTAAGTACCGAACAGGATGGTCTCATAAGAGGTGCCTTGGTGAAAAATTGAGGTAAGCAGCACCGCAAACATTGGGTACATTTAGCCGTCTGGAGGCTGTCTTCAGAGTCCAAGTCAGAGTCCCCACGCCTTTGACATCCAAGAAAGACGGCCCTTGTAAGATGCGTTCTAAATTAACTTTTGTACAAGTGCGTAATAAGCAATTTCTGCAGTCCGAAAGTTGGCGTTACGAATTTCCCGAGAACCAGACTTTAGTTTCCATTTGCTTTCTTAGTTTCTTTTCTTTTTTCCGTGTGGCATACAGCCACTGCAAACTAGCTACCTTAGCTCGTAGGATCAGGGTTCAACTTCAAGTCGGTATTGTCCATTAGAAGAAGACCCGGTTGCACCTCCAAAAAGAACTCTTCTGCCATCTGGGGCTGCAGCGGATCAGTGACCCAGGATATTGAGGCCGGCTTCCCTTCCCGATCCAACTTGAACGTGAACAAAAAGTACTCCAGCGCCGCAATAGTATACCTCCCTCGCTTCTTGTTCTCGTCGTGCGTCAGGCTCCACTCGAAGACGACGTTGTCGCAAAGGTAGCGGAGCTCGTACGCTTGCGTCTCGAGGCCCTGAAATCGCAATTCGAGCGTCGTCCTCGTGCTGCTGCGATGCAGAATATCTATATGGAAGAGTTTGGCCTTGTTGGTGTACCTGCCACAAACGCACCAAGGTTCGGTGGGGCGGCGGATGAACAGGACTGTAGTCGCTTTGCAGAGATTTGATCGGCCACTGTCTGGAATTCTGCTATCTGGCGAGAATTTGCCTCTCTCGCTAGGCGCACGTAGTCGTGGCCGCCGTCTCGGAGACCAAACATGGCCTGGATAATGACTCGGGAGATCCAGTCGGGGGCGTCGCTCAGCGCGATTGAGTTGGTCAGGATCACGACGGCCGAGTTGGTGTCGGGGAAGAGAGCTATATGCGAGTAGTACCCCACGGTGCTTCCCTGGTGGTAGATCATGAGGAGGGGATGGTCCTTGTCACCGAGGATTGGCTGGTCTCCGACGGTCGTCCAGAGAGGGAAATTGTCCCCAATGACACCTGCCGCTCCGGGAAGCTGCGTGCGAACCCATCCGAGACCGCAGGACCGCTCTCGCATCGATGGGTTGAGGACTGCGGCATGGTTGCTCATGATGTAGGGCATTTGTTTCAAAACGGTGGAGGAAGAAGCCTTGGCGGATCCGCTGCTGGTCTCGTTGATGGCCTCAAGTGTGGCCAGAGCCCAGTTCAGGAGGTCGTTTCTGGTCGAGAAGAGGCCACCGGAAGCCTCGAAGAAGGTGTCTTCAAAGACCTGGCGTCGGGTCAAGTGAAACGGAGTCCCGTCGGCAAGCGCAGAATAAGGCTCCGCCAGCCTCTTTGGGTCCAGTGCCTGAAGCTTGAGAGCTGTATCGTTCATCCCAAGAGGGGAGAGAAGCGTCTCGGAAATGAAATCCTGGAGGGATTTCCCGGTGATCTCCTCCACGATCAGGCCGGCGAGCGAATAGCCCCAGACGAAGTAGTCCCAGCTCTGGCGGATGGGAAACAAGACGGGGAAGTGATTCACAAGTTCAAGAAGTTTGTCCCGGGGAAGAAGCATGTCTCCATCGCCCTGGAAAGCGAGGCTCATGGTCCCACTGCCTGCCAGACCACCTCGATGCGACAAGATGTCGGTGACGGTCAACATGTCATTGACAACTGGGTCGTCGTGTTCGAACCCTGGCAAGACATCTCGCACTCTGGTGTCCATGTTAGTTTATTGTCGTTTACCAGTCGGGCGACGGCGGCAACGACAAAAGACTTTGTGACGGAGCCGATGCCGTAGATGGTGTCTGAAGAGGCTGCTATTTTCCTCTCGACGTCGGCAAACCCATAGTTATGAGTGTGAATGATTCTCTTGTCGTGAATGATTCCCACCGAGGCCCCTGGAACGCCTGACAGACGGCATATATCGTCCATCTTTTGGTTGACGTCCTTGAGCCGACTTGCTAGTGGCGCGGGTGTAGGACGTGAAATGGCGAAACCCATCGCGGCTACAGCAATGGATATTATTATCGTCCGATACACTCTTGCTTTTGTTTCCTGTCAATTACCTGGTTTTCGATTCTTGGCCTGGTGCGAGGAGTCCACCTTTCCGCACTCATTGAATGACTTCGTTTCTGTAAAAGCTGACGTTGGAAAGCCATGGTCGTGTAGTGTAAGTTGACTATTTACCGTAGAATACTGTAAACAGTTGTGTTACACTAGAGGGTATCGAATCACGGATGGAAGCTTGCCGCTGATTCAGTCGGTATCCTCATGATTGTGTTGGTGCCGTGCCGTACTCGTACACCTTTGCAATGGAGCGTATCTCCATAGAATTAGTTTGCAATAGTGGGCTTGATGTCGAGACTAGCAGTGTTGATCTGTTTTATGAGGTGACTTCTTGACAGCTTGATGTGCATAGCATCGGCGGCGTGTAAAATACAAAATCCACATAACGATGTAAGCTGAAATGAATGGTTTTTATCAGATTTTGTCATGGACTCATGGCATTCCGACAGTCTTTGGACCTGAGAATAAGGGACTTCAGGCCCGATTAAAGGCAGTGATCCAACATTCAACTCGGCTCGGCAGTGTTCTGAAGTTGCTTGTGGCTGTGAAAGCTATCTTGATTGGTGACCTCGGTGACCGGGAGTCATGGACACCAGGTGGAGTGAGTGTAGGGAAGGTAAGTATACTAAAGTACGGGGCAGCCGGGATATACCGGTAATCCATTCAGATCAATGGTTTTGATGCCAATATAATGTGTCCAATTAGACAGGTTTCCACGGCTTTGCGATGTGGAAAATTGTGATGTGTCAATGTCTCGGAGACATTCGGGGATGTTTGTTTTCCAAAAAGGGGTTATAAACATTGTGGTCGGGGCTTAAAAAGAAGCAAAAAGAACCATCTTATCCATACTTGCATTTTCCACGCTTTGCCTCCAAAGGTTCAGTCGAGTCTCCAGCCTGTCCGCCCCGCGGATCCGTTACCCGGCGAAAAGGAACGGACCGGTTGGTCTGGGGCACCTTGAGCGGCTGCAGGGAATTTCCCCGGAGATTCACGTGAGTGGTTCCGATACGAGGACGATCCCGGATGTCAGGTAAACTCTATTTCGCTAAGCTGCTTGAGCATCTTACGATCGTACCGATGTAAACCTTGGGGCTCGGTGAACCGGATGCCGTGCTTGGCAAACCTTGTTCGGTCCCATCCTGCGCAGTATTAAACGCCACGTCCACTCTGGCTGATGTAGAACCGGGGACCTCCATGACACGACAGAGACGACAAGACACATCTTCCGATGCAGCTGTCCGAACAAGCAATGCCTTGCCACCGAACTGACTCGCAAACATGTTTCAAGAATGGTTCACCTTTGCATCTTCTCTCCATCACCTTTCAACCTAAACACCACCAGCAGGCAGACTGCCGAACAAACGATTCACCATACCAACCATCGTCATCATGATACCACGCCAGTCGCGGTAAATGATGGCCATGTCGATCACAACGCCAGCCCGAATACCTCAACGCACTCCCTCCTTGGCACGACCCGACATGAACGATATCTCTTCCGTCCTACTCCTTGCATAAACCGGCCTGAACAGTCGAGCATTTCTGTCGAATGGGTAGCTTGCAATCGCCGCCAGACTTGGCAACATCATGACGGGGGAAGAACTCGGGCAAAGAGATCAAGGACCACCCCCCGATCTTGGACCACCGCCAGAGCCCGACGAAAGCATGCTCGGCCGACTGCTCGGTCCGGTAATCCCCTTCTTTGTCATCGCCATCTTCCTCGCTTCACTCCGCCTCTATTCCCGCCTGACCCGCCGGAAAGGGATCGACTTTAGCTTCGCCTTCAGCTGGGACGACGCCACTCTCCTCCTCGCCCTCATGTTCACCGTTTTCCAGTTCAGCTTGCTCATGGCCGCTGTCCCCCACGGCGTCGGTCGGCACAGCTACTACGTCCCTTACGAGGAACAAGTCGAAGCCAATATGTTGCTTCTCTTCTCCCAGCTGCCCTGGGGCTGGAGTGTCGCATTCGCCAAGATCAGCATCGCGTGCCTGCTCCTCCGCCTCAAGAGCCCCACGAGCGAGGGGCTCTGGCCGTGGAAGATTCCCCTCTACTTTCTCATCATCATCCAGATCGCATGTGCCGTCGCCGCCAACATCGTGCAGCTGACGCAGTGCCGGCCTATTCGCGCCATCTGGAATCCCACGATTCCCGGAGCTCAGTGCCAGGACCCTCGGATCGCCCACCTGGCCATATATATCACCGGCGCGCTAGCCATCATGAGCGACATATTCCTAGCAACGGCGCCGATATCGTTTCTGAAGAACGTGCGACGGTCGATTCGGGAGCGGGCGATCCTCATCTTCCTCATGGGCTTGGCGGCTTTTACGGCCGTCGCAACCGTGGTCAAGCTGCCGATGGTGGAGCCGTACGGGAAATACGGCGATGCGTTGTCGGACACGATTGGGATCATGAAATGGTCGTCTATCGAGGCATACATGGGCATCATTGCGGCATCGGTGCCCTGTCTCAAGTCGCCGTTTGAAGGTTTTCTGCGGCGCGTCGGGGTTCTCAAGAGTACGGCCTCCAACGGCAGTGACCACGGGAGCTACGGTGGGAGCTGGCACTCCCATAATCTTGACCACGGTCATCATGGTTCTCACGGCCCCGGCCACGGCCACGAACACCCACACACTTATACTCACGTTCACGACCACGATCACCCTTACAAACAAGCGCACATACATAATCACACCAACCACGACAGGAGAGGTAGTTTGAGATTAAGCAACATACTGCTGCCGGCAGTGAAAGTAACTGGTGGTAATTTTCTGAGCCCCAAATGGACGCCGGACGTCATTCTTAACCCGCCGTCGCAGGGAGGGTCGAGCGAGCAGAGCATATCGGATCATAGCAGTTTTAATAGTAAGAAAGAAGAAGTATAATTTCATAATATAAGAAACGAAACATATTCTGTTCCGCAGCATGACATTACCTGCTGTATTGACAACTGCGGCTTTGCGCATATGACGAGGAGAAACGGGGGTCTTGGCCGGTGATGAGCTCCAAGTCGGCCCGTCACGGAGTTTGGTGAGCCTGTCATGTGTTAAACAAGAAATTAACAAAAAGTCAAGAAGGAAAAAGAAACGAAACCTCTGAACGGATTTGCAGTTGAAGATATCGGATTGGCTGAAATAGCACATATTGAGCCATCCTGATTCGGGCAATATCTTCAACCAAGCGATTGTGATCTGATGTGGTGTGAGTGGGGGGCGTGATATTTCCGCCGGTAAGCCAATGATTCTTCGGCCAAGCATGTGAAGTGCTGACAAGCTCTCAAGCTCCAAGACTTGGATTATGCCTTTCTGGGAGAAATAATGCTGCTCTCTTGCTCATTTGTTGTGAACTTTGGAGGGTACCCCACGCCTTGGGATACCTTCAATCGTTATCTCCGCCAGTTCTGAGGGATCCCTGAATCCGGACCGCTTGCGAAAGCTCTTTCATGCGACTTTTATGTCAATTTAGGCTCCGGAATTAGAGCTACAAGTTTGTAATCACTCTGTAATTCCCTTGGGATTGTAAATGGAACATGTCCTTTCGTTAAAAGCTATATACGTAACGTTAACCCAAATGCGGCATTTGGAAGTCGTGATGGGTGGTTGATCATCTCGTCAGACTAGCCGCATACGGAGCGCCTTCCTCCAGCACCATCAGCGCGTGTGAATCACCAATAACCGTTTCGAAAGTGTCTTTTGGGGTGGGAGGTGACAGGTTTGGCCGTTTCTCGATCTCCATCTTGGGCTAGTGGCTGATTGTGATGCGTCTTAGCGAAACTCTATCACGTTAAAACTCCATTTCGCTCATCGGGTCTAGATGATGAAAGTTGGTTCTGTTCCTATCTCTCCGGCTCCCCGAGGACCCCTGTAATTACAAAGATACGTCCCGAGGAGCTGGAATTTACCCCTGAAGATCGCCATCCATAACTATCTGATTCCGCCCTTACTTTTACTTTTCCAAAATTCGGTCGTTGATGATTTTGATTAAGCTCGACACAGTCCTGTCCCCTGGTTTACGTGATGAATATATTCTAGCATGTCCCAATCCCCTCCGTGAGCTGGACATCTCGCAACGTGACCAGCCCGCTCTTATGGTCTCGACGCTGTACTAGAAAATCGCTCAGATGGACTTGTTTACCACCGAAGCCTTTACGCTTCTTGGCGTGGGCATATCAATCATCGGCCTTCGCCTCTACGCCAGGATAACCACTGTTGGGTTTTCTCGCCTGCAAGCGGACGATGCTTTGATGGTTCTGGCCGCTGTAAGAGCACAGCCCAATGCCAACTAATACAACGAAACAGTCATATTCACAACTCTTACAGATCGTATACTCGGTCGAAACAGCACTGGCCTATTCAGTAGGGGCGTACTGGAAAGGCCTCGCCAACAATGCCATGACCGACGAGCAAAGACGACTTCTTGACCCCAACAGCGAAGAGTATAGACTCCGCGTCAACGGCTCCAAGACTCAGGTTGCAGGCTGGTCGACGTACACTTTGCTTCTCTGGATCATCAAAGCGGCCATGTGCACCTTTTACCTCCGACTCACCGAGGGCCTCGAGTTTCGATCAAGGATACATGTCGGATTTGGCCTCATCGCCGTCACATGGCTTGCCGTGTTGTTGTCGATCCTCCTAAGTTGTGTCCCGCTGCACAAGAACTGGCAGATTTATCCCGATCCTGGCAATTTCTGTCAGCCTGCGATTTCCAAGATTGATATCTTTGTCACGGTCGTGCTGAATGTTCTCACTGATCTCTATTTACTCACTATACCAATACCCATGCTCTGGAAAGCTGCTTTGAGGCCAGCTAAAAAGGCTGGGTTGATATTGCTATTTTCAGGGGGGCTCTTTGTCACCATGGCTGGCATTTTGCGATGTGTTTTGATCTTGACGGTGGGTTCTTTCCACTGGGCTGCGCCTTGTGTAAACAGAAACTCTTGCTGACACTTCTCACTGAACCACAGGATTCAGTCAACGGCGCACAAATGGCGGGCTCATGGGCAGTCCGCGAGACCTTTGTCGCAGTAATAACATCCAACATTCCAATGATCGTTCCGCTCATCAGCCGTTGGGCTCGTCCGGTCCTCGGCTCTCTCCGTTCCCTGACCTCTCACGCTGGGAAAGCATCAGGTCTCTCCCGCAGTGCTGATTCCAGAGGGCCAGGAGTCTTTCGTCTCGAAGACAAGAATCCGCGACGGGGCATGGGCCCACGAAGCATTCATCCGATTACCGGGCTTTCGTTTGACGGCAGCCAGGAACGCATCTACTCTGATCAGCAGACAAATGAGCATCATGACCGACAACAGACGGCTGTCAGCGACCTGGACCAGGAGGGCTTTGGAACATCTGCGGCTCCAAGCCCCACTTCTGGGGGCATACTGAAGGAGACGTCACTTCAGGTTACCGAGACTCGACACACAGTCTCGGATGAAGATATCGGGGACTACTACCTCGTCCAGCAGCAATCGAGCAGGACGGCAAGCGGCGAAAGAGCTATTGTGCAGGGCAATGGACATAAGAAAGGGAAGCACTCGGGCCTCCATTTCGGTATTGCAAGATGACATGTGATGCAAAGGGTTATTATTCGAGAGAACTCTTATTCTCGATCGAGACCGGTATCGGTCCCGGTGCCGATAGGCCGCAGGGCGCGCCTTTCTCCACATTCTAGACTGTTGTGTAACTCCCGCGGAAATATACCGGATTTACACTCACGTCTTCAACTAGGTAGGACACGGACTGAAAAGAACTCCAGCAGTTCATCGACTGATCGACTTCAGCTCACTTCACAACACAAGCACGTCTAACTTCAACAAGGAAAACTCGCAATGTCCGAACCATCCACTTCCTCAGGCTCCAAGGCCCAAGACCCCGGCCTCCCTCTATCCTGCGAATGCGGCTACATCAAAATGCGCACCCCCTCTTCGACCCCTCTAGGCACAGCACACTGCCACTGCACCTCCTGCCGAAAGCAAAGCGCCTCCATGTTCGGCACCTCGGTCTACTTCCCCACCGCCAAAGTCTTTCCTCTTTCGGAGGAGCTGGAATCCAAGCTCAGCGTGTTTCGGCATTCCACCGACAGCGGAAACATCATGAACTGCTACTTCTGTCCGCGCTGCGGGGTGCGCATCTTGCATGTGGCGGATATGGCGGATGGGAGTGGGAAGAGAGGGCTTACGAGTTTCAAGGGCGGGGTTTTTGATGATGGCGGGATTGATTGGCCGAGTCTGAATACTCGGCATATCTTTACCCAGTCGGCGGTCATGAAGCTTGAGGATGGGTGGGATTGCTATGAGCGGTACCCGGAGAGTTTGGCTGTCAAGAAGGAGGATGGGAAGGACGAGAAGAAGGAGTAGAAATCAGAGAAGTTAGAACAAGAGAGAGTCAAGGCGGAGGACTTGCAATCGCCCAGCAAAGCTTGGTCATGTTGCTAGCTCTGGCTGGAAGGAGGGCCAAGGAAAGGAATGGCGGCTATACTCGGTTTATTTCTCTAATTCGCTGTGTTGGTAATGAATCTAATGATGTTTTGCAGACTGTTCCTTCTCCAGCTTTGTCTCCACCCTTGCAAGCCGTTGCTTCAACGGGCAAGTCAGTCAAATGCAGTCCCAGCCTGAGAGCCCGGCAGTCTCTGCGATGTAAATATGCCTGATTCTTGTCACCACCTCCCATCCTCAATATCGGGCGTGGGACTGCTGATGGATCATGGCTTCTCATCAAAGGATGTCTTTTGGAATAAGTCGGGCAATGATAATCTCAAACGTGGTTTTTATATCCGGTTCCGGCCAGCCTACATCCCCTGATTCCCCACAAGTCGCTGACAGGGCTGATGTATACCCAGTGAATGCATTTAATATGAGTAGGGCTGGTGTATATATGGTGTCGAGTCTAATACCCCTGGCACCCTCGCCACAACATCAATGACCTTCCTCTCTCAAAGTCGTTCCAAGCGAATCTCACATTCTTACTTGGTGTTGGCACCATTTGTTGGTCGTCTCTTTGCATCCCATCGCCCTGGAATCATATGTCTTGTTGAGCTGGCCGAATCTTGCCCTCTTCGGCCCCCAATGTCCGCACCGCTTTCACAGGCGCTAAGCAGGACTGAGCAGGGACTAAGCAGGGACT